>JACEVL010000401.1:110000-320000 GCA_020284085.1 Aporrectodea caliginosa
TGGATGGATGGATGGATGGATGGATGGATGGACGGATGGATGGAATGGATGGATGGATGGATGGATGGATGGATGGATGGATGGATGGATAGATGGATGAATGGATGGATGGATGGATGGAGAACTCTTACCAAACATGCTTCAGCTGCTGTTCTTGCCCTCTGCCTCAGTATCTAACTGCTAATTCCCTTACTCTCTGTCTCCCCCGTCTCCTCTTCCTCTTCCCTCTTACGCACTCCATCCATCCGTCCCTCCATCGTCTAACAATACCCTCCCTGAAAAGCCCCAACTGGGTCTCTTACCCCGTCCCATAGGACACCCTCGTCCACCCCCCTCTGGTCAATCGAGTTAGGGCGATTGGACAATTGGCGATTGTCCGTCAACGCGGTTGTTAAGGCCGTTGTTAAGGCGCCATTGTTCTCGCTGACCGGAAGTTACGTCATCGTCTGCGTGGAGTCGATCGTCGCCGCCAGAGGTCGTAAGTGGCAAATCGAATTCAGAGGACGATAGATGGCGGTAGATGCGATTTCAGCTCTCAAAGATATTCAAAGTCTTTGGGTGACATCACTCCTCTGCCCCCTTAGAATTGACCAACTTAACTACTCTGCTGTATGTATGTATATATATATATGGCCCAGTGTGTTATATATATATATATGATGATGATAATAATGATGTTGTTAATGAATATGACGATGATGATGATGTTATTAATGATGATGATGATGATGATGATGATGATGACGATGATTATTATTATTATTATGATGACGATGATGATGATGACGATGATGATGATGACGATGATGATGACGACTACGAGAGAGTGGTAGAACAAATGCAGAGTAAATAGAATAAATAAAGAAAGAGGAACGAAGGCCGGAAAGATGAAAGCAAGGGGGTTACACCCTCCCTGCCCCACCCTCACCCCACCCTCACCCCACCCTCAACCCTCGCCCTCTGTCGAGTAATGAGAACAGCATATTAATACCGTTCAGTCAATCATTCCAATGATTGATGGTCAGCCAACTGACCACCGATAGTTTACCCATCATGTCCAGCTGTTTGGTCAAGCTCCTCTCATCGGTCATTACGTAGGTAACACGATCCCGCGTGTGTCCACTCACCGCCAGAGGGACCCTCCATCCATCAACGTACTAACCACGCCGTCGGTCAGTCCCTTGACCGGACAGATGACCACGCTGACCGGCGATGATGGACACGCCGCCAGGGTGATGTAGAGCGTGGTCAAGATGGTCAGACAAAGGTTCGTGACCCCAGCGGTTGGTCAGTTTTGCGTGGTCAGCCGGAAAATATCCCATTGTTGTAGTGTTAAGCCTTGTGGTGCCACTGAGCGGTGCTTTTGTTGTCAATAATTATATTAAAAATAAATACAATTAACTAAAGATGATGTGATGATGATGATGATGATGATGATGATGATGATGATAATAATAATAATAATAATAATAATAATAATAATAATAATAATAATAATAATAATAATAATATAAATGATGATAATAATAATAATAATAATAATAATAATAATATAAATGATAATAATGATAATAATAATAATAATAATAATAATAATAATAATAATAATAATAATAATAATAATAATAATTGTTGCGGGTTCCCCTCTATAATAAAGCTCAAGACGTTGTCTAGTTTTAAAGGTATAATTCTCAACAAAAAGACAAATTAAAACGATACATTACCGACCCGTAGACAAGGGTGGAAAACGGTTCACTCTATTGTAGCAAGACCGTCGACGAAACAAAGTCTTCAACACAGCAACAGGCTGACGACATAACCAAACTCAAGCAACCTTGAGTAACCAAGAAAAGTGGAACTTGCCACGAAACGAACTTGACTAACATGCGCCCGGAAGATCTCAGACAAGACGAACTGCACAAAGGCCGTATCATCGGAGACTTCCAAGACGCCCCTTACTCTACGTCCTTATATAGGAGAATTTCCCGCTAGAGGTCTCCCCTCAGCTAAGGAAACCACCCAAGCGTAACCCTTGCCCATCCCAGGACCGGTTAAGCCATGGGATCCTAACACACCCCCGGACTTCCAAAAAGGCAAAAACCAGAAGGGTTTTTTTTGACTTAACTACCTAACTAACATGCACATAAAACAACTATCAAAACAATCAAAAATATTAAACAATTACACAATAAATTACTATAAGAACGGTAATATTTACACTATACACACTTAGACGTGCACGTACGTCTCCCTAAGCATGATCATTCAATCACCAAAGGTGAACCGACACACTAAGTCCGAGAACAAATTCAAACGACTCGGCCTATACGCAACGTTCACAAAACATCGTTGCAGTTCACAACCAAACTTCCGAAGACTGTCAGTGTACAACACCAACTGTACAGAACCAAGGTACACTTCGAAAGCGCGAAGAGCGGCGAGTAGGCCAACCAAAGCCCACGCGACATCCCTATCCTCTGACGGCAGAAACACGTAGAAAGCCGTGTATCTCGTGACCCAAGTATCACGAGCCGACAACACCAAAACAGTCAGCACCATCCAAAGGAAGACGAAGGCGCTCACTCCCTTCGATTCCCGTCTCGTCAATCGTCTGCGTGATCGACATTCGTCTCCGACCTGAAGTTCCATCGCCCACACAGTCTGAAAATAGACTTGAGCACACAAATAAGACTCAAGACAACGAATACCAACAATCACCCTAGAACTTCCTGTCAAATGTAAAGACATATCACAAGTATCTTGAACCTCCGTCATCAGACACTCGTCCAAGATAACTTCATCTTCAACAATATCTTCACCAAAATCTTCAAAAACATCTGGTAAAAGTTCATCACTTTTCAGAAAAATGTCATCACACTCATGTACAACATCTGTGAGACAAACGTTCAATTGCTCAACAACACTTTCCATCTTCAAAGAACTTTCAAAAATGTCGTCATGCATACATTCTTCTTGCAAGAACACATGACAACCAAACATACTCTCGTGCAACAATTGACCCATCTGCGTACAGGGCATAAACGTGACAACTTGCGTGAATACATCATTCAAGCCATCAGTCATCTGACCACAAAGTTGCAACAACACAACCGTACGTACAAGAATCACTCTTTCCCCACAGTCAACATTCATGTACATTACTGCTACATTCGAAGAAGACTCATTAGAAAATTTCGTATGTGAAATATTATCACACACAACAGTTGTCATCACAGACTCCATCGACAACAGTGCTTTACAATCATTCACCATTTGTGAATCACAAAGACACATTTCCGAGACAACATTCATGTCCAATTTAGAAACGTCACGTGAATTTCTATCCTCACCGAACAACAACTCTTGCGCCTCAACCGCAAAATTCTCAATACATACGTCCAACTTCAAACATTGAGACGCACATTCAAATACACCCAAAGTTACTTCCACTCCTTCATTGAAGCATTCGCCCGTGTGCACATTCTCAACAGGAGACTCAACATCCGCACACACATCATTCGAGTCAATACCCATGCGAGACAAATTATCGACATTCACCCACTTATCATAGGACTCTTCAAACATTAAACACAAATCATTCTCGTGCCCATCCTCTTCCTGCGTATCACAACTGACATTAATTAGTTCAGCGTGAAACACCGAATCTGAATCAATTTGTGCACTCTCATTAACTATGTACGAGAAAACACTGTCGTTTATCTCGTCCAAACAATCCTTAGGCGTATCATGCACTTGACTATCCTTATTCGTCTCCGAAGGAAAACTCACATTTTGTGCGCTGTCGTTCGTAGACACTGTTCGAGTGTTTGAGCTTTTCTCAAGACCGTAAGAATTTTGTCCCCAGCCAAACAAATCATGCTTACCGCCTAATATATCCTTTGCAGTTATTCCTTTCAATTGTTCCAACTGCATTCTCAGACTTTCCATCTCCAACTCAAACTTTCTCTCAGCTTCTCGTTCTTTCTCTTCCTCTTCTTCTTCCCATTTCAAAATGTCAGCCTGTTCTTTCTCCAATTTTAATTTTAAAATTTCAGCCTGAACCTCAGACTCTGATTTTAGCAATTTATATAACGCCTTTTGCATCTTAACTTTTGTAAGACCTTTTACGTCTTGCCCAAATTTCTCCAATTTAGCACGTAATTCATCTTTTTTCATGTCCAAAATGTCTTCCAACAGTTTCACCGCCTCTGGCGTCTCCATTTCCCACATTTTCGACAGAAAACGCCCCTTTTTTAACGTAATGAAAATTATCGAACTGAATTTCGACCAAATTTCCAGCGCAACAATTTACCACAACGTACTACTTTCCGTAAAGTTTGAACAGACACGCCCACTTTCAAAATTTCACGGTCAACTTTGACACAACGAAGCCGTACATTTCCCTTTACGACTCAAATTCAAAATCTCAACCGGAATGATTACCGTATAAATTCAAATCTCAACCGGAATGAATACCGTATAAAAGACACGCCCTTCAAATCTAAATTCCTCTTACTGACGCAAATTTTGTCTTAACGAAGAGCAAACAAATTCTCGCAAAAACTCAAATGTTCTATCTTCTACCAACAAAATATCCGAACGTACAACGAACAGACGGACGAAAAAAAATCCCGGCCTAGAGCTCCATATGTTACGTTACACATATGAGAGAGCCGAAAAACGAACGACCGAAGAAAAATCCCGGACTAGAGACCCCATATGTTGCGGGTTCCCCTCTATAATAAAGCTCAAGACGTTGTCTAGTTTTAAAGGTATAATTCTCAACAAAAAGACAAATTAAAACGATACATTACCGACCCGTAGACAAGGGTGGAAAACGGTTCACTCTATTGTAGCAAGACCGTCGACGAAACAAAGTCTTCAACACAGCAACAGGCTGACGACATAACCAAACTCAAGCAACCTTGAGTAACCAAGAAAAGTGGAACTTGCCACGAAACGAACTTGACTAACATGCGCCCGGAAGATCTCAGACAAGACGAACTGCACAAAGGCCGTATCATCGGAGACTTCGAAGACGCCCCTTACTCTACGTCCTTATATAGGAGAATTTCCCGCTAGAGGTCTCCCCTCAGCTAAGGAAACCACCCAAGCGTAACCCTTGCCCATCCCAGGACCGGTTAAGCCATGGGATCCTAACATAATAATAATAATAATAATAATATAAATGATAATAATAATAATAATAATAATAATAATAATAATAATAATAATAATAATAATAATAATAATAATAATAATAATAATAATAATAATAATAATAATAATAGTAATAATAATAATGATAATAATAATAATAATAATAATAATAATAGAGATTTGAATGCCGTAGTTCGTAAGCAGTCGATGACCCGAAGCAACGATTCAGAAGCACTACTCAAAATTATAAATGTATAATAATAATAATAATAATAAAATATAAGGTGATGATTGATTTGTCTTCAAATGCAAAACTATCCTTCGACACCTTTGAAATACCTTCCACTAAGCTATAAGAATAATCGAAATGACGCATGAATTTGATGTATGATCCATAAAACTGTTTAATATAATTGGATGGTGTTATGCACATTGCACAAGTGGACCAACCCTCAAAATTTCACAAATTATTTTTATTTTACCATTAAATTCAGAATCATTTTCTGCACCTTTTGACACTTTGATCAACGTTCTAGCTTATCAGAATGTTTAATAAATCGCTAAAAACGTTTGGACCAACCACAGACTCTGTTATGCACAACTGGACCAAGCCACAGAAACGTGGCTTGGCCACGCGGCAAAGCGCAGCTTGGTCCATTTCCGCAGACGAAGTCATACGAACGCTACTGGATCAAACAGGTATCTCGCAGTGGAGACAGTGGCGGTTTTACCGGGGGGGCTAGGGGGCTGTAGCCCCCTAGATGGAAAGTTAGCCCCCCTAGTTTTTCTCAGCCCCCCTATGCACACTTTAGCCCCCCCAGACTCTGACTGGAGCAGCAGTGCAGAGTCTGGGGGGGCTAAAGACTCTGCACTGCTGCTCCAGTCAGAGTGCTCAGATGATCAGATCCAAGCACATGTCTATCTATATACTAATTGCTTCCCTGTTACTACAGAAAGGCTGGGGTGTTCAAGAAGAGACTGAAGAACAGATTACAGCCCAAGCAACCGAGATTAGGCCAGCCGAGAGCACTCTATGACCCTGCAGTGCAGGGCCTGCACGCTGGGGTGACATCAGCTTTAGGAGCAGGGATAGAAGCAGGGCAACAGCAACAGCAACACCAAGAGGGGGATAGCCAGACAGTGGCAGGCAGAATTAAGGCCTCTGCGTACTACAGTGTATGTATACTGTAGGTGTGTGTATATGACTATTTGTGTATACAGAGCAGTGTGTACTAGAATACGTTTGGGCACGCACATAGGTCTACACAAATTAATGGATAAATTCATTGTGAGAAGTAAAAAAAGAAAAGCTGATGAGCTACACGATGAACGTTCTACGGCATTGATAACGCTATGACAGGTATGTAAAACGAGTACACATGGGATGGAATCATTCATGGGAGAACTTGCCCCAGTTTGGCAGCAATATATTTACCCGCAAATACTGAGGGCGGGGATAGATTTTCTAACCCGCAAATGGAATTGACGTGCATGCTTTGTAGTGAGGGATACAGTCTTCTCTCCACAATAAATTCAATTTTAATTTTAACAGTCAAACTGGTGCATGTTTTGGACAATCATGAGATACAATGATTATCCATGCCGTCTTCAGCTGTCGACGGGAATCCGTTGGTTGGTTCATCGTGTGTGCATGGGCCCGCCACTGGTAACTCTTTCAGCTTAGCCTACCGTGCATTGTTTTGCTAACTGATGCAATATATTCGTCGTAATGACATTTAACATTATAATATTATAGGCTAGCGCAGAGAGCGCCTCTGTGTAGATATCTTGAAGTGGCACTATATATAAGACATGATTTTAAGACAGACTGGATTACACGATGCGCAATATGTTTTACAATTTCTAATGACTATGCCCTATGCTTTTCCTGATTTAATCACATTTACCAGGCTAACATTAACAAATCCTGTATCTCCAGCCAGTTCCGAAAGAAGCTTTTCAACCCTGAATAGAGTCAAAACTTGTCTCAGGTCAAACGTGTCAAAGCAGAGATTGAATCACCTTTGCATGCTTATGGTAAATAAATTTAGAAGGAACTTGGCCTTTCACTTAGTCTTTCACTTCTTCAAGACACATCAGCAGTTGTTGATAAATTTGCAACCATAAAAAATGGGCATCTTAATTTGTTGCTGAAACTTAAAATATCTGGGTTTAATCTTGCTAAAACTTTGCAAAGAGGTAGAAGATGTTGCATGAACAATAAAAAGGATCTAGTCGATACAAAAATGTACTACACAGATGAAGTTTTTCCATCAGCTTTTCTTTTTTCATACGGACATAATCGTACTTTAGAGATTATTCTGTTTATCAGAACGTCGGCCAGACAATATTAATTTTCATTTCAGTAGGTTGCTGAAACGGGTAACCGGGGTCAGCACGCTCAGCGGTATGAACACGTACATTAATGAGAAGGGGCTAATTACTTTTTAGCCCCCCAGTCCAAAAACTCTAGAACCGCCACTGAGTGGAGATACTGCTAGAAGACCTAAGAAGAATGTTCAGATGGTTCAAGGACTGGCAGAATGATTTTTAATTGGAAAAGCGCTAAGTTAAAATGCACACGGGGAAGTGAAAAGTTTGATCAAAGAATTTCAGAAACGTTAAGTCTTTACGCCCATAGCCTTTTTTCCTTCATTGACATCGTCTCTGATTACCCATGCATTTAATAGGGCTCATAGCGGCGTGTCAAAAATTGACACTGCGTTATAGACTCTATTATTTCCATGGTTTTAATTAAATTACGCGTTAAGTAAACCGTGTGACTAATATGCCAAAATAGCCTGGTGACTATGTGATACTCAAATAATAATTATTGTTAGTAAAAGTAATTTTCCACGTATGGATGGATGGATCCACAGTTTAACGGCAGCTTATGACAACATAGGCCGTTGCCGCCGACAAAGATTATTTTTGGCATATATTTTTTAATAAACATTTAAACTCTTGATCCATCCATATACTCAAAAAATCAGGTGTCTTGCATATACAGACGTGTAATGATCGAAATCGTTCCGCTTGACTTCCCCCGTTCCTCTTGACCTACTCACTGCAGCCTCCAAGCCCTGGATTATCTCCACCAACAAAGTTCCAGCCGCCTGCAAGAAAGAGAACCAGAAGCAAGAACGACTCGTCTTCGGCGCCTCTTCAAACGGAACTGACGTCACGTCAAATTGTCTGATTTGTCTAGCGCCTCAATCTGTGATAAGCCATCATTGATTCTGATCTCTGCTTCGGCTGAAGAAAAGCGGTCGATGCACTGCAGGCTCAGGTCTCTGAAACAACACAATTGACCATAATAATTTAGTCTGATCCCAAATTCCCAATCCAATACATTCCACTCTATTGTAATGTAACGTAACGCAGTGTATTGTAATATCGTTTCGTATCGAATCGTATACCTAATAATATATCAATTAATAAGTTCATTGGACCCCTTTAAAACGCTTCCAGCCGATGCTATATAAGCAGAGATCAGAAGTCGATATAATAATTACCATGAATACTGCCATAATTGACGTCGTATATCGTATCTAAACATTTAAGAAGCGCCTATCGATGAACAACAGTACTAACTATTCAGAGGCGCTCTCAGCACGGAAGCCCCGGATGAAAGAAACGCCTTTAGAGAGCGAGAGACCGATGGGAACAAAAAGTCATTAGTTTAGGGTTTAGACCTTAGTGAGGGGAAGGCATGATATGATGTGATGTGATGTGATATGATATGATATATGATATAATATGATATGATATCCAAACCAATCTAATCTAATCAAATTTGTAACGTAGTGGAGGTGCTAATTTTCCAATCTTCCAAAGGGAGCCAGTACATCGCCGAACGTTAACGTTAAAGACGTAAAAAAATCGTACGTTACGACGTATAGTAATGTAACCGAATTTACCTATATTGTGGGGCGCGGTGGTGTAGGGGTATGTTCGGTGCCTTGCAGCCGGAGGGTTGCGGGTTCGAATCCACCTCAAAGTCGCCGCGTAGGGACCCTGGGCAAGTCCTTCACTCGCAATTGCTCATGCGCTTCGGCGTGAAACTCCGATTCAGTGTCCGCGCTGTAGTCGGGAGCGCCTCTCAGTAGAAATCTTGAAGGGGCGCTATATAAATATCTGAAATGAATGAATGAATGAATGAATAACGCAATTCTATTCTCTCGCATAGATACTGTTCAAGCAAGATAATTACACACCTGCTTTTAGTGTGATATTCACCTATATATAAGTGAGAGCAGAAGCAAGGGTAGAGCTGTAATATGCCAAAAACTAATCTTTGTCGGCGGCAACGGCCTATGTTGTCATAAGCTGCCGTTAAACTGTGGACACACACACACAAGGGTCTGTGTATATAGTTCATTAGGTCTTATCAGTGAACGTGCTCTTTTGTTACGACATACGAGTGGTGAAAACAGTTATGAAAGTAATTACACACCTCTTTTAAGTTGCACATTCGCCTATAAGTAAGAGCCGATGCGATGCGCTATTGCTGGACTGCCATTCCTTATAATATTAAGAGAAAGTGGTTCTGTACTGAAAAGTGAGAACTTAAAAGTCATTTCTGCCTTTGTTGCCATAAGTTGCTGCTGTTAAATTTAACCCTTTCTTGTTATACGATACAATCCACGCACACGTGTAATGATCGAGATCGTTCCGCTTGACTTCCTCCGTTCCTCTTGACCAACTCAAGGATCCTGAGTGGCCGAGTGGGTTGGTAGCCTGCTCGTCACGCCGGCGCCCCGGGTTCGCTTCCCGGTCGGGTCGGTTTATCAGAGATTAATTTCTCGGATCTTTACTGCGGGTATAAACGTGGAGTACAATACAACACACAATACAACACATCACAATACAACTGGGGCGCGGTGGTTTAGGGGTATGTTCGGTGCCTTGCATGCAGCTGGAGGGTTGCGGGTTCGAAATTCGAATCCACCTCAAAGTCGCCGCGTAGGGACCCTGGGCAAGTCCTTCACTCGCAATTGCTCATGCGCTTCGGCGTGAAACTCCGATTCAGCGTTCGCGCAGTAGTCGGGAGCGCCTCTGAATGGGAAATCTTGTTGGGGCGCTATAACAAGTGTTCAAATACAATACAATTCAATACAAACTCACTGCCTCCAAGCCCTGGATTATCTCCACCAACAAAGTTCCAACCGTCTGAAAGAAAGAGAACCAGAAGCAAGAACGACTCGTCGTCGGCGCCTCTTCAAACGGAACTGACGTCAAATTGTCAGATTTATCTAGCTCCTCAATCTGTGATATAAGCCATCGTTGATTCTGATCTCTGCCTCGGCGCCTCCTGCATGCGGAGGTCTCGTATCTGTTCTCATCCAATCTTCTAATCATCATCATCATCATCATCATCATCATCATCATCATCATCATCATCATCATCATCATCATCAGTTCCTGACGCCAGCCATTTGGCGGCGATGGGTACGAATAAATGATCTCCATTGTCCTCGGTCATTTGTCCTTGGTCACTGCTTTTCTTAGTGTCAGTCCAAGTGATGATATATATGTCCTCATTATGTTGTCTATCATCCAATCTTATCTAAGCTAAAATAATATAATCTTATCCATTGTAATCTATCCTATCCTATCCTATCCTATCCTATCCTATCCTATCCTATCCTATCCTATCCTATCCTATCCTATCCTATCCTATCCTATCCTATCCTATCCTATCCTATCCCTATCCTATCCTATCCTATCCTATCCTATCTATCCTATCCTATCCTATCCTATCCTATCCTATCCTATCCTATCCTATCCTATCCTATCCTATCCTATCCTATTCTATCCTATCCTATCCTATCCTATCCTCCGAAGGTCGTGCACAGACAGGGAGCCAGTACCGTCTATGCCGTAAAGAAAATCGTACGCTACGATCTAGTAATGTAACCGAATTTACCCCAACGCAACTCTTTTATAGTCTCGCATACTTATACGGTTCAAGATAATGTCTTGTCTTCAACCATCCTCGATCCGAGGGTTGGTCGCTCCATGGACAAGTCTTCTCCACCTCTTTCTATCTTCCGTCTCCGTCAACAATCGATGAAAAGGCATATTCATCCACATGCTGATGTTGTTAAGCCATCCCATTCTCGGTCTTCCCCGTGTCCTTGCTCCTGGTACAGTTCCCTGTATGATCTCCTTTTCCAGGCAGTTTCCCTGTTTCCTCATCAAATGTCCAAAGTATGTAAGTTTCCTTCTTTTAATCTGATCAAGTAGGCTTCTTTCCGTTCCTGTTTTCTCTAACACCCACTCATTTGTTCTTTTTTCTATCCATGATACTCTCAGAATCTGTCTTAGGCTTTTCATTTCAAACGCATTTATTCTTTCTTCCTATATAATAATATAGATAATAACACACCTGTTTAAGTGTGATATTCACCTTATATAAAAGAGAGCAGAAGAGTGGATCTGTATACTAGGCCTAATGTCCAGTTCTGCTTATAATTTCTCAATTTCTGTAGCTCCATTTCTTATCCTAAACATCTCAGTTATATACGTTACCTCTCTATTTCTCTAGCGCTGTTGTTTTCATCGGTATAGAACTCTTGCGACGCCCGAGGGTCAACCCCGACAGGTCGTCTCTCGACTATTTTTATATGGTGCCGTAATTACCGTTGACATCAGAATTGTAGAATAGCGCAGCATAAGTGCTTCTCTTCCGATTCTTCTCTGCGCTCCGATGACGGATGCGTTTTTCGTGAGACTCCACCGAAATATAATAGCCATGCTCCTTCTTCCATCCTTCCTTCCTTCCTTCCTTCCTCACGCTCTTCGTTCTTCCGTCAATCACATGCGTCCAATTTGTAAATAATTACAGACGCCGACTACGAAAGATCAGTTAGGACTGACAACAGCATTGACACCGCACTGTCAACCGTGCGTTGGGGGAGGGCTTTGGGGAGGGTTGGGGAGGAGGGATCCGTTCCCCCAGAGACGGGTAATTAGCTCTGCGCGTTTGAGCGAACTCGTGAAAGTTTCATGGTGCGGCGCGAGGCGCCTCTAGCGGCCGGTAAGGAAATGACGTCTACAGGCAGACGCGTGCTCTGACGCAGTTCGATTGTCTCGCATTCGAGGCGTGTCATGACGACGGTTGTCATTGACGACAGCTGATGGCGGACAGATCACTCAATTGTGACGTTTACAGATTCTGATCTCGTTTTGAAGCGAGAGGTTGCAGTAATATATTAGGTTAGATTAGGTACGAATAGATTAGACTATATTAGATTCACACACATACACACATGCACACAGATACACCTTCATACACACACACCTACATTACACATATACACACATATACACTCAAACACACATATACACTCATACACACATACACCCATACACACATACACCTACATTACACATATATCGCTTTGGTCTGGCGGTCCTTGCTGGGCCTAGCCCCTGCCTATCTACGCGACCTCTGCTGCCCTACCTTGGGTGCTCCGGGTCGTCGCTCTCTCCGCTCTACTGAGCGGGGCGTGCTCATGGTCCCTTTTGCCCGCACAGCTACTAAGCAGAATCGCGCCTTCTCAGTGGTTGGTCCATCCCTCTGGAACGGGCTTCCTTTGATGCTGCGCTTGCATCCCAGAATCCACTCTGAATCTTTCTATACTTGCCTCAAAACTGTCCTTTTCAGCCGTGCTGTGGTCGGGAGCGCTCCTGAGTAGTAACCTTGAAGGGGCGCTATATAAAACTTCGTAATGAATGAATGAATGAATGAATGAATGAATACACACATACGCACAAATACACATATTCACACGTATACCTATATACACATATACACACACATCCAATACATTTGTAACGATTTAAAATATTCCAAAGTGCGTCTGCACTGCTCCTCATATATTAACGACGTGAACGTAAATCGTCTCCGCACGCAAGATCGTCATCATCATCATCATCATCATCATTCGTAGTCGTTATCATCACGTCGTCGTCGTCGTCGTAATCATCCTCATCATCTCATTACCGTCGTCGTCGTCTGCATCACCATCGTAGTAATGGCCGCCGAACAACCTCAGCAACCGACGCCACCTAGCGGTCGTTATAGGAATTAGCACACACGCCTCTGTTGGACAGTCACGCACACGGCTATAACACTGACGTACACTGCACCGAAAATAATAATACGGAATATATATATACATGTATATATATAACATATATATATATATGATTAAATAATATATATAATATGAAAACTAACAGATAAGAGCTGTAATATGCCAAAAATCTTTGTCGGCGGCAACGGCCTATGTTGTCATAAGCTGCCGTTAAACTGTGGATCCATCCATCATATAATATGACATCTTGGACACCCGTTTTAGATGTACCAGTAACGAAATAAATGAAGGCCTTTCACCGTGGATAGGCTGATTAGGATGCCCCACGCAAAGCAATACTCGGGACCAAATTCTCACTAAGCCACTGTATTACTACAGGCTACTATGCATATTCAAAATAGCGATAGGACACTCATTAAAATTGTCAACTAGTAGATCTTTACGTTACTGTGTTAATGAAAATGTAATAAGACTGTATGAAAAACCACCGACTTAAGTCCCACAGGGCCAGTTACATTTGAGGCACTATACATTTAGGTTATTTTGTCTAAAATGTCCGTGTTCACTGATTTGTGTAAATACAAATGAATAATTATTATGTTTAAGATGTAGGCTACATATAGGCGGAGTCACGCGCGTGTGTGGGGAAGTGGGGACAATTTGACTAGAGGGGTGGGAACAACTATAGGGGGCGTGACACCTTCTGGTGTAAATTGGTGTGAATAAAATACACTGATGTATAGGCCTATATATACACCACACAGCCATAACTATGCTACATGCTGTTCATGCTTCACTATCGATCTATGTATATAATACTATGTCTCTTAGATACATTCGCCTATATATATATATATATATATATATATATATATATAATTCTAAGCGTCACCTGGGAAACATTTGAGGGTTCGATTAAACAATCTGTGTGTGTATTTGTGTATGTAAGTACGTGTGTATGTCAGTGGCGTAACGAAGGGAGGGGGGCGCCTGCCCCCGGCGGAGGGGGGGGGGAGCGGAAAATTAAGCTTTAGAAAAAAAATTTTTTTAACGAAATTAGGCAAGAATAGGTAAAAAGTACCTATTATGCTTGAGTCTGGCAGGGGCGCGGGCGTAGAGGGGGCGCAAAATGAGGCTTCTGACAATTTAACCACATTTTTCATGGAAAGAAAGACGCGGAAAAGCAAAAAAATGGTCATCAGAATTTTGGCGGAACTAAGAAAAAATGTTCAGAGAGAGAGAGAGAGAGAGAGGGAGAGAGAGAGAGAGAGAGAGAGAGAGAGAGAGAGAGAGAGAGAGAGAGAGAGAGAGAGAGAGACAGACAGACAGACAGACAGACAGACAGACAGACAGACAGAGACAGAGACAGAGACAGAGGCAGAGACAGAGACAGAGACAGAGACAGAGACAGAGACAGAGACAGAGACAGAGACAGAGACAGAGACAGAGACAGAGAGAGACAGATACAGAGACAGAGAGAGACAGAGACTTCATGAGAAAGCAATATACCAATACACTGTCTCCAGATTTGGCTTTAATTTCAGCCTTCATTCGTTTATTTTCAATTAATTTTTACTTTATTTACCTTATATATATATTCAATATTTTCAATATTTTTAGTTTTTCCTTCCTTGGACACATAGGCTAATTTTCAACGTTCGGGTTTTTACATTTGCTTCGCTAGAGTTTTTCTTCTATTTTTCCTTTCTCTTCTTCCATAGCCAGTCTTTTAATGTACCTTCATTTCGCATTATACAACCTCCTTAATTAAGACTTCTTATTGAAATGTGAAGCAACTAAAGAGAGGTGTTCAAATTTCCAGTCCGTTCTTTAGATATATCAAATAATCCTACTAAAAAGAGGTGTCTAAATTTCATCTTACAAATTATTGGTTTAAGTATACAAGTCAATTGCTTTCAGGTTCGTCGTCAGTTTGATACACTGTGTCGTGAATAACGAAGACGATTAGCGTCGCCCTCCTACTTGATCCGGGCTTGGGACTGACACCACCAGAAAGCTACATTTCCTGATTCAGTGCCCTAAATCGCGGAAATCCTATTTTTATAATTACTTCGAACCTTTAAAGGAGATGTCTAAAATTTCAAATTATATGCAAATGCGATGAGAAACTTTTGCTAATAGCTATTATTTATAAAAATTATATGCACACAATTCACCCGTTTTTATCACAGCTTATCATAGAACAAATGTAAATGTAACAAGAACCTTTACTTATATATATTCGCTCTATAAATTTAAAGGAGGTGTCCAAAATATCAGCAGAAAATTGACCTTTTTAAAATTCTTATCGGTTTGAGTCGGCCTTTTACGTTACTATAGCAATTATCAGTTAGGGGATTTCTAAAGCGCTATTCGAGAGCTAAGCGATGAGTATACCAGCTTATAAACGAGCGCTGCGTCAAGGCAGAGGGGTTGTCAGAAGATAGAAACACATTTGGTTGCTACAGGACGAATGAGTGAGTGAGTGAGTGAGTGAGTGAGTGAGTGAGTGAGTGAGTGAGTGAGTGAGTGAGTGAGTGAGTGAGTGAGTGAGTGAGTGAGTGAGTGAGTGAGTGAGTGAGTGAGTGAGTGAGTGAGTGAGTGAGTGAGTGAGTGAGTGATTGAGTGAGTGAGTGAGTGAGTGAGTGATTGAGTGAGTGATTGAGTGAGTGATTGAGTGAGTGAGTGAGTGAGTGAGTGAGTGAGTGAGTGAGTGAGTGAGTGAGTGAGTGAGTGAGTGAGTGAGTGAGTGAGTGAGTGAGTGAGTGAGTGAGTGAGTGAGTGAGTGAGTGAGTGAGTGAGTGAGTGAGTGAGTGAGTGAGTGAGTGAGTGAGTGAGTGAGTGAGTGAGTGAGTGAGTGAGTGAGTGAGACAGACAGACAGAGACAGAGACAGAAGCAGAGAGACAGAGAGAGTTTTTTCTCTGGTTACACGCTGTTTTTCATGTTGATCGTTTTACTTTGTTTTCACTCAATTAATTCATCTTTTATTCAAGCATTTTATTTGTTTTACTTTACTTGGTATAGCGAATAAACTTTTCAGCCGATGGAAGACAATGCATTGTTTCATGAGTCAGGCTTCTTATGGAAATGGAAATAACTAAAGAGAGGTGTTCAAATGTATACCAGTCGGTCTATATCAATCAATCAATTAATCAATCAATCAATGAAACTTGATATAGCCCCCTTCAAGATATCTACTCAGAGGCGCTCCCAATTGCACTGTGAATTTTGAGTAGTAAATTTCACCCTTTCACATCAGTCATGGACTCATGGAAACCACTGGACAAAGTCTTCGTTCAGCTGAGAGCAGGGAACATTCATCGAGCTTGCATCTGTTGACGTCGGCAGAAATTATTTTGGCATAATATTATTACAGTATTTAATTGTAGAATAGTCGATTCAATACATTTTTCATAAATAATAATTAATATTTTATTTATTTATTCAGTGTAGTTGACTGGAATTTATAATCGACTCGGCTCAATGGAAAACCCTGGAGTTCTGTAAATCCAGTATATATATTGTGTATTAAGAGTCGTTTAAAAAGGTGTCCAAAAACACCAGATATAGTTTTCATACTATAGCGTAATAAATGTCGTTCAGGAAACAATACAGCGTGTTGCTTCAAGTCAGTATTATCTTCAGCAGAATTACCCGCACCACAACAGTCGTGTATAATAACGATATTTTATTTAAACCCATACTTTTATTTAATATTTTATCTATTTACTATTTTAAGTGTAGTATATTCGAATTTATAACGAAATTGAAGTAGTGGAAAACGTTGAAGTTCTGTGAATCCAGTATATATTGCAGATCAGAATCCGTTTAAAACGGTGTCCAAAAACACCATAGCGTTTCCATAACTAATATCGTTCAGGAAACAATACAGCGTGTTTCTTTCAGTCAGTATATCTTCAGCAGAATTACCCGCACCACGTAAGTCGTGCGTAATAACGATATTTTATTTAAATCCATACTTTAATATGTTTTCGTCAGAATATAGTGTGAATGATGTCGTCGTGTCGAAAATCCACACGTATAAACCGTCAATTTTCCCGTTCTGCGTGTGCATCGTGCCGTACGAGCGTGCGTGCGCCGTCCTAATGAGGAAAACCTAGCTCGTCATTTGACCCAAACTACACGAAAATTATCCTAACGATTTCCCGCCAACAGCGCGGGCAGACGACACTTTTCCCGCGCGTGCGCGTGGCGTCGGGTCACGTGATTGCATGCCGCCGCCATCTATCGGTCGCTGGTGAAGAGGAGAGAGGTCGTTTGGTGGGGGAGGGTGAGGAAGAGTGAGATCGTTAAAATGATCAGTGGTCACGCAACCGGTGGCGACCCTAGCGGTCGATGGAAGGACGACGTGGAGTTGTTTGGTGTGTGTGTGTGTGTGTGGAGGGTCTTACCCCGTCTTACCCTACGTTACCTCTGTGGATTAATTAGGGGAGGAGGAAGAGGTGGAGGAAGAGAAGGAGGTGGAGGAAGAAGAAGGGGAGGAGGTGGAGGAAGATGGGGAGGTGAAGGGGAGGGCACGAGGACGAGGAGAAGGTAAGAGGATGGAAAGAAAGCGGAGGGGAGGTGGTGGAAGAAGAGGAGGAGGAGGAGAAGGAGGAGGAGGATTAGAGGAGGAGGAGGAGGAGGAGGAGGAGGAAGAGGAAGAAGTGGAGGAGGAATCGGTGGTAGAAGAGGAAGAAGAAGAACAAGAGGAGTTAGAGGATTAAAAGGAAGAGGAGGAGGAGGAATAGGCGAATGAGGAAGAAGAGGAGGAGGATAGAGAGAGAAAAAGAGGAGAAGGAGGAACGGAAGTAGGAAGACTTCCAGCAGGATGAGGAGGAAGAAGACGATTAGCAGGGTAGTAGGCAGAGAATAATGGTATAGAGGAGGAAGAAGATCAGAGTAACAGGAGTATATAGGATGAATAGAAATTATAGGATAAGTGTTAGGACGGACAAATAGTTACTGTTTAACGACACTGTGTCATAACAAAGATGATTGGGGATGACCTCCTCCTTTCACTAGTCTTGGGACTGGCGCTACTATAGTACAGGCAGTGGGAGAGTTAGAAGCACAGTATTCATTGTTTAGCGACATCTTGTGCATGGCCGCCACGGCCGTTGACGTCGCCCAGAGGTCAAGAAGTGCAAAACCTGTCAAAATAAATTAATTTTATTATTATTATTCTGAGGTTTAACGTCGTCTTATATGACGTCAAAGATCACGACGTCATTTCGAAAATGTGTACATTGCCATGTGAACGAAAAATTTATAACGTCCGAAAAACTCCAAAGGCCTCAGAACATATAACTAAGATGGCTGAGAAAACGCTGCCGTTAGTACTTCATGACCGCTACTAATAACACAAGATCTTTTGCTGGAAAATCGTTGTTACAATTAGATGTACAACGATTCCCCTTTCATTTGTAGGACAATTTCATGCTTAAAAGAGGTTTGCAAAAAGCTGCGATTATCTTTCTTTTATAGGATGAGATAAAAAGAGGTACGTTTTACGTAAGGGAAAGTTCTTTTATTTTTAGGACGAAGTAAACTGTTTTAAAATTGCGCGAGAGATAGTAGATAATTATTATAACAAAGCATATATAAATAGCCACTTAACCCTCAGAGGCTAACCTGGGGTGAATTTTTCACCCCACTGTCAGTATTTGCGCTGAATTTTTTTACAGCTTTGGAGTTATGCCATGCGCCTTCGTGTATCTGTTCATATATATGACTTTTGCTTAATTCCATATATTTTGTCTTACTTATTTTGGATGAATGATCACGTGACTGACGTCATACCGTGGCCATTTTTATTGGTTATTTGTGTGAAAGATGTCTCGACGGTTATCTGCTGCTAAGCGTTACTTGTGTGTAGATGACTGTATACACTCGATGATTGTGCTGATAGTTGACTTTAGTTAGGTTTCCTAGTTTAGCAGTTTTATGTTGAACTTGGTACAATTACCATTGTTGATCGAACATGGTTTAATTTTATATCAGATGCCTCAAATAGTGAGGGGTGAAAAATTCACCCCAGGTTATCCAATGTGTGATTTTTTTATAGGTTAGCCTCTGAGGGTTAAGAGTCTCTCACAAGCGCTCAACCCGTGGCCATCAAACAGCTGGAAAAGAGCGTCTTTAAGAGTCTAGAGAAAACCTATATATCCACTTGTAGCACTATCTATAGTGGCATGAACAGAGGGTGGAAGAGCATTCCAGATCCGTGGCGCTGCAGCCGAGAAGTCCCGAAGAGCACGGGTGGTGGTTCGAAAGAAGGGTATACACAATGAAGTCATTTCAAGAGGCAGACCGGAGCGCCCACAGACCTGTTTAAGTGCCAACTGGAAGGCACAGTTCGGCAATGCAGTCCGGAGGCCGGAGCAGTGCCAGTCAGAGCATTCAAACCCAGCGATCTTGAATTGCACCCGATCAGCAACTGGAAGCCAGTGCAGCTCACGTCGCATGCATAATCAGAAATGAGTATTGGTCAGTTGGTGTTTAACTACACTGTGTCATTACAAAGATGATTAGCGTAGCCCTCCTCTTGTACTCGGGCTTGGGACTGGCACTGTCAGATTACGGGTGTACAGCAACCGATTTGTATGCGATGTACTGAAATCGAGAAATGCACCATTAGATATGTATCAAATAAGTCGAAGTCAATTTTGGCAATCCGCTTTATTAAGTAGAAAATAACAGTTTTAAAAAGGTCTCCAAAACATAGACTTAAATTCGAATTTTTCCATAATGATTATAATTATGAAGAAGATGAGAGTAAGAAGAAACTCAATAATTTTATCTCCTTTATCTGTAAGCTGCACAGTATATAGGCGTGAACTATTTGCGCCTTCATTTTCTTAGTCTCGGCATACAAACTGGTAATTGATAATACCTTCTTTCTTAAGTGGATCTGAACTATCGACATCTTAGTTGAGAGTTGAGTACGCTTACCACTAGGCCACTATTGTCTATCAATTAATTTTGTGAAGAAGACGAAAGACAGATAGATATGTTTCGATAAGTTTCGTTTGATTAGGAGAATCTCTTACAAATCATTATGGTATACCGTCGGCGTCTTCAAAGAGAGCGGCTCGGCCTTTGAAGAATGGCGGCAGCTTTGCTAATTGATCGCTTCTTATTAGACGATTTAGTGAGAGAGGAATGCCCACCCAAGTGGCAGAGGAGCGTCTTACTAATACTCCTCCTCCACTTCTTCCTCCTCTTTCTTATCCTCTTCCTCGTTCTCTCCCTCCTCCACATCATCCTCTTCCTCTTCTTTTTCTTCCTCTGGTTCATCCTCTGCTCCCTCGTGTAACTCTTCCTCATTATCAGCATCCTCTTCATGCTTTACAATTACTCTTCATCCTCGTTATCCTCCGCATACTCCTCGACTTCATTGTCCTCCTCCTTCTCGGTTCTTTATCTTCTTAACGTCTTCATCATCATCATCATCTTCTTCTTCTCCTCTTCCTCCTCCACCGCGTTCTTCTTTCCTCCTTTCCTCCTGCAACCCTCCTTCTTATCCTTCTCCTTCTACTCCCTCCTCCTTCTCCTCCTCCTCCTTCTTCTCCTCCTCATCCTCCTTATCCATCTCCACTTCCACCTCCTCCTCCTCCTTCATGTCCTCCTCCTTCTCTTTCTCCTACTCCTTCATCTCTATATATCCATCTCCTCCCCTTCTTCTTCTTCTGCTACTTCTCGTTTCTTTTCTCCATCCATCCCTCTCCTCCCTCACTTTCTCCAGTCCTCCAGGCGCCTATCAATGTTATCAATCTGGTCAGCCAACCGTCTAACTCTCTTCCACTTCCTCTTCTCCTCCGTCGACCTAAGACCGACCGTGGACCCACACTGACCGCGTCAAATCGACCGCGAACAACCGTCGTCCGCTCGCCCCGTCAACTCCCGTTCCTCATTTGTCGCGTCTCCCGTCACATCGCCGGGCATGCTCTACACCCTTAACTTCCCTCCAGGCGCCTCAACAACAAACGTTTTCCGATCTTATTCAGAGATATAGACCGGCGCGGTCGATTCCGTGACATCCTCCCCCACTACCACCACTAATGTCCCTATTTTAGCAATGCTCCTATCCGCGGGATCGAGTCCCCCCACCCCCGTTCCCCGTCGAAGCAGCCGCGGCTTAATCTCGACGACCAACCTGTTGGGGAAGCGACGGGGACAGAAATGGCGGAACTGACCAACCGACCGGAAGTAGCAATCAAATGTCGCAACTGGTTCTCTGTTAATCCGTGGTCACCGCCGCCGCCGCCATGATGATGACACTGTTCGGCGGCGTCTTCTGCCGCCGTCGATACGTCACATCCGGTTGGACGGGAAGCGGTGACAATGGAGCGTCGTAAAAGTTTATCTAGCGCTATAATATGGTGTACATTGGAAGAGGAAGACGAAGGAGAGCGCCGTCAAAGGGGAATTCTTAATGGCAGCGATGGCGTTGGCTGTTTATCTCGTTGGCTTCGTTTTTGCAGAGTCTTCATTTTGTCTTCCTGTCTGTCTTTCTGTTCATCTGTCTGGCTGTATGTCTGTATGTCTGTCTAACTACAATTGCTGGTTATTATTATTATTATTATTATTATTATTATTATTATTATTATTATTATTATTACTATTATTATTATTATTATTATTATTTTATTATTATTATTATTGTCATTGTTAAAACACGGTAAGGCTTAGTGTTGCTGAGTTGGTCGCTCCTCATCGCCTGGCAACCTCGACATGGTGCCCTGGAAGGCAACCGCGTTGAAACGCTGGACCGTAACCGAAAGGCGCTGGAGGATGAATCCTGTCTCTCGGGTGTCTCCGGATATTTTCGTCAGGCGGCGACCCATCTCGGAGATGAAGGCGAGACCCTCTCTGTTGAGAGGGCCAAGGGTCTCCAGGGCTACAGGGACGAAGGTATACCTCCTCTGTAGATCTGCGTATTTGGCGTGTTTCCTTGTGGCAGCCAACTCCGCCGCCCTTCCAGCTTCGGTCGCCGTCTCAGGGATGTATGAGGCGGCCACGGTATCCACCACCGTCGCGTCCCATATCAAGTTCCGCCCGGTGCCCCACGGTATTATTATTATTATTATTATTATTATTATTATTATTATTATTATTATTATTATTATTATTATTATTATTATTATTATTATTATTATTACTACTACTACTACTATTATTACTATTATTATTATTACTACTACTATTTATTATTATTATTATTATTATTATTATTATTATTATTATTATGATTATTATTATTATTATTACTACTACTACTACTACTACTATTATTTTTCTGTTATTGCTGTTGTTATTTTGTTCTTGTATTCAATCATCAGATATCTTAAACTAAAACAATGTTCTTAGAAGTTGAAAATTATTATAGCTTTCTTTAAGAAGTTTTATGGGTGTCTACGGGCAACTATGTATTTGAGGACAAATCTGTCATCATCATCATCATCATCATCATCATCATCATCATCATCATCATCATCATCATCATCATCATCATCATCATCATCATCATCATCATCATCATCATCATCATCATCATCATCATCATCATCATCATCATTTACCTATTTTTGTTGCTGGTGCTGTTATTATTATTATTATTATTATTATTATTATTATTATTATTATTATTATTATTATTATTATTATTATTATTATTATTATTATTATTATTATTATTATTATTGTTATTTTTTTTTAAATTTAAACATTAATTAAGAACAGTAAAATTCGTCTGGAACGGCACCTAATCGTCATTAAGGTTATTTATTATTTTTATTATTTTATTATTATTATTATTATTATTATTATTATTATTATTATTATTATTATTATTATTATTATTATTATTATTATTATTATTATTATTATTATTATTATTATTATTATTATTATTATTAACATGATTAAAATCATTATTATGCATTTATTAAGCGACACTTGCTAAAGATGAAGCATCAATCGATGGCGTTGAACAATTGTGAGTGAAGGACTTGAATGGTTTGCGTCGAACACAGTCAATGATTTCACTCTGCCGGATAGGGATGATCGAAATTTTATACCTAGAGTACTTTATGGTGTATTGGCTAATCAATAATTTTCTTTAGCAATAGGTCTCAGTCACTAATACATTCCTAACCCTCTTATCTATTTGACTATATATTATTTTTGTGTAATCGATATCTAAGCTGTTGATTTTGTAATCTTGTTGCGTTTGTGTCAACGAGTTTTTGAAATAAAGAAATAGTAGTAGTAGTAGTAATTACAAAGCGTGACAGAATACAATCCAGTACAATATATTACGAGGCCTTGCTCTAATTAGTCTAATATTATGTAATAGATCCAATAAGATTTATAGTAGGATATGAGTATGACCGTGTCATTCGCTAGATGGCCTTGTGTGCGGACTATGGTTAACCCCCTCACTGGCGAGTTGAAGAATTCTTGCTCTCAGCGTGAAGTATAATAAAGAAGAAAAGTGATTTCGTTACACACCTCTTTTAAGTCTTCCATTTGCGCTATAACTGCGAGTAGACGATAACGTTGTTATATTGAAGCTACGGGTTTGAATTAAATGTAAAATTAATGTAAATCATCGAAAATAATTTCTGAGAGGCTGCAGAGCAAAAAATCCACATCAGGGAAACCAGTTTAAACGCTGGCGCTATATGAAATCAAGTCCGCAATAGCCAGGCTGCTTTGTCTGTTCCGTTGCCAGGCCAGAATCCGGGGAGGTCAAGCCGAGGAGACCGCGTGGTGTTACGGTGAAAATAGCTGATGATGGTGGTCGTGTAGTGGTGAAGGAGTAGAATCAGGATATATAACTAGATAGTTAGAGACACCTTTAAAACGGTTTCAAACCTTACTATATAAGGATGGGATACGATAGGCGATTAATGGTAGTCTTTTGGTGCGGGAATAGAATCAGGATATGATAGCTTAATTCAACGGTTCGGTTTTCAGGCATGAAATGGAAAGTAGCAGAGGTGAGTGCAAGCGGAGGAGAGGTGAAACTAAGAGGTGAGATAGGAGGATAAGCAAATTGTCGGAGGTCTTTTGGGAGTTCATTCCACTGAGCTGGTGCAGCATAATTATAGACTAAGGAGCGGTTGCAGAATTTCATAAAGGATGAGACTGGAGGCCGGGTTAGTGAAAGATATGATGATGAGCGAGTAGACCCGGGCGGTTGGATGGTCAATACCTGGCGAATGTTAGAGTGTTGAGAGTTTGAAGGGCGTTGTATGTAAGAGAGGCCTACAAATTTGCAATGGATGCTCCGAGCAGGCCTAAACTTTATCCAATGGTGGAGCTACGATACATCTTTTTTAACCGATAAAACCAGGAGATATAACAGTTCCCGAATTGCGTTACATTACGTTATTTTATGATTTTTTAAATCAGAAATCATTAAGAAATTTGGTTATTGGACGCTAGGTTAGCTTTGGCTGAGCATTTGTGAGTGAAGGACTTGCTGAAGGTCCTCACACAGTAACCGTCTCAGAGGAGGAAGAGGATCGAACCCACGCAGTCCGTATTGCATGTTCGGCGTTGAAAAACAGTCAGATATAAAATGTTCAAGAATACAATACATCACAACACAGGGCATGGTTTTGTCAGATTGTTATCCTATTAAATTAAATCGATTGTATTTTTGGTAAGATTTAAGTTTGAAATGTAGTTTGACCGTGGCATTCAATAGATGGCCTCGTGTACTTGATATGGTTTATCAGCTTTATCTTAGACTTGCCTAGACAAGATTGAAGATATAATTTAAATGTTTAACTCGCAGAGCCACTTATTATTAAAGAAGAGAATGCGACTTTCCTACAACACCTCTTTTAAGTTCTCCAGTCTCGCTATAAATTATAATAGAGTAAAGCGTTTTATAGTCCTAGACTGGTTGTTTTGCTCTCACTTTTATTCAACCAAATGCTTGTGCATGGCAGAGTTCCCACCAGTTTTGGTTTGGGCATAATTGTACCCCTGGAAAAAGGGCATACCTTAGACAATGGCAATAGTGATAACTACCGTGGCATCACATTAAGTTCAAATCTATCGAAACTGTTTGAAATGTGTGTGATGGAGCATTATGGCAGCTATTTATGCACATCTGATTTGCAGTTTGGATTCAAAAAGGGATTGGGTTGTTCACATGCAATCCTTGCAGTCGGAACAGTGGTGGACTACTTTACAAGTCATGGGTCAACTATCAACTTATGTGCATTAGACATGTCAAAAGCTTTTGACAAAGTGAATCACTTTGCTTTGTTCAATAAGCTAATGGACAGACAGGTTCCTCGTGAAGTTCTGACCACCCTTATAACCTGGTATAGTCTCAGTGCAGCCTTCGTGAGGTGGGACAATATATTTTCAGATTTGATAACTCTAACCTGCGGAGTTAGGCAAGGTGGTGTTCTATCTCCAGTTCTATTTGCAGTTTATGTTAACGACCTAATTGAAAAGCTAAGTCGATCTGGTCATGGATGTAGAATTGGGGAGACGTACTTAGGGTGTGTCATGTATGCAGATGACCTCATCTTAATGTCAGCATCCCTGTGTGACCTCCAAGCTATGGTTGATATTTGCTCTGTTGAGCTAGAGGGTATTGACATGAAGTTAAATGTGGCCAAATCTCAAGTGATAAGGATTGGATCACATTTCCGTAATGCGTGCAAGAACATCAATGTCAACGGAGTAGAAATCAATTACGTGGACAAACTAAAATATCTTGGCTGTTTTCTGGTTGCAGCCAAGTCATTTAAACTTAGTTTGCATGAAATGCGTGTGAAGTTTTATCGGTCATTTAACTCATTGTATAGCAAATGCTACAAATTTAGTGAACCTGTGTTGTTGTATTTGGTTAGTGCACACTGTAAACCATTTCTCCTGTATGGAATGAAGGCTATCAGCCCTACCAACAGTGAGCTGAACTCCTTAGAGTACACGTACAGTTCTGCTATATGTAAAATTTTCAAAATATGTCATAGCAGTGTTGCATCGGTACTGCAATTCATGCATGAAAATACTATTAAAGACTGTTGGTTTTCCAGAAGACTGCATTTTATGCACAAATGCCGTTCGCATGACAATGAGGTTGTCAGGTTTCTATGTTTTTTCTCAGACACCATAAGTGCATGAGATTTTCTTGTTTTGCTTTTCATGTTCATTTTTTTTGGTGCTACCAATGTTCTTTTGGTGAAATAAAGATTGATATATAGTGAGTTCATTCAACTCTGATGTAATGTAGTGCAATTCTCAGAACCACATACAATTAAATATGAAAGGGCGACTTTCCTTACACACCGCTTTTAAGTATTTCTTAGGCGCTATAAGTTTGAGTCGCAGAGAGCAAATTTTATTAACGAACACACTGATTACAATGTTATGTAAATGTAAATCTTAGAAATATCTCATAGTCATGAAGGGAAGCCAATCACAGGCGCTATATCAAATCACGTCCGCTGTAGCCATGTTGCTTTGTCCGTTCCGGTGCCAGGCCAAAATCCGGGAGGTCAAGCCGAGGAGACAGCATGGTGCTACGGTGGTAATTGGTAATGATGGTGGCCGTGTGGTGGCGCAGGAGTAGAATCAGGATAGCCTAGGATAGTTTGAAGAGTTCGGTTTTCAGTCGTCAGTGGAAAGTAGCAGAAGAGAGTGCAAGGGGAGAAGAGGTGATAATAGAAGCACAGAGAGAGAGAGAGAGAGAGAGAGAGAGAGAGAGAGAGAGAGAGAGAGAGAGAGAGAGAGAGAGAGAGAGAGAGAGAGAGAGAGAGAGAGAGAGAGAGAGAATGATCAAACTGGCGGAGATCTTTTGTCTTTTGGGAGTAGGCCCCCCTACATTCCAAAGACCAGGCGAAGCATAGGTCTACATGGAGGCCGAAATAGAGAAACGCATGATGTTGATGAGGAACCAGCGCCCTCCTTTAGCAAATTTGGCGGCCGTATTGGCCTATGTGGTCGAAAACTGACTAAGGCCGGTACTGTAACGAATTTGTGGGCCTAGATCTTAGTGGTTGGCTGGTTTGTTTAGCAGCTGTCTAACGACACTGTATCATAGCAAAGATGATTAGCGTCGCCCTCCTCCTTTCTGCAGGCTTGAGACTGGCGCTATCACTGGTCGGGTAGCTAGTGGCAGAGTTGTATAGTAAATAACTGGCGATTGTAAGAGGCCTGAGAGGTTGGAAGGGCGTGGTAGGTAGGTAAGAGATTTTAACGAACAATTTTAACATAAAATACAACTTTAACAGATAAAACCAAAATACTCTAAATCCAGGAGATATCAGACTCTGGTTCCAGAATTTGAATATGATTGAATTATTTGATGATTTTTATCATAAATCATTATGAAAGTTGGATAACAGATGTGGTTGCAGGGCCATTCGCTAGATGGAGCCAGATACGCGATGACTAATTTCCGGTGATGGTATGTAGACAATGGCGGTGGGTCCGAAAAACATTCGCTATTATTTGAATTTCTAGCTAAAAAGACCCGAAATTTTACCAATCGTTTGAGCGTTTATGTTCGTAATTGGAGAACTTTATTTCGAGCGGAGATTTTAACGGATTGGATTTGAATTTTTAGTTTTTGAGATGGATAACAGACAGGTAACGGTTGACTTAATTAGAATGCATGGCTCGTTTTCAACATCGATTGCCTATTATTTATTTATTTTTATCGCGAAAATGTGATTTTTGGGTACGATTGCATGATTTAAAATTTCATAATTCGCTGGTTTTCAGATTTTATTGGATCCAGGCGATTTTCTAAATTATTATGTTTGATATTTGCCGGTAAAGTCGCCGACATGACCGGGCCTGGCCAGCTTATAGAATCGGGGGCTGAAGGATATAGTGGGGTAAGTTTACTAGCGTCGTGAGGGTCAGTTAGGGTAAGGGTTAGGGTTAGTGTCGTCATTAAAAAACCTTGTACCGTCAGGCGTCCACGCAGCATGCCCAAAGATACCGTATAATTCTTCAGCCTATGATACTATAAGTTTGCCCAGTTTTCACCCGGTCTATTCCACAGTGCAGTAGCCTCCGGTTGAAGATACCTATATAAATGATCTACTACGATGGAAGTTGGTCAGGGTTGATTATGAATGAATGGGTCAAAATCTTTTGTCATGCAGGGTATACAGTAAGGGTTTAACAAACCCCGTCTTGTGGTTGTAAACATTGGTAAATGTAATTGTAATGGGTTTATATGGCGCCTCTATAGGGAGACCCAATGGAGTGACGTAACCTTTAACCCATCCACCTTTTCTGTATGTATGTATGTGGCAGGGAATTTATACAGTGACCTCGATTAAGAACCTGTCAAGGGAACTCCAAAATCAGTCTAGATGATCCATAGTTTGATAACAATCTAAAGAGCTTATCCCAGACAGATGACACTTGGAAAAGCTGGAAACATCTCCATTCTTGGTGAACCATGGAATGAATTTATATAGAGACCAATTGAATTATAAAAACCCGATCGAGTAGAATGGTTTTCAAGTTCTTTTAGAAGAGAAGCAGCGATATGTAAAGGTTCCGAGGAAATTTTGGGAAGTCTGCAGCTGTGGATGCACAGAATCCAGTCTTTGCAAATGCTTCCCAAGCTCATTCAAGCATTTTATAGTTTGCAAATTAAAGTTAACTGAATTTATTATTATTATTGTTATTGTCATTATTGCTATTGTAATTATTGTCATCATCATCACCACCATAATCATTTCTGTTTATTTATTGATTTATTAATTATTATTATTATTATTATTAACTAGTGATTATTATTATTATTATTAACTAGTAATTTTTTTATTATTATTATTATTAACTAGTAATTTTTATTATTATTATTATTATTAACTAGTAATTTTTATAGTGCCGATGCTAATGTACTGGCATCAACCGATGGTGCTCCAAAACCAATCCGTAATCAGGCCAAAATCCAGAAGATCAGTACAGATAGACGGCCTATAACGATGGATGACCCCACAAGTACCACCTTTTAGATCGGTTATATCGACAGGTTTAAGAGATTTATGTATGTATGTATAATGAACAAACCTCTGTATTCATTGAAAGAGTATGAACCTCTGGATGTACTTATAGGGCAAATGTGGGACTTAAAAGAGGTGTGTAATTTAGTAATTTTTCAACAGTCTTCGCCGTACCGCGCAATCGTTAACACGCTGGGAAGAATAATGAGTAAACAAGGGGCTCGAGAGAACGAAGTACTTTGTTGGCAAATTCATTTATGTAGTGATGTAACTACTAAAAGAGGTGTGTAATGCTTGTAGTTGTTTTTCATGTTTACAAGGTACTTCTATAGCAAAGAAATACTAAACGGGTTAGCTGGTTGAGTAGTTGTTGTTTAACGACACTGTCACAACAAAGATGATTAGCGTCGCCCTCCTTCTTTCTCCAATCTTGGGACTGGCACTACCAGAGTAGAAGCACTGATGATTATTACTATTATTATTATTTGGATGGATCCAGGGTTTAATGAAAGCTTATAAAGACGAGGAACAAGAATTAACTGTTTGCGCGTTTGCAAGGGTATATATAGAGGAACTTAGACATGAAAAAGAGGTGTGCAATATTTCAGCTCACGCTGGAAATGACGTCTTGGCTGTGTTAAGGAGTGTGTAGTTTCGGCATAGTATAGGGCGTTGGTGTTTAGCCTCCTGTCGGGCAAAGTATTGAATCACCTGGAAGGCAGGTGAGAGGGGGAAGCAGGGATGATTTAAAACACCGCCATCTGGTGGACGGTGGCGATGATGTTATTGAGTCACTTTCGTTCTGTTGTGGGTTTAATTTTGGCTCAGAATGGCAGAGAGAGAGAGACACACACACACACACACACACACACACACACACACACACACACACACACACACACACACACACACACACACACACACACACACACACACACACACACACACACACACACACACACACACACACACACACACACACACACACACACACACACACACACACACACACACACACACACACACACACACACACACACACAGAGCTTGTCTTGTCAGCGCTGCAATCCAGATGGATCGAGGATGGATGGATGGATGAATATGCCAATCGAAAGCACATGGCAACCTGCAGTCAAAGTTCTTACTTCAAAGTATGCCTCAAAGTGCATTCAGCATGGGACAATGTTGGTACGAGCGCTCTCTTTACACACCTTTAAAACGGAGTCGTGCGATTATGTATAAACATAACTCCGCCACTGTTCGCCTTCAGTCAGTGCCAGTCCCAAGCCTGGATAAAGGAAGAGGGCGACGCTAATGATCTTTGTTATCACACAGTGTCGTTAAACTGAAACTACTACTACTGTTCGCTGTCAGATAGTGCCAGTCTCAAGCCTGGATAAAGGAGGAGGGCGACGCTAATGATCTTTGTTACCACATAGCTAGTCGTTAAGAAGGAAATACACATAATATAAACACAGAAAATTGTAAGATAGGCGCCCCTTTAGACACCTTTAAAATTCTGTAAACCAATTCTATAAAGGATGGTCTTCGCATCTTGCCTTGTTTATCTGTAGGACAGTAGCTGTTGCTAAGTTTTGAAAAGGAGAATTGAAAGGCTTGAAGGCAGAACTTTTCTAGTACGCGAGGAGAGGTTGCTATAGGGTGTTTTGCAAGCCATCTAGTTTTTATCACAGACAGACAAACAGACCTTTTATTCACATATCCTTCCTGACAGAGACAGACACAGACAGACACAGACAAACAGACCTTTGTTCATATATCCTTCCTGACAGAAAGAGACAGACAGAGACAGAAAGAGAGACTCGTCTGCGTAAGAAGTGTTTTCCATCAGGTTTTCATGCATGGGAGATAGATAGTTAAACACCCATTCTAATGTCACCACTTAACATAGAAATAGCAGAGACAGAGACTGACAGACAGACGGAGAGAAAGAGAAACAAAGACAAGGGGGGGAGAAGAGAGAGAGAGAATGTTAGTGTTTCATAAAGTTCTAAAGATTATATATAGATATATATATATATATATATATATATATATATATATATATATATATATATATACATATATATATATATATAAGAGATTGAGTTTCTCTCTCTGCTATGCAATCTTAGAGAGAGTCGACCTTTATTCACATTTCCTTCCTGCTTCAAGCCATTCACCTTTTTCGGTTACTTCTGGGGAGGGAAGAGGGTGGCGTTTGGGAGGGGTAATTTCATTCTAGAATTCCTTCCGCGATTTTATCCCGGGATTTTACGGTCGGACAGCCGCTGATAGTCTGGTTCCCCGTAGAATTTGATTTATAGTGGAGGGCCACAGATAACGCCTGACCTTGGGCTGGGTGCGGAATGTTATGGAGAGGGGAAGTTGTGTCACAAAGCCCCTGTTTTACACAATCGTCAGTGAAAGCCACCCAATTAAAAAGCAAATCCTAAGGGGCGGTTGAACCGTGTTTTGGGCTGTAATGTGGTCGCTCAAATTTGTTTTAAGAGTTCTGTTATGTTAATGAATATTTTTGGTATGGTTGCTTTATACGTGGTTGGGTAAAACAGTGTTTAGAAATGTCGATGGTTAGTTGCTGTTTTACGACGCTGTGTCATAGCAGAGAGGATTAGCGTCGCCCTCCTTTCTCCAGACTTGGGACTGGCGCTACCAGAGTACGGTAAAATGGCGGAGTTAGAAACAAATATGGCTGGATGGATAGAGAGTTTAACGACATCTTGTGGCAACAACAGCCTTTGACAACAGCAGTTATTTTGGACAGTTCTCACCGTTCCTATGGCATAGGCATAATTTATACAAAACTAGTTTCACCAAAGCTAATTTGATTATACAGGGCGTGCGTGTGTGTGTGTGTCCACAGTTTAACGGCAGCTTATGACAACATAGGCCGTTGCCGCCGACAAAGATTAGTTTTGGCATATTACAGCTCTTTTTTGATTATACAGGGTCGCGTGTCTGCTTATTCTTATAAAACGAATATTACAGTTAAAAGAGGTGTGTAATTATTTTGGACAGTTCTCACCGTTCCTATAACATAATACAATACAAGATGCCGTTCATGCCAGGCAGTAATACAGAGTTCGGCTCGCCTTTACTTATAGGGCAAATATTAAACTTAAAAGAGGTGTTTAATTAGTTGTTTTTAGCAATAATGTGACCTTACTATAGAATAATAAAGCGCTTGCAGTTTAATAGTACATAAACGTGGAGAATAAAATGTATATTTATATTCGAAATTGTAGCATTAAAAACGGGTGTTTAACGTGGTCGTTAAAATGGTGTTTCTGCTCCTTACAGACATTGATATTCTAGAACTCTAGTATCTAGGGCACTGCCACCAAGTCGTGATTTAAATTTCTTTGAATTCCTTATCGGCCTGGACTCCACTTTGGCACAGTTCCACTTGGAGTGGTAGAAAGAGGTCGCCTTTTAAAAACATTCCGTTTTTTAGCGCGGGTATATTTCTCGAGTTGAGGGCGACTTCCGGAGTTGGCTTAGACTTATAGTTGCTTTTGTTGGAATCGTGCCATATAAGCCAGGAAAAATGTCGAGGCATTCAGAGTATGGAAGTTTGGAGGTGGTAGAAACAACGGAGGACGAGGAGGAAGGAGGAGGAGGAGCTATGGAAGAGGAGGAAGAAGGAGCGGTGGTTGAGGATGAGGAGGAAGGAGGAGGAGCGGTTGTAGAGGAGGATTATGAGGAGGAAGAGGTGGTTGGAGGGCTGAGCTGTGATTCCTCCTTATCGGTTGCGAGGGTCGTTAGTCGGTCGGTGTTTGCGCGGATTGCGGCCATGGAATACGATACGGTGAAATATTTACAGATATTCTTACCTCACACTTTTTAATGGAACGCGTAGTTTGGTGATGTATTGTAATTGTAAACAGTAACTTCTATTGCGCCGAGGTCTACTGCACAAGCATCAACCGATGACGCTAGTTGCATGCCGCGGTGGTTGTTTTTATATATATATATATATATATATATATATATATATATCACGTATATATATATATATATATATATATCACGTATATATATATATATATTTATATATATATATATCACGTATATATATATACGTGATACAGTGTGCTGTGGTAAAAGTAAGTAAGTAAGCATGTAAGTATATCTTTTATTGGACCGATTGCTAAGGTACCGCATTCTGGTTTACATTCTACAATTGCCTTTAATGTCTGATGTATGGTAAGGAATTCTTTCGTTCGTTCGTTTATAACCATTCACTCATTCATCTATCCATCCATGCATTACTATGTAAGGCACACACACAGACACGCACACACAGACACGCACACAGACACACACACACACACACACACAGACACACACACACACACACACACACAGACACACACACACACACACACACACACACACACACACACACACACACTGATGTACAACTACAATTTGGTTTTCATGCGTAAATACATACACACATACACTTGCATACATACATACACTCATACATACGGGTGTGTGTGAGTGTATATCTGCTGGGGTTACGGGGTCGTTTGTGCACTGTTATCCCTAAGGCAGCAGTTTCTATTGTTACATCTTGTGGCTCGCATCACCATTGATCACGTCGATCTCAGCTTACCAATTTTACTATATCTTTGCTACAGGTCATTAAGCCATTGGACGCGATTGTTGTTTATATATAGCGTGGTTTAAAAGCGTTTTAAAGGTGTCTAAAGAGATCATTATTTTGTATTATTCACTTCTTAACAACATCTTGTGGCTGCCAGGGCCAAGACACACGTCGACGTTAATTTACTATTATGGTAAGAACCCAATGGACATTAACTGCCAATTGAACGCATTTTGTTGTAGATACATGCCGTTATAAAAGCGTTTTAAAGGTGTTTAACAGAGGACTTCAATTTCTAAAGCTATCCTGTGACCTGGACACTGTAGGCAGCATTGCGACGTTTCTAATTTTTTAATGCACATAAAGCTTAAATGAAGTGTTTTAGGGACTGCAGGTTGGTTAGTTGCTGTTTCATAACAAAGACGATTAGCGTCGCCCTCCTTCTTTATCCAGGCTTGAGACTGACACTACCAGAATACAGACAGTGACACCGTTACAGTTTCTTTCCTTCTATCATTTAAGGGTGCTCGATAGTTATTGTTGAACAGCAAATAACCCAACCAACTTTGGTAGTGCCAGTCCCAGGAATGGAGAAAGGTGGAGGGCAACTCTAATCATCTTTGTTACGATACAGTGTAGTTAAACAGCAAGAAACCAAATGAGCGGATTGCATGTTTCAGTGCTGTTTATAGACACCTTTAAAACGCTGCTAACCGATGCTATATAAACAGGTGAGCCGTGTTCCTGTTGATAACAAGTGTACCACGACGCCGTCATAATGAACGATGATTGTATTCAACTCAGACGAATATACAGAGTACACATGTATTGTATTGTATTTGAACACTTGTTATAGCGCCCCAACCAGATTTCCCATTCAGAGGCGCTCCCGACTACTGCGCGAACGCTGAATCGGAGTTTCACGCCGAAGCGCATGAGCAATTGCGAGTGAAGGACTTGCCCAGGGTCCCTACGCGGCGACTTTGAGGTGGATCCGAACCCGCAACCCTCCAGCTGCAAGGCTCCGAACATACCCCTACACCACCGCGCCCCAGTTGTATTGTGATGTGTTGTATTGTGTGTTGTATTGTACTCCACGTTTATAATGCGACCGAGCCACCCGCAGTAAAGATCCGAGAAATTAATCTCTGATAATCCGACCCGACCGGGAAGCGAACCCGGGGCGCCGGCGCGGCGAGCGGGAACCAACCCACTCGGCCACTCAGGATCCTTATGTGATAGGGGAAGGGGTCCATTATGGGATAACCCCATTGGGGAGATGGGGTACTGATACGGGGTTTCTCCCCTTCCCGTCTCAATTGCAGTTCAGTGGGCAAGTGCTATTTTGATTTTGGATATGCGGTAAGATATATTAGCTAGTTTATTATCATTTTTAACTAGTTAATAATTGTACGGCTGAGTTAATTATGTATGAGTTCAGTTACTTAACGTGTTTGCACATTTTGGCTTTCTTCTCGTTCATTGTTCTTTCCTCTTGCTTTTCTTCTCGTCTGTTATCACTAAAATTTACAACGTCAACAACCTTTCTTGTCACAAGTTGTCCATAAACTCTGGACCCATCTAACCGATTCGTGTACAGCGATATCTTTCGACACCTTTTAAACACTAGGAAACCATTCTATATAAGGTGTAGACGCAATAGCGCGTTGATTGTAGTAAAACACATTCATGTTACCCGTCAAACCATTGGGAGAAAGTATAATTTCAGTTGAACGACGCTGTGTGATAACAAAGATAATTATTAGCGTCGCCCTCCTCTTTTACATATGCTTGGGACTGGCACTGCCAGAGTACAGGCAGTGGGAATGCCTATGCACACCGAAAGCTTCCACGTCACCGGTTTATATAGCATCGGTTAGCTGCGTTTTAAAGGTGTCTATAAACAGCGCTGAAACATGCAATCCGCTCGTTTGGTTTGTAAAATTGTGTACAGTAATTGATTTATGGTTACATTACGTCATGCAGGATATTCTGTTTATGTGTTTTGTAGTTTACGAACCCAGAGGAACCGGGTTACGTGGGATTCGCGAATCTTCCGAACCAGGTCCACAGGAAGTCCGTCAAGAAGGGATTCGAGTTCACCCTCATGGTCGTCGGTCAGTTAGCTCTCTTTCTGTTGGGGTGCTCGGTGGTGTGATGGTTAGCGTGCTGGACTGTTACTCGAGAGGTCGAAGGTTCGAATCCCCGCTAGGGCAGAAATTTTTGTCGCGATATCTGCTATACCAGCGCCCCCTATCCAACTCAGTGATGATGAGTACACTGACCGTACACTGTCGGTGCGAAGATGAGACGGTGAGGGAGAGGAATGGCCAGCCGCCCTCATATGCTGAGGCTAAGAAAATGAAGACGCTAACACTTCATACCCATGGCTGCCTCGGTGATTTTAACTCCGCCAGTATACCCTGGTACTCTGGTAGTGCCAGTCCCAAGCCAGGCTTAAAAGGAGGAGGGTGACGCTGATCATCCATGTTATGAAACAATCTCATTGAACAGTATAACTAAGCAACTTGCTAAGGGACTGCTCTTCTTCTTCATAGACTGTTGACGATTTGAACCGGCTTCCTTCAACTTGGCAGTCCATCAGGCAAACCAGTGGACCTTAGCGCATCCAGATTATTTTAAACTAATCGATTAACTAATTCGCATGTTATTCGGGAACAGAGACACTGCTAATTTGTTCCCTAATTTAAAAATATGGTCGAAAAGCTATAAACGTTACACACCTCTTTAAAGAAGTTTTACTTCTTATAAATAAGTGTGTCAAACTTCTTGAGGTATGAGAGATCCTGAGTGGCCGAGTGGGCTGGTAGGTAGCCCGCTCGTCACGCCGGCGCCCCGGGTTCGCTTCCCGGTCGGGTCGGTTTATCAGAGATTAATTTCTCGGATCTTTACTGCGGGTGGCTCGGTCGCAATTTAAACGTGGAGTACGAGGTTGCTTTCTGCCTCCGATACTAATCATCTTCGATATGAAAAAGTGTCGTTAAGCCGAAACAATTTTTTTCTTGAGGTATGTCAACACTTAGCGTGCACGGTCGACTTCAGCGGCTTTGGCAGCGATAAGAAGCCGTTAAACAATGGAAATGATGATGATAATGATTGATGATGATGATGGTGCTGGACGATGATGATGATAGCTTCTCGGTTTAATCTTTTTCTTGTCGGCCATTTTGGTATTCTCTCGTTGCTCTAAGCGTGCCCAGAAATTGATTTGAGAGGCAGCCGCGTGTTCCCTATCGTTTGGACGTTGATAAAGAGACCCCGACAGAGGGCGTGGTCTCTTACCCTCCCACCGGTGCCCTCCTGTCTCCGACCACTCCCACTATTCCTCCTTCCTTTCCTCCCTCCCTCTCTCGTGACCCAGAAATTGCAGAGCTGTAGTTAAGATATCGTTTTACGGCTGGTAGCAGTTAGATCCAAACCCGGCTGTATTCTGTGACTGTTAAGATCCAATGATTATTCTGGTTATTCTGATTATTATTATTATTTGATTATTATTATTATTATTATTATTATTATTATTATTATTATTATTATTATTATTATTATTATTATTATTATTATTATTATTATTATTATTATTATTATTATTATTGGTAGTGGTAGTGGTAGTGTCGTCGTCATCATCATGATCATCATTTTTATTGCTTTATAAATGTTTGAAAACTTTGAATATGGGACGTAGTGGTGTAGTGGTATGTTCTGTGCCTTGTAACCGGAGGGGCGCAGGTTCGAATCTACCCCAAGCAACTGCGTTTAACGACCCTCGACAAGTTGCTCACACACAATAATAGTCTGTGGGGAACTCAATGGGAAATCATCTCATCCCCCAGTTGGTATAAAAAGACAATAGATCTGCTTTCGGGCAGAGAACTCATCATCGAAATGTTTGAATACAATACAATACAATACAATGGCAACTGCATCTGACGGTTGGATCCTCGGTTTAACGGCAGCTTATGACAACATAGGACGTTGCCGCCGACAAAGATTAGTTTTGGCATATTACATCTCTTACATCTGACGGTTAAACGTAAATCTGTTATTTGTAGCGACCAGAAACTTGTTTTAATGGTGTCTAATGACAATATCTCCGTGCATGATAGCTGTTGCTCTAATTCCGAAATGGATTGCTATTGTGGAATTATTAATGTTATAATTTTATTATTATGACAAATTTATTTCTTCATATAGCCAATAAAATTGTTATTATTATTACTATTATTATTATTATAATTATAATAATAATAATTATTATTATTATTATTATCATCTTTCGTCATCATCATCATCATCATCATCATCGCTTTTGCAAGTGCCTGAAAACCTCCCTTTACCAGTGAAGAGACTGGCTCGGGTCGGGAGCGCCTCTGTTTTGAGTGGCGCTATATAAATTATTGATTACGATTACGATTACTATTACTATTACTATTACCATTATCATTATCATCATCATCATCATCATCATCATCGTCATCGTCATCATCATCATCATCATCATCATCATCATTATTATCATCATTAATAGTAGTATTAATATTAATAATACTAAAAATAATATCATCATCATCATCATTGTTGTTGTTGACCTGATATTGGTTTTCGACTGCCATCGGTTGATGCCTCGTTCAATAGACACTGGAATGCTAGCTTAATCAGGGGGAAGGGGGGGTGGGGTGCGCGAACTATTGACATAATGTTTTAGGGGGTCTAAAAGTTGACATAATTAATGGACGACCTCTTAGCCATGTTTCACCAAAGAGGGTTATCTTTGAGTGACATTTAACCCTTAGGTTTCCCCCTGGGTTAACCCCTGTGTGCTTGTGATGTTTTTAGGTGAGTCTGGGTTGGGAAAGTCGACCGTCATCGATAGTCTCTTCCTCACTGATCTGTACGCAAGAAGATACATTCCTAGCGTCGCAGGTTCGAATTTTCATCGACTCTTCAATGATTTACGTTAATCCTTATCTAATCTAATCTAATCTCATGAGTTTTGTTGCATCGTTTTTGTTATGCTTCAAAGTTTGTTAAGAATCATTATCATAATAATCATAATGGCGGTGATGATGGTGGTGGTAGTTTGTTGGTGGTGGTGGTATGGTGGTGGTTGTGGTGTGGTGGTGGTGGTGTGATGGTGGTTGTGGTGTGGTGGTGGTGATTGTGGTGTGGTATGGAGGTGATGGTGGTGGTGATAATGATCAATATAATAAAAATGACCAAGGACAATGGAGATCATTTATTCGTACCAATATCTGCCAAATGACTGCTGTCAGGAACTGGTGGGAATGATAATAAGAAAGAAAATAATCGTAATTATAATACAGTACTAATAATGATCATACATGTAGTGATAATAATCATGATCCTATTTCTTTACTCAGCTCTTTAATCAAATAATCATTCAGTCACTCATTATCCAGTCACCTATTTAATCAGTCAATGATCAATCATTTGATTATTGATTCGTTCAATCTCTTCGATCTTTGTCCATTGGTTTTCAGATAAGGTTGATCGAACGGTGAAGATCGAAACTTCGACAGTCGAGATCGAAGAACGAGGAGTCAAACTGCGACTGACGGTTGTCGACACTCCTGGTTACGCCGACGCCATCAACAGCAACGACTGGTAAAACCACCTTATGTCGAATGGTTGGCAGAACATGGTAAAACTGCATGTGTTGAATGGTTGGCAGAAAGTGGTCAGACCACCTGTAGCTGGGAGAAAGTGGCAAAGCCACCTGTGTAGTATGGTTGGCAGAAAGTGGTAGAACCATCTATGTTGTACGGCTGGCAGTTAATGGTGAAACCACACGAGTTTCGAATGGTTGGCAGAATGTGGTAGAACCATCTATGTTTTATGGCTGGCAGTTAATGGTGAAACCACACGTGTTTCGAATGGTTGGCAGAATGTGGTAGAACCATCTATGTTTTATGGCTGGCAGTTAATGGTGAAACCACACGTGTTTCGAATGGTTGGCAGAATGTGGTAGAACCACCTGTGTCATGTCATTGGCAGAGACTAGCAGAACCACCGGTGTTATATGGTTGGCAGAAATTTGCACTTGTGTTTTATGGTTTTGGAAAGTACCTGTGGCTAAGGGGTGGTTTAGCTGCATTTTCTTGCATTTCAGTTATATGCATTTTCTTATATTAAGTCTTATGTGCTGTGTATTTTCATACATTATTTGTCATGTGTAGCATTCTTATGTTACATAATTATTAAGTGTTACACTGTGGGCATTTTTTATGTTACATTTTCGCTTTTAAGCTGTTTGAATGTTCTTATGTTACATGCTCTGTAGTGTGGTTTTTCCACATGTTGTGTTTACCTATTTCAACAAGTGGATTTCCTTAAATCATGTGTGCTGTGGTTTTTCATGTGTTATGTGGTAACGTGTAACGTTCTGTTTCATATGTGTTAGTTTCAAGGCGATCGTGGATTACGTGGATGCCCAGTATGACAAGTATCTGCAGGACGAGAGTGGACTCAATCGAAGAGGAATTGTGGACAGCAGGGTCCACTGCTGCTTCTACTTTATCAATCCAATAGGACACGGGTGAGAACACCAAACCAATCGTATCGTTTAACGACGCCGTCATATCGACGATGATAGGCGTAACCAATCGTGGATGGTGGATCCACAGTTTAACGGCAGCTTATGACAACTTAGACCGTTTCCGCCGACAAAGATTATTTTTTGGCATTTTTCAGCTCAATATCAGTGCCTCAATTATATATAAACCATTCAACACCTCAATAAAAGGTGTCTAAGAGAGGCAGCTCTTTTTAATTGGTGGATGCAGTAATGGAGAGTTTAACGACATCTTACGGCAACAGAATGATCATGTCTTCCAAATCGATTAATCATCCTACTTAATATCGTTTATTTAACGACGCCCGTCATATCGTGTTTAATTAATCGTCTAGCACGTCCCCTTCTTATACAGGATCAGTTAACACTCTTTTAAAGGTATCTAAGGCGACCGCTTTAACAAATCGTATGCAGTGTCCCACTACTTATAAAATTATACATTATAATAATTATTCATTTCAGTGTTCTAACATGCGGAGCGTGTGTGTGTGTGTGTGTGCGGCGCGCGTGTTAGCGTGTGGGCACTTATATCCGCTTGGTTAGAGCGGTCGCTTTACACACCTTTAAAACGCTGTCAACGTATGCTATATAAACTTGGGACACGGTAGACCTATTAGTACAAGGTAACTGCGAGGGCGTGTGTTAGTATATATATATCTTCGTTTAATAGAACAAACTGACAAACCGCAGTGAGTTACATAATGGAAATGAAAACAGATCTAATATATGTGGTATAGTTGCTGAGTTTACAGTTAATTGAAAAGCCTAAATTAGAGCATGTAGGCTATATGCTACCGTATTTTATAAAGAATTCTTGGTATGAAATTTCTGTCATCTTTTGCGGGTAGTTGAAAGGGGTGAGACCTGGGGCGCATGTTGTAATGGCGCTGAGCAGTGGGTGGAAAGAGACTTCGCAAGACATGCACGTCATTAACTGTCACTGCTCTCAACAGACGCACGTCAGCGGCTTCCGCCATCATCGTGAGTGGCTCGATGTCGGATGAGAGGAACTGCAATCGTTGCATTTTCCTCTGGAAGCGTTCAAGTTTCGAGCGATCTTCTGCAGATGTAAATCCCCACCAGGCGGGCGACGCGTAGAGGAGACGAGAGACTGTCGTGGCCCTGGCAACGGTGGACAGCGCCTCGGGAGATAGCCCATGGGCTCTCAGTACCCTAAGTGCTTGAAAGGATCCAGTGCAGGATCCCAGGACCCGTTCAACATGCGATGTTGCCCGGAGATCGCTTAGTATATGGACAGTGGACACTAATGGTACATTGACAACGGCGCAGCGTCATCGATTGATGCTTCGTTTCTTTAGGTTCCAGGGTACACAGAATCCCTGAGGGATTGAAACATTAATTAAATATAAAAAGTGAAATGACGTCTGGAATGGCAGCTATTCGCCCCGTTCCCCGTTCCCCAATAATAATAATAATAATAATAATAACAACAACAACAACAACAACAACAGCAGCAGCAGCAGCAGCAGCAGCAACAGCAACAGCAACAGTAATAGTAATGATAATAATAATAATCACGATAACGATAATAATAAATAATAATAATTTATATTCGTTTATTGGTATAAAACAGGTGGACACATGACTATGTGGTAATAGGAATGACTGTTGCGTTTTTAGTCACACAATGTTAGATTATTTAACCAAGACAGCTTCTTTATCGGACTCGAGGGATAAACTGTCTATCCATATAATAATAAATAATTAATAATTAATCAATAAATAATAATTGTACTGATGGTGACAGTCATGATCATATTAATAATAATTGTAATAACAATTTTTTATAGTAGCAATAATAATAATATCGATGATATTAATGTTTGATTTGTGAGCAGTCTGAAACCGTTGGACGTTGCATTCATGCGATCGCTTCATCACAAGGTCAACATCGTTCCAGTCATCGCCAAAGCCGACACTCTGACCAGAACAGAACTCATACGACTCAAAAAGAAGGTATCAATGTTATTATTATTATAGCTTAACTTATTTATTTATCCAATGTTTAATGACATCTTTTAGCAACAAAGGCCGTTGACGTCTTTAAAGTTTTTGATGCATTTCAGTTCATTTTCGTGTAGTGTTTTCATCAGTTTTCTTTATCTTTTTCCGTCTTGGATTCTATTTCTGAAAGGATATTGACGACTTTAAAGTTTTTGACGTATTTAAGTTCATTTTCGAATAATGTTTTTCATCAGAATTCTTTCTCTTTTCTTATCTTTGCTTCTTTTCTGACAGGAAGTTGCAACGATGAAATTTGACAGGTGGTTGTTCTTTTTTTTCTCCTTTTTTTCCTCTTTTTTTGATATTAAAAAGAAACAAAATTAATCTTCTAGCCGTACAGGCTTTTCATTAATTTTTTTGGCGACCATATAGGCTCTATTAATAACTGTTTTCTCCTCAATTTTAATCTAACTTAATTCTTATTCCTAATTACAATATTTGCAGAGCATCACATCTATCTCTCTAAATTAACATCAAGCTATCAATTTTACATTTACAATCAATCAATGTTCAATATTCTTAGTCCATCAAGAATAGTACAAACAGATTCAATAATCAATATCAACATGACAATCAAAGCATCAATATTATTAAATGTTGATTTTATCAATTACAATTAACTCAAAATGAATCCTATACATAAACATTTTCAAACTAGTTTTAAGTAATAACTAAAGACCAAGAATATTAAAAACATTGTTAAGCATCAGTTCTATCCAATAAAAAAAAAAAACACATTCAAATTAGAAAACCATACATTTCTCACCATAAACAAACCAATTCAATTGCTATAATCAGAGACCATTATTCTGAAGCAAGTTATGATGTTCTACTCCAGCAACCGTTATCCAGCCGCATTAGTCAATATTTATTGCCGTTATCTAAGTTATGTAGTTACACATATTACCTGCAGAGAGTATTTTCAGATAATATTTACACTATTTATTAATAATCTCTACATAATTTTCCCATTAGTTATAATCATGAGTATGCTATATACTTCGAGATAAATATCTGGAATAGACAATATATTTTCAACAGTGCATTCCACTTTTTTCTTTGCACATTTTTCAAATATTAATTTTGATATGTCGTGTTTTTTACAAGCAATTAATATATGATGAATAGTGTCAGGCACCTGACATTCAGCACATAAGTCCGTTAGGCTTTTACCTATATGTTTCAACCATGTATTACTTAAGATATGTCCCATTCTAAGTCTGGTAATTTGAACTTCACGTTTCCTTGGAGAGTCTATAAATTTTATATTTGTGGACACCAAAGGTTGAATAGATTTATAGAATCTTCCTTTTGATTCAAGGTTATATTCAATTTGCCATTTATTTATTACATAATTCCTTATTAAGGAATAGATTTCTTTTAATTCTAAATAATTTGTTGAATTAATCACAGATATTTCCAGCCCCTTCTTTGCCAGCGTGTCTGCCATTTCATTTCCAGATAAACCAATATGGCTAGGAATCCATGCTATGAGAACAATACTATGTTTTAGTTTATTAATATTATCTAAAAATTCAAGAAATAGATTAGGCCGTGAACAAGACCTATTCTCTTTTATTGATGTGGCTACACTTAATGAATCAGTAAATATTATATATTTATTTGCTTCTTCATTTTCATTTTCAACAATCCATTTAATTGCTTCAGTTATTGCTGTTAATTCGGCTGAATAAATCGAGGAGTCATTTGCTATTCTATAAATATTATGGATCTGCATAGAAGGTATACAGAAAGCTGCTGAAACTTTATGTTCAAGTTTAGATCCATCTGTATAGACAGATACATATTCAACATATTTATTAATTAATTCTAATGACAAGGATGACATAATATCAGGGGAGTCTGTCTTTTTATTGATATGTCTTTTCAAGGATAGATCGACTTTAATGGTTTTGTTCAGCCACGGAGCTGTTGGCTGATAAAATGGTGAATTAAATGGCTGAGAATTTAAGGAGAAAAAATGTTCAGTTCTTTTAAACATAGAATTTGATTTAACAGAGGATGCATAATAATAATTTGACCAGTGGTCTCGCATAGCCTCCGCCGCTGGGTGATCTTTAGAACTGATGATCTTAGATCCAATCTTGAGCGAGTTATTTAAGCGACGTAGGTGGAGTGGTAATTCACCACACTCATTTTGTAGGGCTATGATCGGGGTGCCTTTAGCTGATCCACAAGCCAACCTCAAAGCCTCAGATTGAATATTTTGCAATTTTTTCAACTGGGAAGAGCTTGCTGTGCTATATGCCACATCGCCATAATCAAGAACTGATCTAATTATAGCTTTGTAAATGGATAAAAGGGCTCGCTTCGATGCTCCCCATCCATATCCAGATACAGCTCTCATGATATTCATTCGTTTTTTACATTTGGTAACAATGTAATCTATATGGGAGTTCCATTTTAATTTAGAATCAAAGATAACTCCCAAGAATTTGACAGTATTTTCTATTTTAATTTGTTTGTTATTAAGGGTAATCCGTAATTTGGGTAATTTCCTCTTTTTTGTAAATACTATTCCAGTGGTTTTAGCTAAAGAAATTTTAAATCCGTTTTCATCACACCAATCATTTATTTTATTAATAGCTTTTTGGATTTTATCTTGAAGTAATTTTACGTTTCGACTAGCATAAAAAATTGCACTATCATCAGCAAATAACGATAGTTCGACATTTTCCGAACCAGGATCCAGATTATTTATCATTATTAAAAATAATAACGAAGAAATAACAGAACCTTGTGGAGTCCCATTTTCTTGTGAAAATTTTTCAGATAATTCTATCCCTACTTTAACTTGAAAAGTTCTGTTAGTTAGGAATTTAGAAATCCAGTCAAATATATTTCCCGATATTCCCATTTTATGTAATTTTTCCAACAAAGTTGGAACATGGAGCATATCATACGCTCTTTCAAAATCAATAAATATTGCTAAGACATTTTGTTTATTGCTCATTTTTTTATGTATATAATCTTGAAGTCTAAGAATTTGGTCTATAGTGCTTTTATGCTTTCTAAATCCTGTTTGATACGGAGTGAGAAGTTTATTGGTTTCTAAAAACCACTGTAATCTGTTTGTTATCATCTTTTCCATTATTTTACACAAAGTTGGTGTAAGTGAGATTGGTCTATAAGATTCAGGAGCTGTAGGATCTTTATTTGGCTTTAGAATAGGCATAATTATAGCATGATTCCATTCTTTTGGTATTACACCTGTTGTCCAAACTTTGTTGTAAAAAGATAACAATACCTTTCTGACATTTTTGTGGAGATGCTTAATTAGCTCATAAGGGATTCGATCCTCGCCGGGGGATTTATTATTTTTTGAGGCGTCTATGGCATCTTGAAGTTCTCGAATAGTGAAGATCACATTAAGAGCTGATGTATCATTATTATTCTGATTTGGTAATGTTTTATTTTCATTATCTTTATTTTGTAAATAATTTAAGAATTCGTCCTTATAATTTGAAGTACTACTGGCTTGGGAGTAAATTTTTCCCAATAAATTAGCTTTCTGTAAATTAGATTCAGCTTTAGTGTCCTCACTCTGAAGTGTGGGAATGGATGTTGCAGATGCCACCCCTTCCATTCTGCGTGCCATATTCCAAATTGATGATAATTTTGACTGATTATTTAATTCGCTACAGTAAGTTTCCCAGCTAGTTTTTGCCTCATCTGCTATCACTCTTTTTGCTATTGCATTTTGTCTTTTAAATTCTACATAATCATCTAAATTCCTTGACTTGTTCATCTTATTGCGAATTCTATTTCTCTCGTATATTGCTTTATTACAATTTTCGTTCCAAAACGGTAACGGTTTATGTCTTTTATTTTTACTTTTCATATATTTTTTAGTTGGAATAACAGAATTGGCTAGTGTTGAAATAGCTGTTGTCAAATTTAAGAAGGTTTTATTTATGTCTTCATCCAAAAGGTTATCTGTAACATGAAATTTACTTTCATTTTTAAAAATTTTCCAATCTGCCTTTTTTAAATTCCATGCATGCATTCCCATGCTATCTTCAAGAGTAACAATCTCATTAACTTTTGTAATGACAGGGAGGTGATCTGATCCTAGCGAGGTATTTTCAATAAACTGACAACAATTAAGAGCTAGATCAGGAGATGTGATTGTTAAATCAATAACAGAATTTGTACTAGACTGATTAGAAATTATATGAGTTGCTTTACCAGTGTTTAACACTGTGAGATTGTTTTCTGTTATTATAGCTTCCAAAATTCTACCATTTGTATTATTCAGACTACTTCCCCACATTTTGTTATGAGAATTAAAATCTCCAACAGCAATAGTTCTTTTGTTTCTAAATATGCTGTTCAATGTTTCACAATCTATCTTAGCTGATGGAGGAATATAGATGTTAAAAATTTGGATAGGACCCATATTAGTATTAATTTCCAAGCACTGATTTTCAATATTTGGAATTTCTTTACTTTTAATAATAGTGAAATTCAGTCCATTTTTTATTAAGAAGGTTAAGCCACCTCTCTTGTTTACATCCGGATTATCTCGTCTTACCATATCATACCCATCAAAAATAGGGTTTCTTTTACGCTCGTTCATGAATGTTTCCTGTATGCAAATTAGATCTGGTGAATGTATACTATGCCTTAGATAGTTTCTTAATTGATCCTTATTTTTAAGTAATCCTCTAGCATTCCATTGCATTATAGTAAGGTCCATGATAATATATAGCTTAACTATCGCGTCCAATCCTTATATAGCATCAAATGACATCGTTTTAAAGGTGTCTAGGCGACTGTTCTGAATAATCATCATCGTCATTATTATTATATCTTTATTATATTATTTTTATTATTATCGTTTTTCTATTGCATATATTAAGCGCGACTGCCTTATTACGAAGCATCAGTCGAGGAGGATCGAACCCAGACTCTACGCGTTACAAGGCTACCGCTCTAACCAATCGTATAGTATCCCACTAACTATAATAATGCGAATTCATTTTGTCCATACAATTATTTTCATCGTGTTCCATATTTTTATAGCTTCAGTTGACACCGTTTAAAAGGTGTCTAAGTCGAGCGCTCTAACCAATGGTTTACAGTGTCCCACTAACTATAATGAAAAGGCCAGACAATGTCCATACAATTATTCCGATCATGTTCTATATTTATATAGCCGCAGTTAACATCGTTTAAAAGGTGTCTAAGTCGAGCCCTCTAACCAATGGTTTACAGTGTTCCACTGCTTAATATCTACAACCACATAAAGGGATTAAGTAATCGCATATCGCGTCTCATCCTTATATAGCATCGGGTGACACCGTTTTAAAGGTGTCTAAGGCGACTGCTCGGTCCAAAACCAAGCTGTAATCATGTCAAACATCAGGTACGTTTTACTAATTAATATAAGATGAATTTGCTGTGTATTTAGTTGTATTAAATAGTGCTTTGTAAATCTTCCTGTACTAATAATAATAATAATAATACTTTGTGTTGGTGGTTTTGTTGTTGAAAGATTCTCGATGAGATCGATAAGTTTGGAATCCAGATTTATCCACTGCCAGATTGTGACGATGATGAAGATGAAGAATACAGGGAACAATGCAAGCAGCTCAAGGTATCTTTTACTGCCTATTAATCAATCAATTAGTCAATCAGTCACTCAATCAGTTAGTTAATCAATCTGCCAATCAGTTAATCAATCAGTTAGTTAATTAATCTGTCAATAAATTAACCAATAAAATAGTTAATCAGTCAATCAATCACTAAGTCAATCAATGTGTTAATCAATGAGTTAATCAATCAGTCAATCACTCAGAGTCAATCATTCAATCAATCAAGCTACCATAAAATAAATGACTTATTTGTATGTAATTATCTGAGCTGCATTCGTTGCTCCTAACTCGCTTGATTCCTTTTCTCGTCGCTAGGAGGCCGTTCCCTTTGCAGTGATCGGTTCAAACACGGTTCTTGAGGTCAAGTCACGAAAGGTCAGAGGTCGCCTGTACCCATGGGGGGTCGTCGAGGTCGAAAACCCCGATCACTGCGACTTCATCAAACTTCGGACTATGCTGATGTAAGCGACTTCGAATTCTTATTGCTATCTTTTTATAATTTATTATAATTATTTTGGCTATTGTTTTAGAATTTGTTTATACTTAAATTACATTTTAAATCTATGAACACGAGTGGAATAATTGATTAAAAAAACCTAGATTCCCAAAAATGTTTCTGTATTTAGAGTCATGACAGACAGAGAACCGTTGTGTATTCATTATCATCATCGTCGTCGTCATCATCATCCAATCGTCTATTGGCCGAATTACCCAAATCATTTAAATCATAGTTGTTAAAAACGGTCAAATCAAAATAAAAAACGGAAAAAAACGTCGTTTTATTGAAAATAATAAAAAACGGAAAAAAACGAGAAAAAAACGGAAAAGAAAATAATTTGACTTTTCTACATCTTTTACTGCATTTTAAAATTAAAAACCCTGCTTACACAATTTAATTTTAATTAGCAAATAACATAACTTTATTAGTAAACACCAAGTAACAGTAATCTACAACAATTATTTTCATTTTCATAAGTTTGGTTTAAAAAGAAATTGAGAAATTAAAAATATTGAAATCTTTTCAAATTTAAATTGTATACATAAGTCCACATCAATCCATGCTGACATAAGCAATTAAAAACTAAACTCTGCAACAACAGAGTGTACTTAATTAAAAACTGTAGGTCTACTTACAATTCTGACATTTATAAGAACTTGATATGGAGTAATATCCGTCAATTTATCAGTCAATCAGAGATTAGGCCCTACTGAGTACAAAGACAACATTTCGAATTTTGGATAACTTAGAAATACAAATAACTTTTATAAATTTTATTTCCTGTACAGTGCTGTTTATTTCAACTGATGACACTAAATAGTGACGTAAATTAGATGAATCCTTGAAAGGACGGAGACAACGTAAGGGATATCAGACAAAAATAAAATTAAACAAATAGTCACATAGAGTTTTTAAAATAAATAAAGTTAAAAAAATAAAAACGGAAAAAAACGAGACAAGAAATAAAAACGAAAAAAACGACGTTTTTTAGAAAAAAATAAAAAACGAAAAAACGTTTTTTACAACTATGATTTAAATGTAAAGAGGAAACTATGCTCCAAGAGGGATATTTACTATTATTATTTTTGCTATTATTACTATTTAATTGCATTATTATTATTTTGTTTATGCCCTGAGGTAAAAGAATCCTTCATGAACTTCATTATTATTATACATAATATATAATAATAATAATATTTATTATTATTATTTAATATCAACTTCTTAGTATTGTATTGCATTTACGGATTTCTAAAGCGCCTCTCACAGTATCACCTAATCAGAGGTATTATTATTATTGTTATTATTTACTAATATTATTAATTTTATTATTATTATTTCATATTAGCTGCAAGAGCCAGGAATAGGAAGAGTATTTATATAGCTCCATTTTGAGAACCTCAACGGCGCTATATAAATGTGATTTAATTTCTGCAGAGCTCACATGCAGGACCTACAGGAAGTGACACAGGAGATCCACTACGAGAACTTCCGCTCGGAGCGGATCGCAGCCGGAGGAGGAAGCGTCACGCGCAAGATCAAGTAAGCGACACATGATTGTCGATCTTAACATTGAGCAATGTGACGAGTGTGATCATGTGATTCGGTTTTATGTGTTGATGATTTTGGGGTGTTTTGTAATCTGGGTGAGTGGGTGGGAGAAGAGGGTTTGCTGGAAGGTTTTTGCATTTTTTTGGTGTTGGGCGACATCCTGTGTCTGCCAGGGCAGTTAATGTCGACCTCCTCCTTTTCCCAGGCTTGGGACTGGCACTGCCAGATTTTGCGAAGTTGGCGGAGTTTTCTATTTTCTGATTTCCCCGTTAAGTAACGAACCGTCAGAAACACTCGTGTATTACGGGATTCGTTTTTATGTGGAGAGTTTTTGCTTTAAAATGGGTGTTTAAAATAAACATTTGGGAGCGCCTCTGAATGGGCAATCTGGTAGGGGCGCTATAACAAGTGTTCAAATACAATACAATTTGAAAGTTGGGTGATAGGTTTTGAAATGGGTGTTTTGATATATTTGTTAGAATTGTTGCATGTTAGAAACTCCGCCACTCTGGCAGTGCCAGTCTCAAGCCTGCGGAAAGGACGAGGGCGACGCTAATTATCTTTCTTATGACACAGTATCGTTAAACAGCAACTAACTAATAATTGCATGTTAAAATTGATGTTCATGTTGAAGAGCAATTTTAATATCGTCTTAAAATAGTAGTTAAAATGGTTTAGTTCTCGTTTAGTTATTGACTCCGGGTCATAATAAAGATGATTAGCGTCGCCCTCACCGTCGTCAGCTTTTGGACTGGCACTAGTAGCACGTACGTGCATTGCCGGTGTTACTTGGGAATATATTAATGGAGAGTTTAGCGGCATCTTATGGCAACAAACGCCGTTGACGTTAGAAGATTTAATGGATATTAACGGTTCGCATCGTTTCTGGCTTGCATATATAGGGTGAAAACTAAACTTAAAAGAGGTGTGGAATTATTTGTAAAAGTCTTCACTGTTCCTATGGCACAATGCAACTCCTTTTCACTCTATCAGTCAAGAAACGGAAGAAACGTGTAGACCGCAATTTCTTCTGCTTTTATATAACATCAGTTGATTACTTTTTAAAGGTGTCGAATTCATGTGTTTTTGCGAATGCAGTAAATCGCGTAAGAATTCATCGGATGTTTACGAGAAGGATGAGAAGCTGACGGAGAAGGAGAAGCAGCTTTTGGAGAAGGACGCGGAGGTTTGTTTTGCCTTTCTTCTCTTTGGCGCCTTCATTTTCATTGAAGGCGGCAACATAAAATAATAATTCCATCACTGGCGTGAAGAGCAGAACGTCGAGTCATTCGACAGACGGCGCTGTTAAAATTATCAGTAGGACGTGATGGACGCCTTGCATGGCTGCCATACAGTTGAATTCGACTCCTCTAATAACTAGTGATCAACCGTTCATGTTATGAATTGTAATCATACTGCTTACTTTGTCAGTTTGAAATCATAAAGAAGAATAAGGTTATTATTCTTATTTTCTATTGAGGTTTCGACACCTTTTTTAATTATTGAGATGTCAATACAAATATGATTTGTTTTGAAAATTCAATGTTGTGTGTGAGTTCTTGCAAATTATAGGGTCAAAAGATGCAATAATGGAGAATAGAAATTTCAAATACTATTATTTATAGGCCTTATCTGATTTTTTCCCTGTGACGATTACCGTGTAGGGACCTTGAGCAAGTCCTACGCTCACAATTCCTCAGCGCCATCGTTTGAAGCATAGCCTTTAGTAGGATTAGTTAGAGCGCTTCGTTTGGACACCTTTAAAACGTAGTCAACAGATACTATATAAAGGGGATGGGCGGTGTATCTGAATTCATCGCCCATCCCTTTTATTCATAAGAGAGAAAAGAGCTGTAATATGCCAAAAACTAATCTTTGTCGGCGGCAACGGCCTATGTTGTCATAAGCTGCCGTTAAACTGTGGATCCATATGAACTCATGCAACATTTGTGGTAGTGTAATTGGCTAGAACGTTGGCCTTGTAACCTGGAGAGTACGTCTTTGATCTTCCACCCTGAGACGGTTACCGTGTAGAGACCTTCACTCACAATTGCTCAGATCAGAATTTTTCATCTATCTTGCATAATAATGCTGTACGATTGATTGAGTTATTGGTCAATTAATAATGCTATATAATAATAATAATAATAATAATAATAATAATAATAATAATAATAATAATAATAATAATAGTAATTGAATGAGTGATTGGTCAAATGATTTACGGATTGGACTTAACTGATTCGTTGATTGACCAGTGGATTGAATGATTGACTGATGCATGTCTGTATATTTCTTTAATCTAGTCTAATGACTTCTTTAGCACCATTATCCTATTGTCCAAGACGCCAATGGATACTCACTTAAAATGAAATAAATTTGTAACACGCGAAAGGTTACACCGAAGTACGAATCTGAGGTGCAGAATTTACACTGTAATTTACAAAGTAATTAATTTACACTGTATGTACAATGTATTTACTCTGTATTTACGAATTTACACCACTGTATTTAATCGATCTTTGTACCTTTTTTCGACAGCTCCGCAAGATGCAGGAACTGATCAGCCGCATGCAGGCAGAGATGCAGCGCTCCTCCACGGGCGCCGCCTCCGCCGCTGCCCAGTCCAACCCAAAGACGACGACGGCCTCCACTCGGACCCAGGGCCCGCGAGGCACCGACGCCCGACCGTCAACCGCCGGGCCGTCAGCCCCCGTCGGTCGAGCCGTGAATGGGACGGCGGGGGTGAGACCAGGCATCTACCAGACCCACCAGGTCTAGGGAAAGAAGGGAGGGCTGATTGAAGGAACATGTGACATGATGGAAGGCGAGGAAGGGGTGATTTCTGGTCTAACTGTGTTTGACAGATGAAGTAATAAGTTAATGATGATGATGATAGTTGTAATATCATTGCTATTATTATGATTGTGAGACGAGGGCCATCACAATTATAATATCTTTGGGAAACAGTATTAATAGTAATAATAATAGGGTCTAATAATAATAATAATAATAATAATAATAGGGTCTAATAATAATAATAATAATAATAATAATAATAATAATAGGGTCTAATAATAATAATAATAATAATAATAGGGTCTAATAATAATAATAGGGTCTAATAATAATAGTAAAAATAATAGGGTCTAATATTAATAATAATAATAATAATAGGGTCTAATAATAATAATAATAATAGTAATAATAATAGGGTCTAATAATAATAATAGTAATAATAATGATAACGATAACAATAATGATGATAATAACTATGATAATCAATCAATCAATCAATATTCGTTTAATCATGAAGCCAAGCTGTCACAGACGTAACTTGTTTCAGGCAGTAAATAGCTGATGTGATTAACAAGGAGAAATGATGATGATGCTAATAATAATGATAATGATTATGATGATTATTAATTAATATTCTATCTGCTGATGATCTTACTTATAATAACAATAATAATAATAATAAATATCTTGTTTGTTAACTGCAATGAGTCTCGTACACCAAACATGAAGGTCTCTTCGTTAATCTCGTACACCAGTTGTCTTCAAGTTTACTTTATCTTATTACTCTACAATAATCTACATTACTGGCAGTTTATCTCGACATCTTTTGAGTGGATATCTTAAATAGGCGCTATATAAATCGTCTGTTGAGTTAATTGTGTTGCATAGGTTTTCAGTCGCAAGTATTTCTCGGTCTCGTCAATGGTTTAAATTCTGGAATTTTACGCATTTTATATATTATGTCACAAATGTCTCGATTTCAGCAGCAATTTAAACTGTGGAATTTTACGATTGTTTCGTCATAGTATTTTGCCTTTTATGTGGTTTTTAACTGTAATTGTGCATTCCTCGTTTTATGTGGTTATTGCAAAAGTAATCTTGAGGCGGAGATCTATTTTAAATTTTATTTTGAAAGGTTTCTGATAAGTCTATTTTCAATTTTATTCTGAAAATATTCCGTTAAGATTTTTCAGCTGAAAATGAGTTATTTGTTTGCTAGTTACTGCATAATGAAGATGATTAGCGGTTTTTACACACCTCTTTTAAGTCTTTTCCTCGTCGTATAAATAGAAGTGGAGCGCAAGCCTTTTGAATTAAACATTGGGTTAGTTGCCGTTTATCGACACTGTCATAACAAAGTTGATTAGCGTTGCCCTCCTCCTTTATCCAGTCTTGGGACTGGGACTGGAGGTGGAGCTGGATGGATCCTCAGTTTAACGGCAGCTTATGAACAGGCCGTTGCCGCCGACAAAGATTAGTTTGTGGCATAATACAGCTCTTTATTGGAGCTACTGTACTCCACACTTATATAGTACCAGTTGACAAAGTTTTAAAGGTGTCTAAGGCGACCGCTCTAACTCGTACGCACTGCCAGAGTGGCCGAGTCATTAGGTATTTAATTGAGTATTAACGATGGTTGATTTTGCTTTGATTAGTTGAGAGCTAATTGCTTTATTTGTTGTGGCTTTTCGTGTTTTGTCCCCAGACACGATGTTGACCTGATTGCGACTTGGGTTTGGCGTGCCATTGGATAATGCTTAGTGCATTGGCGCAATAGAAGCTACTAATTACTATTTTATTATTGTTATTATTATTGTTATTATTATTATTATTATTATTATTATTATTATTATTAAATTGGTTTAGGGCCTTATCGAACCCAGGCACGCGATAGCTTAACTTGAACTGCTGGATTTATAGCTTTTGCATGAAGAAACTGTCATTTAAAATGGAAATCTTGGACGAAAGCGCGTAACGGAAAAATAAAGAAAAATATGTCTGCGCTAGTCTCATTATGTTAAATGGCAGATTACTACTAAGAATAATAATCGTGTGGTGGGGTGGTGAATGTTTTGAAACTTGAGTTTGGGGTTTAGTTTGTGGAGGAACGATTGAGAGTTTCATGAAGCTTTTGATAGTATTGTTTCAATTTTGGTGGAGATTAACAATTAGTGTTCTTTGATAAGCAGAGAGAGGCCTTTGATGATTGTGTTGCACTGAAAATTATTGAACAATACTACATGTACTTTCTTGATAAGCTGAGAGCTTTTGACAGTGTTGCTGCAATATCAGTGGATAATGATTGCTTCTTTGATTTGCAGAAGCCTTTGATTGTGTTGCTTCTATATAACTGGAGATTGATTTTTATTTTTTCTATTTAGCCGAGTTCTTTGACAGCGTAACTTCCAGATGAATGTTATTGCAAATTTATTTTAACAATTACCTTCGGAGGTTAAGTCCAAAACAGTCCTGCCATGTGAGGCTGACACCGTGCTATGTCTAAAGAATGGTTGTTACCCGGTTGTTCAATATCTGTTGTCCTGTTTTGTGCCTCTGCAAACTGGGTAATTATTTAGGTTTTTCAAGGATACCTTGTCATTTCAATGGTATTAGTCATTTTGGTCTATTCTATTCACTTTTATCCTGTGTGTTTTATATCTTAAAAAGTCCCAATTGCTCGTATTGCTTGTAGGACTTGTTTAAAGACTGTTTGATGTTGTAAAAGGCGTTACTTGAACCTTTAAGACTTACCCTCATCATTTACTGATCAAAGCACATGTTATTAGGGCAATAAAATTTGCGACAAATTCAATAAGCTTAAACTTAGTAAAGCTGGTGATGACTTTTTGCTGTTTTGGCAAAAATTTGCAGCACATTTAATCAGCTGAAACTTAATAAAGCTGTTGCTTACTTTTAAAAATCAGTGATGAAAGTTGTGGTGATCACTCAGGATTTTAATAATTTTTAAGACCAACTAAAGATTTTATGATGAATTTCATTGCGAGGATAAAAATTTAAAAGCTGGTTGAGCTATAGTCTTGGATGTCAAGGTTTAAACCTGGAACACTGTTAACCTGATGATCAGGCTTTCATTCAGCTGTTTTGTTTATTGTAAACGTTCGCACTCGAAGCTTTTAGTGCACGTCTGCACGGTAATCTTTGCCCCTTGATGTTTAAAAATCGTCGTGAATATTCATGAGAGATGTTAGCCACCCCTGTGTTTGCCCGCAGTTGCTGTGCCCTCCCCCCCATTGAGTGTAACGCCCAGAGCTTCTCGCTGTTCGCTGCCAACTATGCAGAATTTTTAGGAAGTCATAATTTTTTATTAGTCACGAACTGAGTCAATGGTTATCAGCTGTTGTGCGTGGTGATACTTGTGGCAAAGGGAGGTCAATAATTTTTATGGTAGTTGAAGAGGCTTTAAAAAGGTGTTTAATGTGGTGGTTGAAAATGGGTGTTTTAGGTGGAAATTAAAAAGGGTGTTTTAGGTGGTGTTTCAAAATGGGTGTTTATCTTAACCGGGAGATATATTGAACCAGTGGGAAAAGGGAAACCTATGACTAGAGCTAAATTTATGGGGAAAATCGAGTGGGCGGATACTCTGAACCGCTGAGGGGGACCTAGCCCTCAAACTCCCACAAGTCTCGCCCTGCTGTTTGTATTATCGATGCAATTAAATGTGTTGTGTGACCTTCTGAAATTGGTGAACTGTGTTAAGTTTTAATTGTTTTCAAGGCTGCTTTCTTTGTGTTTTAGGCCAATTAAAGTGTTTAGACGAAAACTAGTTTTTATGAAAGTGCTAATTGAGTGAACACAAATTGATCTGATACCACATTCTTACCTTTAAAATTTAATGTTAGTCCAGTGGTTAGCCTGCTGGAGGTCAGTTGAGAGGTCTGTGGTTCAAATCCTCGCCAGGGCAGAAGTATTTGGTTCGAGATATCTGCTCCACCTGCGGTCCTGCGCCCCCTAGAAAACTCGGTTATGATTTGTACACTGACTGTACACTGTCGATGGGAGGATGAGACGGCGAGGGAGAGGACTGGCCACCCGCACACATATATGCCGAGGGTGAGCAAAATGACGTCTCTAACCCATCATGATCATACCGACAGTTTGCCCCTCAGGGATAGCTTATGGGAGAGCTCTTCTTCATCTAGTATTGTTACGTTACCTTGATGTGGTTTATGTGTCAAAGTCACAACCAAGAGGATTATCGTCGCCCTCCTCCTTCCTCTAGGCTTTGGACTGACACTACGTAACTTGAGTACAAACAGTGGATTTGATCCAACAGTTTATTGACATCCTTTGGCATCGAAGGCCATTAACGTCGCTATGAAACAATTCCCTACATCATTGTCAGACATCACATTGAAGGACCGCATTTCCCTTACGAGGCGAACTCTTTTATTGTCGGCGTTAGACCCTTTAAAAAGGTGTCAAAGAGATTTAAAAAATTAAAAGAGGTGTCTAAAAATGCGTCGTGAGCGAAGATGATAAGCGTCGACTTCCTTCTTAACGTTAGTACCACTTGTCTGCTTTCACAGTATTAAATCTGCGTTGAGCGAAAAATTATTTATAGTACCCTACGAATCCGTAACAGAGGTGTCCAAATATCAGCAGACTGCAAATAACTTTAAAGTGTGCACATATCTACAGAATTAACGCCCTGTCATGAAGCCAATGAACTTTTCGTGTTACACTAAAATACTCATTTCGTTTCGACAGTTTGCGCGGCTATTATAATAGGTAGGTCGCGCTCCTATGATGTCTTAGGCTTTGAACTATAGAGTTACTATAGACTAGTTTCATTTCGGTAGAGGGTGGGTGGGGGAGAACCAGCGGAGCTAATGGGAAGGTGGATAGGGAGCGGAGGGGGGAAAGGAAGAGGAGGGATGTGGAAGGAGTGGGATGGGAGGGCAGGAGAGGCGAAGGAGTTGGGGTGGAAGTGGAGGGGTGGAACCAGGTAGAGATGGAAGGTCCATGGAGAGAGGGAGAAGCAGAGGAAGGGGGGTAGAGGGTGAGGTGGAAAATTGGAGTGGGAGGTGGAGGATGGGGAGGTTGGGGAGAGTGAGGGGAAGGGAGGGAACGACGATGACGATGATAATAATAATCACCAGTAGTAGTAGTGGTATTTGTAGTAGTAGCAGCAGTAGTGGTATTTCGTGCCTTTGAGGTTGTGTTAATTTTGCGCGTTAGAAATATCTGTTTAATATTAATCAATAGTAGTATTGATTATCATTGTAATCCTCTCTCTAGTTCTCACCAACACTGCAGAGATTCTATTATCTTTAAAACGCGCTTCATGAACGGCAATTCACCAGACCAAAGTGTATAATTATTATGCTGAAGGTGTTGAAGCGTTAGTTACCCATTCATTGTTTAACGACATCTTACGGCTATAACGACCGTTGACGACTAGCTTGCTGCGCTTGGAGTGAGTGTGGTCTCCACTTTCTTTCAATTTAATATAAGGCGAAGAAATAACTTTAAAAAGGTGTGCAAGTGGGGCAACTTTTCTTTCACTTCAAAGACGAAATAACACTTTTTTAGGACTCGGACCACGCGACTATTATTAAATATAATTAATTAATGGCTTCTTTAGCGCAGGTATCAAATGCACAAGGTATCAACCGATTGCACATCAAAAACAGACCGTAATCAGGTCAATATCCATAAATGGCCAGTCCACTAGACTAGGAGATTGTTAGTTACTGTTTAACGACATTGTATCACAAGAAAGATGATTAGCGTCGCCCTCCTACTTTCTGTAGTCTTGGGACTGGCACTGCAAGATTACGAGCAGTGTATTGATGGATTGGACCCAACAGTGTAAAATGACACCTCATGGCATTGAATGCCCTCTGTCTTCCCTACGAAACAACTGCCTACGTTGTAGCTTTGACGTACAGTCTTACCTAGGAGAGGCAAGCTGATTTATTGTGTGATGAAGACCCTTACAAGAGAGCTATTAATTTCCGCTCTAAAGCGGAAATTATTTATATAGTCTCGAAAAATCCGTAAAAGAGGTGTCGAAATATCATCAAACGGAAAATGTCTTACAAGTGTGATTCTGCTGAGATGAGTACGTGTACGTGATTTTTATGTATTTTTGGACATATTTTTGTATAACCCTTAACCCTATAACCACCTTCCGAAAGACTTGCATTTGCCTTCCACAGCTCGAAATATAGTGTGTCCGCTTGGTTAATAGGGCTCTCGCATTTAGACACCCTTAAAATAAAATCTTTGTTATATAACAAAAGGACGCGACATACAGTAAATAGCCTAATAAAATTAGCGTTTTTTGATTATGACGACGTTAAACCTTGTTCTAAATAAATAAATACAGTAAATGGGTAATATTAAATTGATTTCATAACTGATATGAACTGTAAGTTGGGTTCCATATCCACTGAGGTTATAAAATCACTCCGAGCAGCTAGGGAACAACTCTGAGCGCCTCACTCACGCTCGCTTCGTGTTCGTTTCAGTCGCCCGGAGTGTAGCCGATGCGGAAGTGGAGCACATGTCTAACTTTCCTGTTCCTGATGCAGGCACTGACGCAGGTCGAGAGCGCTGCTGATTTTTAGCAGCGCTATATAAATGTTCGATTACAATTACAATTACAATATTATTATTACTAGCACATATGCGAAATACTAGTTATAATAAAATTACAAGCTTTCGATTTATACATTTTCATATAGTAAGAATAATAATAATAACGGTAATAATGGTAATTATTGCTATTATTATTATTATTATTATTATTTTTAAATAGTGTTTTTTAAATCAAATATCCGGAACGTGGAGTACAATACAATACAATACAACACAACACAATACAACTGGGGCGCGGTGGTGTAGGGTATGTTCGGTGCCTTGCAGCTGGAGGGTTGCGGGTTCGAATCCACCTCAAAGTCGCCGCGTAGGGACCCTGGGCAAGTCCTTCACTCGCAATTGCTCATGCGCTTCGGCGTGAAACTCCGATTCAGCGTCCGCGCAGTAGTCGGGAGCGCCTCTGAATGGGCAATCTGGTAGGGGCGCTATAACAAGTGTTCAAATACAATACAATACAATACAATGGCCCTATTCTTCTATTTCCTGGCTGGCGAAAGTGCCTCTGAACGCCACCGCGTTACTATTATTATTATTATTATTATTCATTTATTAAGCGTCATTAGCCAATGACCAAGCATCAATCGATGGCGCTGAGAGAAGGACTTGGTCAATGTCCCTGCAGAGTAACCGTCTTAGAGGAGGAGGGTCGAACCCGCACTCTCAGCGTTACAAGGCGACCGCTCTAACGAATCGTATACAGTGTTCCACTACTTATTATTACACATACTTTCAACATTTTGAAACCACCTACTGTAAGTCATAAATTAATCGACTAAAGCGTCCCAAATTTATATAGCATCCGTTGAAACCGTTTTAAAGGTGTCTAAGGCGAAAGTTCTAACAAATCGTTTGCCATGTCCCGCTAAGTTTCCATCGTGATCATTTATTTTATTATTATAGCTTTTGTTGAGACAGATTTTCTTAACTAAGAAAAGCATCTACATGTACATCTCCTCTGATTGGTGTGCACTGCGAGAGGCGCTATATAAATTGATAGATACAATACAATACATTCGTTGGTACGCTTTGAAAGACAATTTAATTGCTGCCGAAGCCGCTCGCAGCGGACGCTTTCTCATACTGAAGATGAATTCCGTCTCCCCTCCTCCTTTTTCCAGGCTTGGGTCTGGCACTGCCCCATTAGGTCTGAGGCAGGGGCGGAGTAAAGCTACCGTGTTGACAGCTCTACTTTAATAAACTACCCAACGTTACTCAATGTACGACAGGTCCAATACGTCACACAGTGAATAAACTGCGCCGTTGCTATGAAACGGTCGTTAATGGTGATAGACGACGTCATTTCTATTTTCGAAGTCTAGGCATCCGAGTTTATTATGACATCATCTGCATCTCAGAGACTTGGAGACTGTAGCAATACGTACGCGCCACCGTATGCGCCTATAATGATGATGCGCTATTACACTGTTGAATGGGGGTCGTCCATCAACAATAGTAAGAATGATTGTCTGAGAAATTCTTGAGTCAGCTTAATTTCTAAAAACAGTTTTCAGTAGAGGCGTAGGGTAGGAAACGAGGGGGTTAAATGGGAAACCTGTGTGTTTCCCATACAGTACCCCTTTTCAAAACTGTGTAAACATAATTATGTCGCATAGTTTAGACCCTTGAATCGGGTCGTTAATAGCTGTGGGTTAAAATGGTCGTGTATTGGTAAAAGAGGAGGATTTAACCATCTACCGTCTCTAGGCAAAGTTGTGTTACCCTACCATACGAAAAGAAAAAACAACAGGTATCAAAGGGCATCGAACCTGGTTAGAATTCGTTTGCTATTGAAATACCCTATCAGCCTCCTGAACGACACATTATTACACAAATACACATCTTAACAAATACTAGCCACACCCTCCACGACCTTCTCTCCCTGTCAATTACACTGGTCATGATGACCTGCGCCCACGCTCACATAACCGTGTTCTCCCTAGATTTGATTCCCTTACCAGGCGCCGCTTCTTAGCTAGGATGTTGTACAGTTAGACATCTGTTTTCTAGTTGACCTAATTTTCTTCTAATTATCGTTTTCTTTGTACATAAATTATTTCTGACCTTGTATGTAAAGCGCTGAGCGTTTGCTTGCGTTCAATAAAGAACATTCTTACTTACTTACTTACTTACATTATTACACACCTCTTTTAAGGATTTTCCCATTATATAAATTTCCCGCTCATCGCCTCGTTTTTGTTAGTTCTCTTGAATCGTCTGCCTATAAACATGCCTATCCAAATAATCATAAAATATACAGATATCGTAAAGTTAGCGCTGGTAGTGCTAAGCCCAAGGCTGGATAAAGGAGGAGGGCGACGCCAATTTACTTTGTTTGTAGAGCCGCCTCCAATATTCACGACCCAGAGTTTTAATTTGAATAACACAACTTTAAAATATTCTAACTTCTGGCTGACCTGCCGAAATATTCAGATATATCCGATTATATGCGATGTGAGCTCCACTGGCTTCCAGTTGCTGATCGGGTGCAATTCAAGATCGTTACTATGAAATGTTGCGTACTTTCTTGTCACTATTTATATAGCCTGAGAGGAATGTGTTATAAAGGTGTGTAACGTGTAGTCTCGTCCGTTCCTAAATCGAATTCACCATTTATATGAAGCAGTGCTGATGATGATTCCATTTGTTTAACGACATCCTTTGGCTACTATGGCCGTCGACGTCTTCGTTTGTATTGTATTTCCGTTCAGTTTGGCCCATCTGCTCTTTTTTAATTCTCTATATTTTTTTCCTGTTTTTTTTCTTCTTTTTTTATTTGTGTTTATTTTGTTTCGTGGCTATTTCAGCTCTTTTTTTGGCTATATCAGCTTTTTTTGGCTATTTCAGCTCTTTTTGGCTATTTTAGCTCTTTTTTGGCTATATCAGCTCTTTTCAAATATGTTTACAAAGTTATTTACAGTATTTCTAAGTTTTCTATAATCACATGTAATGCTATTTGCAAACAGATATGAAGCAGTGTCGTTGGTGAGTTGCATTATAGGGTGAGAGGAATCTGTTATGAAGGTATTTGTCAACATAATTATGGTCTAGTCTGTTCCTATAGTAAATTCACCATAATATATCAAGTTATATGTAATGACATCGTTGATGCGTTGCTTTATATAGCACGAGAGGTATTTGTTATAAAGGTGTTTATCGCCAACTCATGTTCTCGTTTATTTCTATAATAACTTCACTACACCGGCATATCACATCGCCATCGTCGTTTGGCTACATATCAGTCACGGAATTCACAACAGCTTTCTAATACACTTGTTCTCAAATTGTATTGTATTGTATTTGATCATTTTTAAAGCTCTTCTCATAGCATAAGCCTTTCAGAAGCGCTCCCAGTGAGAAGTACTCCTGGAGAAAAGGAAGGTTTTAAGGTGAGAGAAAGAGGTAGAGATGCTTCCCTGCAGAGTAGATTGTAAAGCGCAAATGCTTGTATACGCTTTCTTCCTCCTTCTTCAGCGTCCAGGCTTCACATCCGTATACGTTGCCACTTGCCACACCAATGCCTTCATCAACCGCAATTTGGTATCGTTGATGATCGACTTGTTCGTCCATATCTTCGTTAATTTAATAAAAAATAATAATCTTCGTTTAATTACAAACTGACACATCGCAGGCTGATTACAAATCAGTATGAACGGATGTGAGGGACCTTTAGTGGAGGGTTGCGGGAAGCGATCCCGCTTCCTATCGTAATCGTAATCGTAAACTCGAAACTTCTACAGCGCCACAAAAGCAGAAGTCGCGGGAACCAGCATTCACGAGGCGCTCAATAAAATCAAAATCGATAGGCAGGGGTCAAAATCCAGAGAGTCAGGCAGGCAGACAGGCAGGTGGCTAAGGTGGATGGTGTTTGGTGTTCAGACGACGAGGTAGGCAGGGAGAAGTGTTGGATTCAGGATAGGATTTGTCAAAAGCAGTGTTTTCAGTTTCGAGTAAAAGACCTGTGGAGAGATAGCGAGAGGTGGAGTTTTGGTGACTTCGTAGGATGGGTCAGATATTTGTCGTAGTGCTGGCGGAAGTTTGTTCCAAAGAGGTGGAACAGCTATGGCTATGGAGCGATTGGAAAATTTTAATGATGAGGTGACGGAAGGGCGGAGCAGTGTTAGGGAGGAGGAGGAGCGGGTTGGACGAAGTGGCTGGATCGTGAACAACTGACGGAGATAGGAGGGCTGGGAGGTTTGAAGTGTGTTGTACGTGAGTGAGATGATTTTGTATTCTATTCGTTCAGGAATTCTGAGCCAGTGGAGTGATTCGAGGACAGGAGTGATGTGATGGTATTTGGGGGTTTTGGTGACAGCACGGGCTAGGGCATTCTGAATTGCTTGGAGGCGGTTTATTTGAGTGATATCTATGTTGAGGAAAAGCGAATTGCAGTAGTCTAATTTAGCGTGAACTATAGATGTAGCTATTGTGGATGCAGTTTTGAAGTCAAGCATAGGGCGGATTCTACGGAGGTCACGGATATGCATGAAGCAAGAGCGAGAAAGATGGGTGGTGTGATCGGCGAAGCTGAGGTTTTGGTCAAAAATCACACCAAGGTTGCGGACAGGAGAATTTGCAGTGAATATGTGGGTAGGTGCAGAGTCAAGGTTGATGGAAATAGATGGATCTGGGATTTTCTTAAGTTGCTCACGGAGGCCTATAAGTATAAATTCAGTTTTAGAGGGTTCAGGCATAGGAGATTTGATGTCATCCAGGAAGAGATTTGGGTAACTACATGGAGAAGATGATCTATGGAGTCGGAGAAGCTGCTTGGAGAGAATGAAATGAATAATTGGGTGTCATCAGCTCTTCATGCCACTGATGTTACTACTACACTATGGACCCCCTCGAATTATTTGACCATGACTGTCATTCAGGCATGGCCAGCCCAAATTTCACTTCCCTAGGGTAGTTCGCTTCTTTTGTTACCGTGCAATGCAATTTATTTGTTCCAATCTTCCCGTGCCCACCTCCGTCTCAAGCTATCTTATTCACGACATTGCTCATGATTGCTGATATCAAATTATTCAGTTGTCGAGTTGCTCATTATTATAGCAAGAGAGCAATATGTCATTAAGGTGTTTATCGTCAACTCGTTTACTCCTATCATAGAAGACCCAACCGTATAATGTCACAGTTACATAATTATGTCGGTGAGTTATTATATTATAGCATAAGATGAATCAGTTATAAAGGTGTTTTCGTCAACTCTTTGCCTCGTTTGTTTCGTCAATTGGGGATTCCTTTAATCATTACCCGAGAGGCAGCCATGGATATATAATAATAATAATAATAATAATAATAATAATAATAATAATAATAATAATAATAATAATAATAATAATAATAATAATAATAATAATAATAATAATAATAATAAAATAATAAAATAATAATAATAATAATAAGAGCTACTTTTAGCCAACACTCTATAATAATAATAATAATAATGATAATGATAATGATAATGATAATGATAATGATAATGATAATGATAATGATAATGATAATGATAATGATAATGATAATGATAATGATAATGATAATAATAATAATAATAATAATAATAATAATAATAATCTTTATATCAGATCTAGGTCGTAGTCTGACGCTGTCCACAGGAGACACCAGAGAAACCTGCTTCTTGCTGCAGCGTCTCTCTATAACTGTCCAGCGGTTCAACTCGGTGGCTTTCCGCGGCACTTTAGCGGAGCCAGACCTAAGGGAGATGTGACACAAACGGCATTTATGACGTTAATTTCAGACGACAGCTTGTCTATTGATGTATTGATGTTGTTTGATTGAGAGAATAAATATTGTTGAATAATAATAATAATAATAATAATAATAATAATAATAATAATAATAATAATAATATGAAGTATTGGCGACATAGGTTTTCTTAGCCTCGGCATATGCGTGCTGTTGGCTTTGCTTAGTTGCTCTTTAAAGACGCTGTCATATAATAAAGCGGACTAGCGTCGCCCTCCTTTATCCACGCTTCGGACTGGCACTAGCGGAAATTTAAGTAGGTGCAGTAGTTTCTTTCGTTTAGCGACATCTTGTGGCTGCCAGGGCCGTTAATTGATTTCACATTTTTCACATTCAATGGCTCCTCGTTTTCCCATTTACTCTGTCCCTCTGACCCACTGACAACCGAACTCCTACCTCCTTCGTACTACCCTTTTGGACAACTCCTTTGATTCGTCGTAGCGCTCGTGAATAAGCTGGTGCCCTGCGCTTGACTTTTCAGAGGCGCTTTAAAAATGTGGAGATTACGATTACGATTAATTTTAATTTGTTTATTCTATTGTCATTTAGGCTACTTCAATTCGGTGGCCTTTTGCGTTTATTTATAGAGATATTGCATGCTTAAAAGAGGTGTGTAAGGGACTGCTCTTCTTACTCTACTTACGAATATATTTATACAAATGTATGAATTTATGTTATTCACGAACATCATATTCAAATTGTTTCATGTACTCTGGATGGTCTACCCTTTTGTTTTGTGATTTACGGAGGCCGGTATTAACCTGAATGGTTTTATTTACCCATGGGTGGAATTTGGGGGAGAGATGGACATTTGTAAGGTGTGTTTAAATATGATAAAAATTCAAAGGTTCGTGTATAGATGGATTTGAACTTGCTATGTCTGGTCCTGTATTCATTGGTCCAGTGTTGCTGTAGTGTATCACTGACAGGGCTTAGGGCATTTTTGTCATGATTTCAACGCGTTCTGCAGGTATCTTAAATGCAACGGTATTTCCCCACACTCATTTTGTAACGCAGGTGCTGGGGTTCCTTTGGCAGCTCCGCAGCATAGCCTCAGTGCTTCAGTTTGAGTAGACGTAAGTTTTGCCAGCGAGGTCTTGCTTGCTGTTGCAAAAGCTATGTCGCCATACTCCAATACTAGTACATGTACAATTATTAACGTACTAGTACAAAGTATTAAACCTTAACTAAGAAAAACACAAACAGTTGTATTGCAGGCTGTCTGTTCTGTTAGTAGTTAAGATTTAAATTGCATAACATGTAAATGTACAGCGCAGTGCGTTTGTCAGGCGCTTATTAAAGAAAAGATATTATTATTATTATTATATTATTAACTAATGTTTTATATATCGTTATTAATGACCGTGAATTTGCACGTACAAACACTCGTAAATTCTCGATCAGATGTGTTGGCCCAGAGGAATGGAATAGAATACCCCAAGACCTTTGCAGTATCTCAAATTTAAAACTATTTAAACATCAGTTACGCCAATGGATAATTCATCAGAACGATTAGTTTGGTTCTAATCCCCCCCATTCTGTTTGTGTTTTTCTTAGTTACGGTTACTTTGTACTAGTACGTTAATATTTGTACATGTACTAGATACTTATTATATGAATGCACTTACTATAGATTACCTCTGTTAACCATCTAGCAACAGACATATATAGTATATAGTTGGCCCTAACCAGCGGGACTCTGGTCCTTTCTGGGTTTTCCTTTGCGACCAACAGATCTTTGTTCTTTGTACGACGAAAATGATACTTTGTCAATGTTTGGAGCAATAAATTGATGGTTAAGTAAGTAAGTATGTAAGAATGTTCTTTTTATTAAACGCAAGCAAACGCTCAGCGCTTTACGTACAAAGTCAGAAATACTTTATGTACAAAGAAAACGATAATTAGAAGAAAATTAAGTCAACTAGAAAACAGATGTCTAACTGTACAACATCCTAGCTATGAAGCCACTCCTGGTAAGGGAATCAAATCTAGGGAGAACACGGTTATGTGAGCGTGGGCGCAGATCATGACCAGTGCAACTGACAGAGGGGAGAAGGTCGTGGAGGGTGTGGCTAGTATTTGTTAAGATGTTTCTAAAGAGGTCTATATCGGCTTTTTTGCAAAGTTCCTCAAAGGTGGGGAAAGATTTAGGTAGGAAACCCAGGCGTACCAACTTGCGGACCAGCGCGCTCAGAGAGTCAAGTTCCTGCTTACTGGCGAAGCCCCACCATACTTGGGAACAGTATAGCATGCGGTTGATAGTGATAGCCCTGACCACATCATGAAGCCTGACCCCCCAAAGCCCATGTGAGATCAAAATACGATGGGCATGGAGAGATTGCTTGGCCCGAATATTAATTGATTTGTTCCATCTTCCCGTGCTGACCTCCACCTCGAGTATTATTCACTTTACTGCATGCTTATACGAAGTAATAGCGTTGGTCAAGTTGCTCCTTATATAGCTTGAGCGGAATATGTTATTAAGGTGTTTATCGTCAACTCGTTTACTCCTACAATAAATAACCCAACCATATACAATCACATACGTCCATATATTCAATATTAACATATCGAGTAGATATGATCTGCCGATTATATATATATAATCCAATATTTAACGACATCCTATAGCTACAAAGGCTGTTGACGTCTTTAAAGTTGTTGATGTATTTCCGTTCATTTTCTTGTAATGTTCTCACAAATGTTCTTTCTCCTTTCTCGTCTTTGATTCCGTTTCTGATAAGATGCTGACGTATTTAAAGTTTCTGACGATTTAAGTTCATTTTCATATAATTTCTATCAACAGTTTTCTTTTTCTTTTCTTGGCTTTGATTCCGTTTCTGATAAGATGTAGACGTATTTAAAGTTTCTGACGGATTAAGTTCATTTCCGTATAATGTTAATAACTGTTTTCTCCTCAATCTTATTAACAATATTAACAATATTTGATAGATACATATTATTTGATTTGATACATATTAAAGTATTGTATCTCCGTTATGTTTGGCCCATTGGCTCTTTTTATTGTAATTCTTTTTAACATCTTTTTTCTTTTTTCCTCTTTCTCCTTTTGTTTTTTTTTTGGTGGCTATTTCAGCTCTTTTTTGGCTATATCAGCTCTTTTTTGGCTATATCAGCTCTTTTTTTGGCTATTTTAGCTCTTTTCAAATATGTTTACAAAGTTATTAACAGTACTTCTTTAAGTTTTCTAAAATAACATGTAATGCTATTTGCAAACAGAAATTCAGCACAGATGTGTAATATATATACATGTATTATATACACATTTTATTTTAACATACATCTATTTACAAGAATGCATGTTAACAATTATTAACATGACAGAATACTTAATTAAACATTTCATTAAACATTTTCCTATGAAACAATGTAATATCATTAGAAAATGCAATGAAATAATGAAATGACCATTAATCACACATATTTTGTGTTTATTGGTATTTTAATCATAAGGAACGTGTTCAACTATATGTTTGTAATAGCTTTGATCTGATACTAATATTTATGACAATAATTATAGTATTTTTCCTTTATTAATGATTTTAACAAGATTATATACTGCACTCTGGAAACATCCCACATCAAGCAGAGATTTTAAATTAAATTCTGATTTATAACTATTACATTTATCTTTTAGAATATTTGAAATATTTTCCTTTTTACACTCCAATAGAATATGTTCTATACTTTCCGTAACCTCACATGTATCACATAACCCATTAGGGTGCTTTTTCATTTGAAATAGTTTTTATTAGTAATGGCAACACCAAGTCTCAATCTACTAATTTGTACTTCTTTATGCCTATATGGATCAGAAAATTTTATATTAGTAGAAACAAGTGGGCATATGGTTTTATAGAAGTTCCCTTGCTTTTCAACGTTATACTCTATTTGCCATTTATTTATTATATAGTCTTTAATAAAAGTATTCATCTCTTGTGATTCTAAGTATTTTGTGGAATTAATATTATCTAAATTGAGTGCTTCCTTTGCTAATTTATCTGCTCTTTCATTACCACTTATGTCTACATGGCTTGGAATCCATGCCATTTTTATTTGATTAGGTTCCAATCTATTCAATTGCATCATCAGTTCGTTAAATAAATTGGGTCGTGAATCAGATTTATTTTTCTTAATAGAAGTAAGTACACTTAGTGAGTCGGATAATATTACATATTGGCAGTTCTTATTATTCTCAGTGTTTAGTATCCATGTTACTGCTTCCTTTATTGCAGTTAACTCTGCTGCATAGATGCTGGATCCATTACATAATCTAAACTTTCTATCTAAATCTATACTTGGAATTGTAAAAGCTGCAGTAACAACTTCGTCTGCCTTTGACCCATCCGTGTAAATAAGTGTTTCTAGTTTATATCAATATACAATCACATACACTGTAGGTGAGTTGCTTATATAGCCTGCTAGAAATATGTTATGAAGGTGTTTAATTTTTGTCTACTCGTGTCCTCTAATTTTTATAGTAAAACCGGCCGCTGATTTCTATAGCAAAACCGTTAGCTGATTCGTCAATTGGGGAGTACTTAAATCATTACCAGAGCCATGACTTGTTCTTCAATATCTTCGTCAATTTGACCATAACTGTCATCCATGTATGGCCAGCCTTGATTTCACTTCACTCGCGCAATCCGAATCTATTATATTGCTACCTATACTCTCTAGGTCAGGGATGCGCAACCTTTTCGTTAAAGTCGGCCGCATTAAAGGCTCATATTCTCGCCACGGCCGCCAAGATATCTGCTATTAGGTCATGTAAAAAATACACGCGTTGAGACGCTAGCTGTGTTAACTCTTACAACTATGTTTACTGACGTCTATTCCTTCTCCGCGAACTTCAGTAGGCCTATCAAATCTTTTCCATTCAAAAACTTAATAAAAGAATCATTTACAAAGCACGATCAATTTTATCTACATCTTCAATCCTACTCAAATTTGTAGCTAACAATATTTAAAATTAATTGCTGCTTTCTTGGAAATGGACCCAGAGGCATGAGAAGGCGAAAGACCTTAAGTGTATATGCCCCAATAGCAGACTCCAGACTCCAAGTTGTTGTCCATCAATCGAGTTTTGTACTTAATTTTTAAAACAATTCACCCGAGAGAAGACTGCCTCACACACGTAGGTGCCTCCGAACAGTGGGGTAGCCAGGCAAAACTTTCGGAGGGGTTCTACGTGTTCCGGGGTTCTCATTGGAAATTGTCATATATTTCTACATTTATAGTTTTTAATAACAGTAATGCGTTTAATTGGGGGCGGGGCTGAACCCGTAAAACCATCCCTAAATACGCCCATACCTCCGAAGAGGACCAGAGTATTTCTTGCCATGTCAGTTCTCAAAGTCTAAGGTATTACACCGACAACTTTCACACTTATATAAATCGGTTTATCCTCGAACTTCTTTAGGAGTTGTTCGTCACTCTTCAACTCCACCAATTCCATCTGGAGGTCCAGGAGAGCATTCTCTGTCTCCACCAGATGAGAAGTAGTAGGCCTAAGTCATTATTGAATCGTTCAGCAATTGTTGCAGCAGGGCATCAAGGACGGTGGTAAAGGACGCAGTTGGAATGCTGTCCAGTTGTATTTGTACACTGTACCTTTCATTGACCACTCTCTCTCTCTCTGGACCTCGCTGTCAGCTCTGCTCGTACAATATATGCAGCGGTTGGCTGTCCACTGCTTGATATGGATATTATTAGTCTGCCTGCCTCTTTGAGCTACATCTGCATACTCAGAAGGTGCATTCTCAGAGGGTGTCAGTAAGCGAGTGTTTGGGTGTGTGCATGGTGTGAGCATGTGTGAGTATAATATTTGTTGTAAATATTATACATGCACTTAAACATAGGCAAAGATGACTAACTGATTCACACCACCTCAGTTTTAAAACAATGGAATAAAAATATTTAGGAATTAATATACACACGGCCGCCAATGCATTACAATTGGACCTTACGTCCACGGCCGCCAAATCTCCCTCTTACGGCCGCATGCGGCCGTACGGCCGCAGGTTGCGCACCCCTGCTCTAGGTAAACAAAGTAATTTACTTGTTCAATCTTCCCGTGCCCAACTCCACCTCGAGCATTATTAACTATACAACTGTATGCTGAGAAATAATATCTTTGGTAAGTTGCTCCTTATAGAGCATGAGAGGCATATGTTATTAAGGTGTTTTCGTCAACTCATTTACTCCTATCATAAAAAACAAGCTGTGTACTTTACAATAACGCTGTTGGTGAGTTTATCATTATATAATGCGAGAGACATATGTTAAAAAGGTGTTTGCGGTCAACTCATGGCCTGGCTTGTTTCTATAGTAAAACCGACCGCTGATTCGTATTGGGGATTACTTTAATCATTACCCGAGAGGCAGCCATGGGTATGAAGTGTTGGCGACTTCATTTTCTTAGCCTCGGCATACGCGTGCTGGTGGCGTTGCTTTGTTGTTGTTTAACGACGCTGTGTCATAACAGAGCTAACTATTGGAGACCAGTTTAATCGCGGGTGAATTAATTTAACGTGTGAAAGTCATGTAATACATTGCCATTGGCAAACTATTTGCCAGAGCGCAAAATTAAATCGGGCGAATTAACCGACAAGTATAGTTGTAATACAACTAGGTAAATCATATACATTAAATCTTTCCACACCTTTGAGGAGCTTTGCAAAAAAGCCGATATAGACCTCTTTAGAAACATCTTAACAAATACTAGCCACACCCTCCACGACCTTCACCCCTCTGTCAATTGCACGGGTCATGACCTGCGCCCACGCTCACATAACCGTGTTCTCCCTAGATTTGATTCCCTTACCAGGCGTGGCTTCCTAGCTAGGATGTTGTACAGTTAGACATCTGTTTTCTAGTTGACTTAATTTTCTTCTAATTATCGTTTTCTTTATACATAAATTATTTCTGACTTTGTACGTAAAAAGCGCTGAGCGTTTAATAAAGAACATTCTTACTTACTTACTTATTATTATTTGAATTATTTTCATGCTGTTAAACAATGAATACTAGTGACATCGAAAAACACTGTTTTGACGCCTTAAATAATAATAATAATAATAATAATAATAATAATAATAATAATAATAATAATCTTCTCTTTATTGAAGCGCCTGACAAACGCACTGCGCTGTACATTTACATGTTATGCAATTTAAACAATCTTAACTACTAACAGAACAGACAGCCTGTAATACACGGCGCTAATAGCAGCCTACAAAGCAAATCCGCCCTACGGGGCTCGAACTCGGTACCTCTCGCTCTCCATGCCAGCGTGTTATCCAATGCGCTATCGGAAGCTTTTCCCACCTACTAACATACGCCAATATATAATGAGACCCCGACGCCCGACCTCATGATTATGTACTACACTTTAAGGACAATAGACATTTTATTCTTCGCGTCCTTTACCGGAAAATGGTACGAATAATCTGAGAGTCTTTGTCAAAACGTACCTTTTAACATTTAATTCCATCTTTTGAACCTTCCTGTTAACATTAGTTTTATATTTTGATTCTATCTTAATTATTATTATTTTGAATTAGCTGTAATCAGTTGAGGTGTGTCAGCTGTTTTTTGTGTGCCAATAAACGAATATAATAATAAACCTCAGTTTATAGAAGTTCGGGGGACCTACTATAACATACTGTCAACTGTGACTGTATAGGCCTACACATACTACGGCGGTTTGACTGTATTGTGGATATAAACGACGAATAATTAAACATTCATGACGCGAATAATGCGTATGACGTCATTCTGATCACAATCAGACAATATAACCTATACAAACGGTTGTATATAGCGTATATATATATATACACTGATTTTCACAGTATATATATATATACGGTCAAAATCAGCGTCTCTGGTTGCCGTCAGATGTCACTGTGCATTGGGGAATTTGATGATCTCTATCATTGAGTAGATAGGGAGAATTTTCGTGTTCAACCCTCCCTCTCCCTCAATAAATGCATTTATGTAATTAAACAATTAAAATGTAGAAAAATACGACAATGCCCAATGGAAACTCCCAAAAGCTAAAAACTCCAAGAAATGTTTTCCTGGCTAGTCTAAGCCTCTGATCTCGTTAAACATCTTTTTAACGCTCTTGACCGACCCCTTATAAAGCCTTGAGTCAAGAACCTAACAACCTAGTTAAGTAAAAATCAAAAATCAAAATTAAAACTTAAAAAATAAAAAATTAAAAAATTAAAAATAACAAAAAAAACAAAAAACAAAAACAAAACAAAAAACAAAAAACAAAAAAACAAAAAAAAAACAAAAAACAAAAAAAACAAAAATAAAGAAATAAAGAAATTGAAATTGAAAATTATTTGTGCAAAAGTGTATACTACCCTGATATAGTCAATCAATATTCGTTTACTGGAAATAATCAAGCTGACACAGCCGCAACTTAATGAGTGTGTATACACCAAACATTTTTCAAAGAAAAAAATTAAAACTCCAAACTTTGATGGATATAATTTAACACGTAAAGAAAACAGTGATTTAAAGTCTAAAGGAAGTTTGATTATCCTGGTTAAAAAGGTCTTAACTTTACTATTATTCAAAATAAAGAAATTCTAAATTTAGAAAATCAAATTAAAACTAATATGGGACCAATAAAATTTTTCAACTTGTACATTCCACCACTTGGTAACATAGATGAAGAATCCTTGTGTGAAATTTTTAAAGATAAACCTGTTATAAAGTTTATTAGAGATCGGTTGCTAAAAGTTGGGGGACCCTCCCAACCTGCTCGAAAGTTGGAGGGGACGCGTCCCACGGGTCCCATAGGGTGGTTGCGCCTACGGAACAAATATATGCGGACAGTTTCCATTGCGAGGATTAGTGTCCGAGTACATAAGTCATAAACCTGGTTGGATACTGTTTAACGACATAGCAAAGAAGATTAACGTCGCCCTCCTTCTTTATCGTGGCGTAGGACTGGCACTACCAGAGTACTCGCAGTGACAAAGTTTGAAAACCAAAGACGTTATGAAACGTATGCCACCTATATATATATATATAGTAAGAATTTCTAATCTGCACATGATGCAATAAAACTATTATTTATACGGTAAACAAAATATTTAAAACAGGTGTTCAAGATGTATGACTGTAGTCGCGCTTGCCTTTACTGCAATTTGAAAAATAACTCTAAAAGAGGTGTTCAATATAGACGACATCCTTTTAGCTCAATAAAAGCCAAGGTAAGAATGTGAAAAATGTCTTATCGTGGCATAAACCCAATATAATGGGGCTATAAAATAGCCCGATACGTTCCAGAAGTGCACAAATTGCGCTCAATAAATATCCTATGTTCTTACAGCCACTCATTCAAAAGCGGCTGAAAAAAAAGGTTCGTGTATACAAGACGGTTAGCCGCGTTTACAAAACACCATCAGAAACACACATTGTTATTGTTACCGCTCACGAACCATTTGGCAATTGGTTGATAAACTGTACCTCAGAGGGATTGGTATTTGGATTGCTCAAGTCCGAATTGCCCGTGAACTAAGGTTAGTTGTTGTTTAACGACTCTACATGTGTCATAACAATGATGATTAGCGTTTCCCTCCGGCCTTCACTAGGATTGAGACTGGCAATGCCAGAGTACGAGCGCTGGCCGGGTTATTTATAGAGCGGGCGAAGGCTAAAAGAGAGGTGTGTAAATAACTGATATTTGTTAGAGGCTGTTTGACGAGGCTGTGTCATAACAAATATGATTTACGTTGCCCTCCTCCTTTATCGAGGTTGGGACTGGCAATGCCAGAGAAAGAGCTGTTGCAGAGTTTTGCCTGCTAGAATCCTCGGTCAGGCTTTCAGAAGTATGGATGCAAAAATGTAACAATGTAATAATGTTAAAATGTAATAATAATAATAATAATAATAATAATATCTTTTCTTTAATGAAGCGCCTGATAAACGCACTGCGCTGTACATTTACATGTTATGACAATTAAACAATTCACAAGAACACAATTAAATGACAGAAGACATAAACCTTAACTGCTAACAGAACAGACAGCCTGCAATACAACGGCGCTAATAGCATATTGTAACGCTACTGACGATTTAGACACCTTTTATAAACGTTTCACTCTGATTCTAAATAATGTCTTTGGAAAATATAATTTTTTAACTCCGCCACTGTTCGCTTTCTGACAGTGCCAGTCCCAAGCCTGGATAAAGGAGGAGGGCGACGCTAATGGTCTTTGTCACCACACAGTGGTCGTTAAACAGTAAACAAGCATAATTATGTTAAGAAATTTCTTGGCATTTTATAATAATAGTTTATTGAAACAATCCGGTTGACAAACCGCAACCGGTTACGGTGTACAGTTATGACAATTAAACAATTCACAAGAACGCAAATGACAGAAGACATAAATCTTAACTACTAACAGAACAGACAGCCTGCAATACTACTATGCATTCATGTTGCGCCAGCGTCCATCGTCAATAAAAGGCAACAACACGATCTCAGCCAATCAGCGGCGACTTAAATTTCTCGGTCTCGGCAGACATGCGCCGTTTTAATTAGCTCACAACGTATTCTCTGGACTTTCTACGCTGGGGCGTCTTTTTCCGCCTTCAAAATTTGGTAAAGAGAGAAGAAAGAATCGAACCTGAAACCTTTGGGCTCGTGATTAGACGCCTAACCACTTAACCGTTGCTATTTCGACGAGTTCAGTTGTCACTTCCGGTCGAGGAGTCGCAACGTCCGGAGTTTCCGGTGTGGGTTTGACATCCATAATTTTAGTCCTCAAAGATGCGGGGACCTAAGACATCCATGCCATAAGAACTAAAAGGAGTTTGTTTGTCTTTCTGTCTGTCTCTTCAGCTAAAGACAGACAGACAGACAGACAGACAGACAGACAGGCAGGCAGACAGACAGACATATAAACAAGCAAGCAAATAAACAAGCAAACAATTAAACAAACAAACAAACAGACAGAATCTACTTTTTTGACATAACGTCACCAAACAGTTACTAACCATATATGCTTATGAACTGATCTTCTGATATTTGGACACCTCTTTTAAGTGTCTTACGTAGACTATAACTTTATCCGACTGTGACCGTAGATACGGTGGGTCCAGGATAAGTGCAAACGTATGTATGCAACTGATGTATGTGGCAGAAACTCCAAAACCTAAATCTTTTGACGATTTAGACACCTTTTCTTATTATTTCATTCCGTCTATAAATACTGTCTTCCGTATAATTATGTTAAATAGTTCCTTTCATTTCTAATATGTATTCATATTGCACTATAACGTCCAGAGTCAATAAAAAAGTAAAAACACGATCTCTGTCGCCAATCAGCGGCGACTTCAGGTTTTCGGTCTCTGCAGACATGCGCCATATTTATTGGCTCACACCGAATTCTCTGGACTTCCTACGCTGCCAAAGGGCGCGTCTCTTCCCGCCCTTGAAAAGGGGGGAGAGAAGATAGAATAAAACTAGAGACCTTTGGGTTTGTAGCTATAGAGACCCTATAACCACTTAACCGTTACTAAAGCGACGAGTTCAGTTCTCGCTTAAGCGTGGGGTCATGCGCAAATTCGATGACCACTTCCGCCAGCGAAATCGTCACTTCCGGTATAGATGACGCAGTTTCCGGTGTGGATTTGACCATTTCCGGTTTAGATGTTGCAACTTCCTCTATCGTCTGCATTACTTCCGGTATCGATTCCATAACATCCGGTGTCATGGTGGGCGCCAAAACATTCGTTAAGGTCCAGAGGCACTAACCTGTTCAGTTAGGCATGCCTATTTATTTCCGATTTAAAACAATTAAAAGAGGTGTCAAAGAGACTATAATGAAAAGAGGTTTCCAAATCGTAATCGTAATCGTAATCTCAAAAACTTCTAAAGCGCCACTCGAAAGCCAAGCGCAGGGCACCAGCTTATTCACGAGCGCTGCGTATAGTCAGAGGGGTTGTCCAAAAGAGTAGTCCGAGGGAGGTCCGAGTCCGGTTTCCAGAGGATCAGAGAGGGCACAGCAGATGCTAATGTGGGTGTCTTTTAGGTGGAGGATTGGAAGGTACAGCATCAGATGAGTCAGGATACGAGTTCTTGAAAAGGAGAGACTTTAGTTTCGAGTGAAAAGCCTTGGGGTGATGGATAGAGGGGCCTGAGGCAGATGATGGTGGATGATTGGCGATGATGGTGGAGGAACCGAAAAAGTGCGGAATTCAGGAGGTAGATCGTTCCAGAGACGCGGCGCAGTGCTGGATATTGCTCGGTTGGAGAACTTGAGATAAGTAGTGACCGGGGGTCTAGAAAGAGTGAGAACGGAGGATGATCGGGTAGAACGGGTTGGCTGGATGGTGAAGAGTTCGCGGGAGTGTTGTAGGGAGTTGTAGGTTAGCGAGAGGACTTTGAAGTGATTTTTAACCAAAGAACGAGTCGTGAACGAAGTTGATTAGCGACTATATTCTTCTGAACGCTGGCACTTACTGGTTGCATTCAAATCTATAATAGAATAGATTTGATTATATTAGATGAAATGAGATGAGATGAGATGAGATTAGATTAGATTACATCAGATGTTTGTATTGACCGGTTATAGACTGAGATCTGCTGATATTTTGAACACCTCTTTTAAGTGTATTATTTAGTCTATAAGTTTTCTCGGCTAAGACGCCATATGGCTATAAGCTAATCGCCGGTTGCAAGGATGGATGCTACTGTATGCAGTAAATATTTAACACTGAAATATATGACGATTTAGACACCTTTTAAAGCATTTCACTCTGACTATAAATATTGTCTTTAGCATAATTACAAGAAATGGACTTATGCAGCGCCAGCGTTAGGCATCAATAACAACGCAAAAATCACGATCTCGGTCTCCGAGAAGCGACGACATAAGTTTCTCGGTCTCGGCGTACGCTTGCCGTTTTAATTGGCTCACACTGAATGCTCTGGACCTTCCTACCCGTTGAAATGAGGGTGGAGAGAGAGAGAGAGGAAAGGATTCGAACCTCCGACCTTTAGGTTTGTAGATAGACAACCTAACCACTTAACCGTTGCTATGGCGACGAGTTCAGTTCTCGCTTAAGCGTGGGGTCATGCGTGAATTCGATGACCACTTCCGCCAGCGACATCGTCACTTCCGGTAAAGGTGTCGCAGTTTCCGGTGTGGATTTGACCATATCCGGTTTAGATGTTATAACTTCCTCTATCGTCTGCATGACTTCCGGTATCGATTCCATCATTTCCGGTGTGGGGGTGGGCGCTAAAACATTCGCCCTCGACCAGCGCGGCGCCCTGTAGAACGTCGAGACCCTGTGGCGCCCAAGGAAGGAAGGACGCCCATAAGTGGATTGGCGCCCATCGTTGTTACATGGGCGCCCGTCGTAACTTTGACGCCTATCATTACTTTGACGCCCATCGTTACTTTGGCGCCCATCGTTGCTTGGGCGCCCATAAAAGGAAGGGCGCCCCATTGACGGCCTGTGTTTGACAGAGACCATGGCGAGAGGAAGGTTGGTAAGGCGTTTGCTGAAGGTCCGGCGTACCCGGTCGAACCTGGCCTGGAGGGTGGACGCGATGCCCTTGTTGTACCCGCGGTAGATGACGGAATCGGCGGGGCAGTCGACGACCTTGACTCGGTCGAGGTTCTTCGGAGCGGTGTCCTTGAAGAGGAGGGTCCGTGGAGGAAGGATGCGAAGGTGTCGCCACCTGTGGAGGAAGACTGCGACGGAGAGGAGCCAGGCGATGAGGACGAGGCTGAGGACGACCAGTTCCCCCGTTCGACTCGTCAGGTGGTAGAGGTGGACGACGTCGCTACCACCTGGATCGGAGGTGGTGAGACCAGCTGAGTCACCACCATCGATGGGTGGGTCTTCGTCTGGAATGAATAAGTGGTGGGGATTAGTGGGGTTGTGGGTTTGGGTGGATGGATGAGTGGATGGATGAACTGATTGGTTGGTTGGATCGAGTGGATTGGTAGATGGATGGATGGTGGTGTGTGTATGTGTGTGTGTGTGGGTTGTGGGTGAATGGATTGATGGATGTATAAAATTAATGAATGAATGTGTTTTGGTTGAGTGTATAAGCTAATGGATGATGTGTATGTCTGTGTGTGGAGTGGATGGATCAAAGACTGAATGAATAACTGTGTCTGACTATTTATAAAGCGACTGTTTAGAACCGCTGAAACTGCGCTATAAAGAACGACTTTAAGTTAACATTTGATTTTGATTGCATTACATCAGTAAGTAAGTAAGCGTGTTCTTTACTGGCAAACGGCGCCCTAAATAAAAAGTTATCAAATAGTAGCAGAAAACTTAGCAAAAAATTAACTAAAAACACAGTAGCAAAGCTGTACAGCATCAAAACCAGGAAACCGCGGATGGTGAGGGAATCAAATCTAGAAAGAACACGGTTATGTGAGCGTGGGCGCATATCGTGACCAGTATATAGAACAGCGTGTATAATTATACAGTAGGTAAATGGAGGACGTGTTCAGGATTATTTAAGATGTTTCTAAAAAGGTCTTGGTCGGGTTCTCAGGTTAATTAACAAACAACTGACAGAGGGAGCGAGAGCGAGTGAAACAAGGAAACATACAATGGAAGAAACAGTCCAAGAAGTAGAGGAACTCGGTTCTTTGCCAAAATGTAAGGTGACATGGTGAAAGATCTTCTCAAGAGGCAAGCGACTGGATCAGACAGATATATGGAGAGACAGATATCTATCCATCGGTCTTCCTGAGAGATGGAGAGATGCAGACAGACAAACAGACAGGCAAACAGACAGACACAGACACACACATACATACATACATAGACAGACAGAGACATGGGCACACAGACAGTCAAGGATTCTCTTAGGGAGGTAAACGGATAGACAGACAGACACATAGACACACACAGATACACAAACAGACAGACACGTAGAATTAAAGACGGCAGCAGACGTAGTAGTGACAGGCGCACATACACATAGACGAACAGACGGACGGACATACAAAAGGACAGACAGAGACACAGACAGACAGACAGAGTACAGCATAGAAGAGAGAAACCCAGAGAGACAAAGACAAATAACCCTACATCTATCGTCCTCACCCCTTGTTTTTTCTCAACACATGCGCCTCCAACGACCTTGGCATTAAGAACCGACGATCATCCATCCATCCGTACACACTTCAAAGAGAACTTGAACGTGCAACGTCGTACAACCATCAGCCACACACTCCATGGTGGTCTGGAAAATGATAGGGAGAGGCTGTGAGCCAACTCCCCTATTTCTAAGCCTAGTAAGAGAACTACTTCATCTCCATGCCAACAGAGGCAAGACCGAATTCCAATGCTTAGGGTTTGGTACACGTTTGCTCCGGACGCGCTCGGAGAACGCTCGGAGTGAACGTTATTTGGATGCGGAACAGGAGCGAGTGAATGTTTGCGTGGTGGATGGATGGATGGATGGATGGATGGATGGATGGATGGATGGATGGATGGATGGATGGATGGGTGGATGAATGGATGGATGGATGGATGGATGGATGGATGGATTGGATTGATTGGATGGATGGATGGATGGATGGATGGATGGATGGATGGATGGATGGATGGATGGATGGATGGATGGATGGATGGATGGATGGATGGATGGATGGATGGATGGATTTTGGATGGATGGATGGATGGATGGATCTGGATCTTAATCTTAATGGATGGATGGATGGACTGGATCTTAATCTGGATGAATGGATGGATGGATGATCTGGATGGATGGATGATCTGATGGATGGATGGACCTGGACGGATGGATTGGATGACGATCGGATTTGATGGATGGATGGACGATGGATCTGGACTGATCGGACGGACGGACTGATCTGGACTGATGGACTGACTGACTGGACTGGATGCTTGGACGGATTGGACGGATTTGATGGATTGACTTGATGGACGGATGGATGGATGGACGGATCTGATGGATGGATTTGGACTGACCTGAATTGATTGGATGGATTTGATGGATGGATGACTGGATGGATGGATGACCCGACTTGGATCTTGGACGAATCTGAATGACCTGACTTTGGATGATCGACGATTGATTTGACGGATGGATTCGATGGACGGATTTGACTGACGGACGGACGGATGACTTGACCGGACGGACGGATCTGACCAGACGGACTTTGATCTGACTGATTTGACGGACCTGGACTGATCTGATCTGATTGACTGATACTGATTGATGGATGGATGACCTGGACGGATCTGACTGACTGAATGGACGGACCTGACGGACGGATCGGATCTTGGACGGACTGATCTGATGGATGCTTGACGACGGACGGATGATCCGGATCTCGATCGACGGACGGATGGATAGGACGGATGGATGGATGACGGACGGATGGATGGACGGACGGACGGACGGACGGACGGATTTGATTTGACGGACGGACGGACGGACGACCGGACGGACGGACGGACGGACTGACCTGACGGACGGACGAACGGACGGATTTGGACTGACGGGGATGGATGGATGGACGGATTGACTGATGGATGGACGGATGGATGGATGGATGGATGGATGGATGGATGGATGGATGGATGGATGGATGGATGGATGGATGGATGGATGGATTGATGGATGGATGGATGGATGGATGGATGGATGGATGGATGGATGGATGGATGGACGGATGGATGGATGGATATGGAATGGATGGATGGATGGACTGGATGGATGGATGGATGGATGGATGGATGGATGGATGGATGGATGGATGGATGGATGGATGGATGGATGGATGGATGGATGGATGGATGGATGGATGGATGGATGGATGGATGGATGGATGGATGGATGGATGGACGGACGGATGGATGTATGGATGGATGGATGGATGGAGAGTTTAGCGACATCTTATGACAACAAAGGCTGTTAACATCAACAAAAATTATTTTTGGCATATTACAGCCTGAGCAGTAGCCTTAAATGGGTGCTATATAAATCTTTGTAATGATTGGTTGAATGAATGAACGAATAAATTAATGGATCGAAATTAAAACTAAAGAATTAGAAATTAGTTAGAACCGTTTCACCGTTCACATAGCATTGTGTAACTCAGCATGTAGAAGCAAGAACCATTGGGCATTTGGATTGGATCCACAGTTTAATGGCAGCTTATGACTACATAGGCCGTTGCCGCCGACAAAGATTAGTTTTTGGCATAATACAGCTCTAAACCATTGGGCATTTAGTTGCGAGATAATTATTTATAGCATGATTATTTCTCGTAAAAGAGGTGTTTAAAATAGTGTTAAGACTGAGGACGTGGGTTGCAGGCAACTGACTATACTTACAAACAACTTTTATATTAGAACCATTTCCACACTTTTGAGGTCAGTGTTTTACCAAAAGCTGTTTTAGATTAAATATTAAAAGATTTAGACGCATCGATTGTCCGTTAACTATATCGTAAAATACGAAATTTTAAATTCTCCTTCGCGCATGCACAATGAATGAATGAAAATGCATTCACAACAGGATTATTTTTTGTAGTAAGTTTAATAATCTATCTCCAGCATTACATATTTTATTAACCAGTCACTTGTTAACGAAAATTAGGCCTCTATCGAGCGGGATCCGTATTAGTAAGTGCGATATCATTTAGACACCTTTATAACGGTTTCAGTAGATGTTATATGAGCGTCGGACACTGTAACCATAATGTCTACAGCGCCCATTTGCATACCTTTCATATGTTCTAAATCGAGACAATAATAGTTATCAACCCGCCGTTACGCTTGTTTGACGTCAACGATCATTGTTATCATAAGACGTCGTTAAACCCAGGAAAAGAAGAAGAAGTTACGCTTGTTTCAGTCGGATATGCCATAGCAACGGTGACAACTGTTCAAAATAATTTTGTCGACGACAAAGACCTTTGTTGGCACAAAAGTGTCGGTAGCCATTATTAGTTAAAGCGGTCGCATTAATAGACACCTTTAAACCGTTGCCAAATAGTGCTATATAAGGATGGGACACGCTACGGTTAAATTAAGTTTTTTGAAAACAAATTTATGTGGTCAGTGGATTTGCTTAAGACACCTTTAAAACGGTGTGAAGAACAGTATATAATGATGGGACAGAGACTGATAGATTTCGAAGAAAATAATACTCCGAGTCTACTCCAAGCGCGATCGGAACAGACGTTGACTGGACCCTTCATTTCGATCTGATTTTCAAAGGCTTCGAGATTTTCCGGCGCATTTTTCTTCGCGTTGTTAAGTGACTGCAGAGGATGTTTATGTGGCAGACATTCATCATCTGAGCCTCTTACTAAACACTCTGGAATTGGACAGGTCATCTTGAGGCTGTACCTTGGTAAGCAATGACGACAGAGTTGATGAAACAGAGGAAGAAGATGACGAGGAGGAGGAAGAGAAGGCGTGGAGGGGAGATCATGTATGTATTAGAGGTCTGCGGGTAGAGCATTTTTCTTACCCGACCCGTACCCGTAACACAGAACCGTTACCCGTACCCGTACCCGACCCGTACTCAAAATTACTACCCGACCCTACCCGTACCCGCGGGTATACCCGTACCCGTTGAATACCCGTCACGTCATTAGCACGCCTTCCCGTAGTCCCTGTCCCTACTAGACCAATAGACTTAAAACTCAGCATGTACATGTTATAATAATAAATAGGCGGATGATGATGATGATGATAGTAGTAGTAGTAGTCGTAGCAGTAGTAGTAGTAGCAGTAGCAGTAGCAGTAACAGTAGTAGTAGTAGTAGTAGTAGCAGTAGTAGTAGTAGTAGTAGTAGTAGTAGTAGTAGTAGTAGTAGTAGTAGCAGCAGCAGCAGTTATTGTAGTAGTAATAGTAATGCAACTGTTGTGCTTTCTCAATTGCATTGTACATTTTGTCTCCGTGGTCTACACAGTCACCTAGAACGCTAAGTAATTGCTACTAGTATGTTGCAGACTCGGTCACGCCCATTGCGCGCCTACATTTTCTGTTTTATGTAACGGTGACACTGTAACCTCAAAACTTCACTTCGGTACGGGTAAAACCGGGTATACCCGTACCCGTGATGACCCTACCCGTACCCGACCCGACTCGTGAAATGCGTACCCGACCCGTACCCGACCCGCGGGTACGGGTCGGGTACGGGTAAACCCGCGGGTACGGGTATACCCGCAGACCCCTAGTATGTATGCATGAGTAATTAGTTAGTGGCTGTATCGGTGGGCTGGTGTTGCATGGTGGTATTGTCACAGTAGTGGTAGTAGTAGTAGCAGCAGCAGCAGCAGCAGCAGCACCAGCACCAGCACCAGCACCAGCAGTAGTAGTAGTAGTGGTAGTAGTAATAGTAGTAGTAGTAGTAGTAGTGGTAGTAGCAACAGCGTTAGTGGTGGTGGTGCTGACGGCAGTAGTACTACTATTAGTATTAGTATAGTTGTAGTAGTGGGAACAGTCGTAGTAGCATTTGTTGTCGTGGTGGTATTAGTTAAAGTAGTCATAGTAGTATCAGTGGTAATGGTAGTAGTACTAGTAGTGGAATTAGTGTTAGTTAACTAACAACATAAAACAAACTCACAGTCTTTCGTCGTCGTCGTAGTTTTGGATTCGTTACAGTCTTCTAGTTCCATATGTGATGCTCTTTCTCCTCTTCCTCAGCAGCCAACATCCATCTCATCAACCCAAATCATCCGACCGTTCGCTGGTTACAAGAACCTCTGCCTCCGTAGCATCTTCATCACCTCTGCTATCAGTAGCAGAAGCAACAGCTGCAGCAGCCCACAGCTGATAGTACTACAAGACGCACACTTAACTCAATCTGGCTCAGCCAACGTGCATCCTGTTTTATTGGGTCCATAATATTATAATGCCGTCTATTTATAGAAGGTGAAGCTATACTGCGTTAATTACCGACCCATATATAATATACACATAAATAAATAAAATAAATATAAACATATACATATTATATTCGTCTGTAAACTGATATATGCATTATCCATATAAAACTAAGTTTGACTATCTTTATATAATTAAAAGCAAAGTCCTCGTCCACAATCGCAATATATATATTGCATACTTGTTAACTACGTTAACTTAAAGAGAGAATACAACGCTTTAAAGAGGTGTGTAATATTATATATATATATGTGTGTGTGTGTGTGTGTGTGTTTGTGTGTGTGGTGTGTGTGTGGTGTGTGTATATGTTTTTTGCATGTGCGTGTGCTTGTTTTTGCTCGAGTTTAGGCTACAGATGATATAGTACATGTATATGGCAATTGTAGTATGCAATATTATACGTGGTCCAATTACAGAAGGAGAGAAAGATATATGCCTATGTATAAATGATTACATGGATGAATATATAATATTATATGTTCGTAAATAACATATATTCATATACTGGTATGAAAATATTCGTAAATATATTCGTAAATAGTAAATAACGTAAGAAGAAGAGCAGTACCTTACACACCTCTTTTAAGCACACAATTTTCTTTAAAATAGGCGCAAACGAATGCGAAGCAGCGAATAGGAACCAAGGTGGCTGATGCCCAAATTTAAATAATCGTAATCGTCAACTCAAAACCATTAAAGCGCCACTCGAAAGCCAAGCGCAGGGCACCAGCTTATTCACGAGCGCTGCGTCTAGTCATAGGGGTTGTCAAAAAGGGTCGTCCGAAGGAGGTCCGAGTCCGGTTTCCAGTCGATCAGAGGGGTCAGAGTAGTTATAATATAATATAATAATAATATCTCTTCTTTAATTAAGCGCCTGACAAACGCACTGCGCTGTACATTTACATGTTATGCAATTGAAATCTTAACTACTAACAGAACAGACAGCTTGCAATACAACGGCGCTAATAGCAGCCTACAAACATATCCGCCCAACGGGGGCTCGAACTCGGTACCTCTCGCTCTCTGTGCCAGATGTTTTCCAATGCGCCACGGCCCCCCAGTCAGTTGCTAAGGTGGGTGTCGTCATTAGCGTCGCCACGGGGGGGCAAAGGGGGCAGCTGCCCCCCAACCCTGGTCAGACTGGGTCCTGAGATTCGTGCAAATCCGGTGAGTTTTTTATGGGGGGGTACCCTATGTGGTGTGTGGTTTGTCATTTTACATTGAAGGTCCTCTTCTCGTCTTCCAAAGTTTGTTTTCTTTTCAAAGACTAATCACTAATCAACAGTTGACGGATTGTGCTTTATACAAAGTATACAGAAGAATAGGGAAAATTCCAATGTTGTTTATCTCTCCTATTCGCAGTGATGAGTCATGATGGGGTGACCTATTTACACCAGTCACGAAGCCGCATTCCAACAGCTGAGCCCCCGCCATATAGGACCTAAACCTCGGGCTAGCACGGTCCTTGCACGGGGACCTTAAATGGTGTGGCGTCCATTCGAACGGGCGAGCAGTGATGAAGGATGTAACCCGATTAATTCTTTGAAAAATTAGCAGGGTCGAGACCGTATACGATCACTATAGAAAACGCGAACATTTAACATTTAGCTAAAAGTCACAGTTGGTTCCTATCAGCGCTGAAATAATAGAACAATTTTATTTTGTTCCGATGACAGCTTAAAATGCTACCATTACAGTGTGGAAATTCAAAAATTTTAAGTGGGGAGGGGCACATCCCCTCCCCAAACCCCTCTGCTCGGCGCTCCGCGCCTCACCGATCGTCCTTCGGACACTCATTTGTCTGTCCTCCTATGCCTTGCCCCCCAACCTTGAAGCTCTGGCAACGCCACTGGGTGTCGTTTAGGTCGAGAATTGGAAGGTAAATGATAAGGTGAGTCGGGGTATGGATTTTTGAAGAGGTGAGACGTCAGTTTTGAGTGGAAAGTACGAGGGTTGATGGATAGAGGAGCCTGAGGCAGATGACGGTGGGTAATTGTGATGGAGGAACCGAAAAATTGCGGAATAATTCAGAGGGAAGATCGTTCCAGAGAAGTGGTGCAGTGTTGGATATGGCTCGGTTGGAGAACTTGAGATGAGTATAATAGAGAAATTGGTCTCGATAAAGATTGAGACCTGATGATGGGACTAACTTAGTTCGACGTAAACGGCTCTGCAGCCACAAGATGTCGCTAAAAAATAGAAACTGTATCCGAGAGGTATGAAGTGTTAGCGTCTTAATTTTCTTAGCCTCGGCACATGAGGGCAGCTGGCCCTCGTCGTCTCATCATCCAATTGACAGTGTACGGTCAGTGTACCTACATATTATATAGCGTAAAAAGAAAAGCAATCGCTTACAGTGTTACACACCTGTTTTAAGCGTTGCATTTTCTATTTAAATAAACGCACACGAGAATCGATAAGCCAATGCCAGTGGAGTAGCGAGATGTCCAAACAAAAACTAGGTCGACGAAAAGAGCTCTGGTAGCCATGAGAAATATATAAACAACCTGAGAGGTACGAAGTGATAGTGACTTCATTTTCTTAGCCTCGGCATATATGAAAAGGCGGGTGGCTGGTTCTCTTCCTCACCGTCTCCTCTTCCCAACAACATATATTCGTGTTTACTATTAATTCAAACTGACACGCCACACGATTACAAGTCATAGCATGAACGGATGATTACAAGTTATTATTACAGGAGTCGAATTTAACTCTTTGGCAGCCATGCAAGGCGCCCATCTCGTCCTACTGCTCATTTTACCATGGCCTCTAGCGAGTGGAATAATAGGCTGAGTCGACCTTTGGAAGGGTAGCGGGAATCGATCCCGCGTCCATGCTAATCTTCTGCTCTTCATGTATGTAAGTATGTATGTATGTATGTATGTATGTATGTATGTATGTATGTATGTATGTATGTATGTATGTATATATGTATGTATGTATAGCGTATGTATGTAGCCTATGTATGTATGTACGTATGTATGTATGTATGTATGTAACGTTAGAAAAGTGCAGACCCTTACACACCTCTTTTAAACGATTCGGTCTTCCTTTAAGTACAGGCACAAGAATAGTCGAATCGAATTCGGGTTACGGATGTACAAAATGATAATTTGGTCGTAAGAAATATAAACTACCCGAGAAGTACGAAGCGTTAGCGACTTCATTTTCTTAGCCTCGGCGTATGTGGGCGGGTGGCTTGCCTCTTGGGACATTTGAACCGGCCCTTGACATGTCTTTCTATAATTATTAACATTGTACCTGACACCTAGCCAAGCGCCTAGGCTACCTAGAGCAATCCTTTCCAACAGTCTCTGAACTTGCCAATATAGCCGATGCGAAACTCCTTTTCTCCATATTACACAACCCCAAGCATGTACTTCACCAACTCCTACCTCCACTCCGACCTCTCTCATCTCACCAATTAAGACCTAGAGCACACAACCATACTCTCCCACCCAAGGACAACTCTCAATTTATTCCCAGATCATTATATAAAAATATTTACTAGTTTATTCTAAAATATTCTAATGAACTTTAATTATTCTTTATCACTCATCTTGACTCATGTTAGCATTTCTGCGTTTTTGTCAGACTGTTTTCTCAATTAAACGAATATATATATATACCTTTGGAACATTTTATACGTTATATGTATTTTTAAAACTGAAAAACTGAATAAGCTTAAAACATATTTTGTTCTTGTGGCGTAAAACTGAAGGTATTAAGTCTTAGATTATTAGGTTTTCATATAAAATTATCTTCATTTACTTTAACAGTTATACGTTATACCGTAATATTTAGTTTGAATTATTTTAATATTGTCTCATTTCTGGGGCAAACGAATCTGCAAAAATTAGCCCGCGATTGGCACTCGGTTCCTGAGCTGCCCTTAAAATCTTAGGGCGGCCCTCTGTTAAAAGAAGTTGCCCATGCCTGGCCTAGGCCTACAGTACTGCACCGAGCTTCAAAGATCGCTTGGTCAAATCTCAATTATTCGCAACATTTTCAAATAATTTTATTTAATTCCTACAATTTTACAACGAAACTTTCCCAACAAACGTCGTTAAAACCGCCGCCTTTAAAAATCCAAACCGCCCACACGATAGAAATGCGCTACAAAACCTAACCCGCCATTACGTGCGCTCACCTTCGTTGGCAAGATTAGTCCAGGTATTTTGTGTACACGGAAATAATTTTAGACGAACTTTTTCACCAAAGATTTCTCGCTGTTTGGAGTTTCTGATTGCGTTTCAGAACGCGAAAAAATTCGACGTATAATCGAAATATCTTTGCGGGAAGTTTAGAAGCGACTTTAAAAGGATATGGCGATGTTTTCGGTTTGTTTTGTGGCCCTTGCTTTGTCTGGGCTTTGCTGGGCCGAGGGTGAGAAGCCATTGAGGCCACCTGGGTGTGATGCCATCGGTAAATGTTGTCCTCTAATCGAATCGAATCTAATCTAATCTAATCTAATCTAATATTGTGTTCCATTTTCTAATCAAATCACGCAGGAGAAATATTTTTGTTGTACAGAAAATAGGACGCTGTACAGAATTGGTTATAGCGGTCACATTCGACACCTTTAAAACGGTATCAACCGATCCTATATAAGCGTGGGACACAGTAGCGGTGTTAGTAAATGACGAAGTATGGACTACAGTATACGACTGGTTAGAGTGCTCGACTAAGACACCTTTTAAAAGATGTTAACCGAGGCTATATAAAGATGGCACACGATGGGAATAATTGCATGTACATCTAGTCTGTTTGCATTATAGTTAGTTGGATACCATACGATTGGTTAGAGCGGTCGCCTTGTAATGAGAAGAGGGTTCGATCATTTTACTTTGAGACGGTTACTGTGTAGTGACCTTGAGACAGTCGTTTACTCACAATTGCTCAGCACACACAAACATACACACTCCCACCCACCCACCCCCACACACGCGCACACGCACACACACGCACACGCACACACACACAGAGATAATAATAATAATAATATTTTCGTTTATTGAAACAATCCGGTTGACAAACCGCAACCGGTTACAGTTATGCAGTTGAAACAATTCACAAGAACACAAACGACAGAAGACATAAATCTTAACTACTAACAGAATAAACAGCCTGCAATACATGATATGCACATAGATATTTATAGACAGTGATCCCGTCCTAAACAGAAAAGAACCGGAACGCCGTTTCTGTGCGTTCCGGTTGTAACAGATCCCTGTGTATAGATGTATAATTATGCATATCTGCTAGATACATACATATATAGGCCTATATATAATTCACACACACACATATATATATATATGTATAATTGTATAAAGATATTGTATGTTTGTATATATACAATGTGTTTATGTTTGTTTGAATGATCATGGATATGATGATGAGGAGGAGGAAGAGGAGAACGATAAGGAGGAGGATGAAGAGAAGGAGGAGGAGGAGGAGGAAAAGGATGAAGAGGAGGAGGATAAGAAGGTGGATGAAGAGGAGGAGGAGCATAAGGAGGAGGATGAAGATGAGGAAGTGGAGGAGAAGAAGGTGGAGGAAGAAGAAGTAGAAGAGGAAGAGGAGGAGAAAGATAAGAAGGAGGAAGATTAATGAGGATGAGGAGAAGGAGTAGGATGAGAAGGATGATGATGAAATAGCATGATGATGAAGAGGAGAATAATGAAGATGATGAGGAGAAGCTGGAAGAGGAGGAGGAGGAAGATGAGAAGAAGAGTAATGACGAAGATGAAAAATATGCTGAGGAGGATCTGGAGAAGTAGGAGGATAAAAAAGACGATGAGGAGGAGGATACGGAGGAGGATGGAGAGGAGTAGCATGAGATAAGTAAGTAAGTATATCCTTTATTGCACCAGTTGCTAACCGCATTTTGATTTACATTCTACAATGGCCTATAATCTCAATTGTTACATTTTTTATTTTCTATTGTGTTTTCAAACTGTGCAGTGTACAGTGTTTTGGTCAAGAGTAAAGCATCCTAATAATAAATGTTAATGTTTTACGGGTCAAACTGTCAGCAGCGGGTATAGCTCTGTTATGTTTTAGACCTAGACAATTAAGATCTGAAGCACGCAACCATACTCTCCCACCCAAGGACAACTCTCAATTTCTTCCCAGATCATTATATAAAAATATTTACTAGTTTATTCTAAAATCTTCTACTGAACTTTAATTATCCATTATCACTCACGTTAGCATTTCTGCGTGTCATATTGTTTTTTTTTCAATTAAACGAATATATATAATAGACTATAGTAACAATGAATCTATATATAGGCCTATAACATATCTAACACCTCTTTTAGTGTTGCATGGATTCTTATACATTTCTCGAGCCACGAAGATTTTCTATGTCAGTCCACTTTTTTCTTCATAAATCTGTGTGTTTCTCAGCGTCTTACTTCTTTCTGTTGCCAGAGCCACTGAATAGAACGGAAAGTTTCGACTATTACGATCGCGTTGCACCAGTGATTAGTCGATATTTCCAGAACCGTTCTTCGATTGGAATTGCTTGGACGTCGGACACAAAAGATGACCCATACGCGGACGATCTCTGCGGATTCACTGTCCACTGGTTTCAGGAGAGGTCGCCCACGAAGCGTGAGTACACAGTGCCCCAGTGTTGGCGATTTTGTCTGCGTTGGGGTTGGGTTGAGTTTGTTTAACCATCTTTTTCGGGATTTTGTTTGGGGTGGGTTTTAGTTTGTTGAGCCATATTTTGGGGAGATTGTTTGGGGTGGGGTTGTGCTTGTTGAACCAAATTTTGGGTTTTTTGTTTCCGGTAGGATTTAGTTTGTTGACCCATATTTTGGGGGAAGTTTGTTTGGGTGAGATTGTGCTTGTTGAACCAAATTTTGGGAATTTTGTTTGGGGCGAGGTCAGTATGGGAATTGTAAAAATAACTGGGGGTTAGACGTTGATTTATGTGCAGTGTGGGTGTGAAATAGACTTTCCTATGGGATCCTAAAAAAGACTAGAGGGGGGTTGAACCCCCAAACCCCTGGCAATTCTCACCCCGGACGGGGTTGAATTTGTTGAACCATATTTTGGGGATTTTGTTTGAGGTGTGGCTTGAGAATGTTTTTTCAGCCTATTGGTAGACTGTTCAAGGAGAATTGTCAAATCAACCGTTCCAGTTATCGACTGATTGTTTGATTGATTAATTGATTTATTGACTGACTGATTGATTGATTGATTCATTGATTCATTGAATGACTGATTGATTGATTGACTGACTGACTGACTGATCGATCGATTTATCGATTAGTTGAAACCCTTATTTAGCAGCTGCAGCAGTGAAACAACGTGTACCATCGTATGTGATTGTTTCTTTTATAGACTGGCATATAGAGATCAAGGACCCAGATGAGAACAGTCATCTCTTCCAAGACCTTCAACCGGGAACGAAATACATCTATTACGTGGTGGCCTACTACACCACCCAGCACGAACCACGATCATGGAAGCTTACCACTTACACTGACGGATGTGGACCAGACGGTAGGCTTCGCTTATAGGTGGTGTTGTATCCTGGTGGTAAATGATGTCTTCAGGTGGTAAATGGTGTCACCAGGTGGTAAATGGCGTATCCAGGCGGCAATGTTGACTCAAGATGCTTAACTTTGTCTCTAGCTGATAATTAGTCATTAATAAAATTTATAATGATAATGGCAATAATAAAAATTAATGAAAATGTAAAGATGGTGGTGGTGGTGGTGGTGATGATGATGATGATGATGCTGATAATTATTATTATTATTATTATTATTATTATTATTATTATTATTATTATTATTATTATTATTATAAAATCAGAGTTCTTAAAATCATGGTTCTTAAATCATGGTTCTAGGGCCTCATCGAACCCAGGCACGCGATAGCGTTAAACCGCTGGATTGTAACTGAAATCTTTTGGAACAGGAAGAAAGTTTCTTGAAGATCTTCCGTTGTTCTTGTCAATCGTCGGCCGAGTTCCAAGATGAAGGCCAGGCCTTCGTGGTCCATAGGCCCCATCGTTTCTATCGCGATAGGGGTAAAACAGTATCTCGTCTGAAGCTCAGCGTATTTGGATTGCTTTCTAGTCGCGGCTATTTCCGCCGCTCCTCCTGCCGCTGCTGATGTCTCGGCCAAGTACGATGGCGCGAAAGTGTCAATGATTGTCACATCCCAAATCAGAGAACGCCCGCTTTTCCAAGGAATCAAGGTTTGGCCATCCGGTCTTTTCCCATCCAGTCGGGTAAGGCCAACCGGTTCCCTGATCGATGGTATGCCTGCCCTGATGAGACTGCGCAGCACAATATCGTTAATTGTAGAATGTCTTGCTTGTCTGCCGAAGCCCAGTGAGCAAGCCAATCCATGCGAGCCTCTGGCTGAGACCATTGTTCCACATGCGCATGCGTGTGGGGCACAGATGACCGCCCCTAGTCTCAAGCCCACTGCCACCCTCATCTCCTCGTCGTTCAGCCTTAGGCCTTGGGCTGCTAGCGGCAGGGCGAAGAGCCAGTCTGAAGCGTGTGGGGCCTGTATGGCGTTTAGCCTGGCCAGGTCATACGGGTCCCGGGCGCGCGATTCGATCCCCGACATGGCCGCTGACAGCAGCGGTGTATCCCATGAAGACTGTTTGCAGTCTGAAGATGGGAAGTCGGACGTTTCAGCGGTGCTCTGCTGCCATCTCCTTCTCATTATTTCCAAGATAGAATCCTCAGGCACCTGTGTCAGGGCGAGGATGAGCGATTGGGTGAGCTGAGATCTTGCGGCTGAGGCTAAAAAAGCTGGAAGTGCCAACGAAGATGCTCTTCTTATTCCCAACCCGCCCATCCTGATAGGCATGGAAGCGAGTGACCATTGATCGTCAGAGAGAGCGATGTTAAGAATGCTCTCGGTGCCATCACGTAATCCTTCGTCGAATTTCGAGAGGCCCGGGTGTTCATGACAAGGCGTGCAGCGGAGAATGTATATAAGCCTCGGAGCCCCAATTGAACATCGTAGTATCAGGATTGCGTCTTGTCTTGGTATCTGTTCCAGCTTTTTCATAGTACTTGCCAACCTCGATACGATTGAGTTTAAAGTATCGTTGAGGGCCTCACGTGGAGATAGTGGTGCGCCTAGCAGCTCTGCTGATGATGGATCTACGCGCAGGAATTGGTTCACCGGTTCTGGTAGGTCGATATTTGCGTCCTTGGATATTACTTCGCATTTTGAGCTGTTGATCGATAAGCCCAAACGTGCGCAACCTTCTTTAATTGCCATGACGTCCTCGCACACTTTCTTGTACCCGCCGCCCACGGTGAGATCATCTAAATAACCAAAGGCTAGCGGCGATTGTAAGTGAGTAAGAACTTCTTGAAGCGGTAGGCAAAAGAGAACCGGACCTAGTGGGTCTCCTTGTTGCGGTCCTTCCTGCGATTGTAGAGTGAAGTTGCCGTACTTCAAGCTGGATGGTTCTGCGTATGCTAGATGACAATAGGCGTAGAGTTCTGGGCACCACTCCGACAACGAGGATAACATTATGTCACGGTGCAGGCTGTTAAAGGCATTTGCCAAGTCGAGTTTAACGATTATAGTGTCTTCGCTCATGTGTTCCATGAATCTTCTCGTGGCATGAATTGCGGCTTCGGCTCCTCCTGATACACCGACTCCCAGTTGTTTAGGGGAGAGGCGAGGTGTCGCTATAGGTATTATGTAAGCGTTTGCGCACTTCGAGGCCAGTCTACGCCACAAGTAGCCTATGACGATAGGTCTTAGGCCTCCTGAGCTTTTCTTAAGTGCAAACAGTGTGCCACCAAAAAGGATGGGGCGAAGCTCTTGTGGACAAATACCGGCCAGGAGCAAGTTTGTTAAGGCAGTCATTGCCTTCAGTAGCCCCTGACCTGCGACGTGGTCTTTGAGGAGCTCCAAGACGTGTTGTGGCCTCAATCCATCCGGCCCGCCGGAGGAGCCTTTCGGGAAGGATCGCATGGCGTCGTGGACCTCCTTTTCAGTGATCTGTAATGGTGCTGTTTGGGGCGACGGCTGCGCAATGGTCCGCTCTGGGGCCGATGGATGTTTAAGCCTGAGTAACTCCAAAGTTTCTTTGTTAATTGGAGCTGGACTATCGTCTGAGCAGAGAATGCGCGATGCAGCGCTGAGGTTGCCATCTTCTAACTTGGCTGCTACAGCGGCCGCGATGGAATTAGCGTCAGGTGATTTCCTGGGTTTTCCCATGTCTGCTCTGTCTCGATCCGGCCCAAATAAAAGCGATGCGGTCGTCTCCCAATCATTTTTGAAAGTGTCTATTCGAGATTTGATGTATTGTGTGAGGTTGTGTCTCTTACCGCCCCTTGTCGGTTTTTCCATGGTTCCTGATCCAAAGGAGAGGAGGCGTAGCCACCCGGCGGGGTGTAAGGGCTGATGTAGAATATCCCCTATGATGTCTGTCAAGAGGTGTGCTGCGGCAGTTCTTGTGCCTTTCGGTATGTGTCTGAGTAGGCCATTAGGCAGATCAGGATGTTTTGTCGTTGATGCTGACTCTAACCCGTCTTCAGCGTCTGTGTTGCTGCGGCAGGTTTGCTCCGATTCGTTGGTTTGAGACTGGATTTGAGATCTGTCTGGATTCGAAACCGTCGAATTACCGGATAAAGAAACCCGATGTGCGGTCGTCGGTGTAAGCGGTGGTTTGTGGGAACCTGGGCATGGTTGTTTTCTTGGGCCGTGTTTGTGTAGGCCCCCGTCCTTGTTGTGTAGATGGAGAACGGAGTGACAAACACTGCATGTTCCCTTCGCCTTTCCTGGCTTTGATGTAGCGGCTTGAGTGATCGCTGGAGAGAGAACCAAAGGCTCCGTCTTCGCGTGTTATTATTATTATTATTATTATTATTATTATTATTATTATTATTATTATTATTATTATTATTATTATTATTATTATTATTATTATTACTATTATTACTATTATTATATCAAAAACTAGTGTAACTGAAAGGGCTATCTGTCAACAACTCTTTTCTTTCTTAGTTGTGACCTACCTCAAGAACTTTCCTTATCTCTACATATAAATTGCTCAACGTCTTCTAACTGTTTAAGAATTAAATTAACACAGTTCTTTGAATGTTTCTTTCTTTCTTCAAACACAGTTTAATAACAACAACTCAACTCTTGCCTTAAAACAACTGTACTACACTGTATAGTTCAAATTCACTGTCATCAGCAGTTTCTAAGTTTGGCGCGCTAACTGCACGTGTAGAGAATCTATCGTCAGCCAATATTTAGGCTACTTTAGGCCAAACGCCCACGAGCCGACAGCGCAACTAAGGCCTAAGACTAAAACGCTTAACAATCGAATACACATTATATATATATCAACCTAAGGAACACCTGTGCTCATTATATATGCAAAACATTAGTTCACATTACCTCCTTCCCTTTCTTTGGATTGAGCAAATTAAACTTAAAAATTTGCGAAATCACCAGGTACTAAATTATGCAATTAACTTAATACTATATAATACAGTAAAATAAACAATCTTATAATCTAGATAAACAATCTGCTACAACATTTAATCGTCCTTTCTTATAATTAACTTCTACATCAAAAGTTTGCAGTGCCAAAGCCCAACGCACCAGTTTAGCAGACTTAGACATAGATTCAGTCAGATAAGTTAAAGGATTGTGATCTGTAAAGATGTGAACTTTAGATCCAATGATTATCTCTTTTAACTTATTTAGAGCCCAAACAATAGCATAGGCTTCTTTCTCTACAGTTGCCCATCTCTTCTGGGTGTCAGTCAGCTTCTGACTTATAAATGACACAGGGCGCTCTATTCCCTTATCATCCATCTGCGTTAGCACAGCTCCTACTGCAAAATCACTACTATCGCAGTACAAATTAAAAGGTTTTCCAACATCAAAAACATATAAAACAACTTTAGAGCGTACAGCATCTTTAAGTAAATTAAATGCTTGTTGATGTCTATCAGTCCAATCAATCTTATCTGGAACATGTTTGCTTGTCAAATCAGATAGAGGCTTCGCAATCTGTGCGAAATCTTTGATAAACTGTCGATAGTAACCAAAAAATCCCAGCAATTGCTTAACTTGTTTCTTCGTTTCTGGGGTTTTCAAATTAATTAAACTTTCAATTCTATCTGGATTCATTTGAATCGTTCCAGAACCAACCACATGACCGATGAACTTTACCTCACTCTTACCAAAGATACATTTCTTTAAGTTCAGAGTAATGTTATGCAGTCTCATTTGCATTAAATATGCATCTAAATGCTGTAAATGAATCTTCCAGTCATCGGAATGCACAGCAATGTCATCTACATAGGGCTCAGCAAATTCATTTATAGGCTGTAAAACCATGTTAATTGCTTTAACAAATGTTCTTCCTGAGTTGATCATTCCGAAAGGAACACGAGTAAACTCGTACAGTCCATTGTGAGTAACAAAAGCAGTTTTCCATTGATCAGTTTGCTTAACAGGACAAGTCCAGTAAGCACTTCGACAATCAAAAATCGAGATCACATTTGATTTTCCAACTTTGTGCAACACGTCTTTTACAATCGGCATTGGATATTTACAATCCACAGTGAACGAGTTAATGTATCTGTAGTCGCAGGCAAGTCTCAGAGAACCGTCTTTCTTTTTAACAATTACCAACGGACTTGCCATTCTGCTCGAAGATGGTTTTATAATGTTGGCTTGAAGCATTTCTTTAATTTGTCGTTCAACTTCTGCTCGATAGATGAGTGGAATACGGTAAGCCATAAATTCTTTTTCACGAAATTCCGGTTTCAGTTCAATTTCATGTTCAACCAATGTACATAGTCCAGGCTTTTCAGAAAATCGATCAGAATATTTGTTTAGTACTTCCAGCAATTGTTTTTGTTGAGTCAATGTTAAATGGTTAATCTGATCAGGATCAAGATTCAGTGAATTCTTTTCATCTTGCAAGTCATTCTTCGTCAACAACTCAACCACTGAACCAAAGTCTTCATCTTCTTCAACGATTAATCCACAACTCATTGCTCTTGTAATGTACTTTCTGATTTTATTTGCGTGAATTATCTTTCGACAATCGTCACCCATGTCAATCAAATAAGAGTTACAGATTTTATTTTAGTTATAGTTATAGTTATAGTTAATGATTTTTTATTTTAGTTATAGTTATAGTTATAGTTAGTATTATTTTTTAGTTATAGTTATAGTTATAGTTAATGGATTTTTATTTTAGTTAATTTTAGTTACTACTTAGTTACAATAATTAAGTCTATAAGCAAAATTGTGCGTATTAATACGCTGTTTCACAATTTACTCAGAGCTATGAAAACCTTTGAAGCATGGGTACAGTCAGCTTCATGAATACACGAGTTTCCAAAGTAACTGACAAATTTCACAATAAAAATTTCGCATTTTTCGTTCTCATTTATGTCGAATCGTCCATATTGCACTTCCTATTTTTATTTTTTTGTATTAACGAAAATAAAGATGAATTTTCGTTAGTGTTATTTTCGTTATAGTTATAGTTATAGTTAATGATATTTTTAGTTATAGTTATAGTTATCGTCCACAACTCATTGATCTTGTAATGTACTTTCTGATTTTATTTGCGTGAATTATCTTTCGACAATCATCACCCATGTCAATCAAATAAGAGTACTTTGACCTTCGTTGTATGACAGTACATGGACCATGCCATCGTGAAAAAGGTGGGCACGGAGGACTTTGGTTCATCAGCCCAGGTCGGTTCCGAATCTACGATCATCGAATACGTCGATCGGATTTCCTCCCTGTGTTACTCTAAGCAAGCTAGGCAAGCCTAGAGTGACTGATGAGCCTTTCATTAGCTACCCAACTATTAAATGATCTGTGTGGGAAATCATCATTGAATGGCCTATAAATTGTTACAGACTTTAGAAAACCGTCAAAAACATTTTTTTACTAATTGGTAGGCTAGAAATTCCGGATCCGGATAATTCCGGATAGTCCAAGATTGGCAAAATCGGTTTGCTGATCCGGATTTCGGTCATGCCACATTGATAAACGAGATAACTCTACCAGACACCAGCTGTTGAAACAAGAGCCTCCATGACATGCAAAACACAATGCTCCTCACAATGCACTGTCTTTAAGGGAGATGCTGCATAGTCTACCTGGTGGGAAGGAGGATGGAGAGGAGGAGAATAGGGAGGAGGAGGAGGAGGAATAGGAGGAGGAGTGATGCGATGGATGGCAGTTGGTCTCAGTCGATATCTGATGCTTGGGGCAAACTTGGATTGGCTTCCAAGCAGAACGTAATCATCCGAATGATTTCCTCTTCTGTTGTCTGGCTCTGTTGGCAGAACGGACGTCTTTAGGATCGACACAAGTGGCTGGTTGCCACTCGACAGATCAGACACTGAAAGAAGAAAACAACAGATTCAGACAAAATGACAAATACACAGACATAGAACCAGACAGACAGTCACAGCAACAAACAAGACGAGAGACAGACAGACAGACAGACAGACAGGCAGGCAGGCAGGCAGACAGACAGACAGACAGACAGAGCAGCGACCAGTTGACCTTTCTATGTATTCATATTAACTTATTCTGCCTCTTAGAAGAAGTTGTTGCAAGATGTGTCATGAGGGATGCATCAGAATGGGAGATGGGTTCCTATGCCAGATGGATCATTTCTATTCGCAGTTTAATGGAGGGAGGGACAGGGGCTTTAACGATGGCCTCGGTAAAGTCAGTGTGTGTTTGTCTTAATGTATGCTTTTCGTCTCAATTGAAAGACTGAAAACTGTTACTTATCTTCTGGAGAATGACTCAATTTTACGACCAGAAAACACGATCAGAGACAGAACAACTGATGACCAAGTGGCCAGTCAAATCTTCTCTTGCACTTCTCTCTCTAATATTTACTTGCCTTTGCTGGAATTCGTTTGCAGTTTTTGTGTCACTTGTGGAGTGAATCGTTGATGATATTCTGCCGTATCCTAAGCAATTCAAAGATGGACATCACAATACACAGCACCACATCCAAAATTCAGGCAATCACTTTCAAGCAACATTTTCCTTTCGTTTTCTTTTAGGAGACATCTTCTGCTGCGAAAAATTCCGCTGCGGAATTACTATTTTCGAAGGCGGAAATGTTTTGCACATGCGCAACCCTCGGTGCAGGTGCACTGTTAAAAATGCATTACATCCTATAAATTGGCGTCGTGAGTGCCTCGTGAGTGTCGGTTAGGGTCAGGTTAGGCTCTATGACAGTCAGTTAAGGTTAAGAGTCGTCATTAGATAAAATGTGAATAAATTTCCACGCAAGAAGTAAGTTTTCGCGGGTTGCGTGGCGGCATTTTCCGCCGCAGAAGCACGACACTTTCTTTTATTTTACATATACTATACTGATTTAAAATTCAATACTGATCGGGGTAAAATATCGTTTTAGCGGGTTTAATTATCCACCACTGCAAGGGTTTCAGCGTTGGTCGTAAACAAGTTGGATTGACGAAACAAAGAATTCTCGCTAAATAGAAGTCGGATTGACGAAAATAATTTTTAATGAAATAGAAGTGAGCCCGATGAAAAGAATCTTGCTTAAAGCTCCTAAGCTGGATTGATGGAAAATAATTCTTAATTAAATCAAAGTTGTAACTCCTGACTACTCATCTCAAATTTCCTGCTTAACACCGCAACGCCTCTGGACCTGATGAATTCTGAATTTTTGTTCCTCAACCATCATGGAACCATCATCCGATTAAATTATAATGCTACAAATACCAAATATTTACCAATAATTAAACCCGCTAAAACGATAGATTACCCTGATCGGAAGTGCATTGATAGTGGAATTGTAGATGAACGTAGAAAGACGAGCAGAAGTGATAAGCAACTGAAACTCCGCTGAAAAAGCCTTTAAAATCCATTCCATATCGCACTTTTGCCCAAACAACTTGCTTCCGTATTGTACAGAATTTAATAAACCATCGATTGATAAGTAAAGTTTTTGTTTCCACAGCGCTATATAATCTAATGACTATTTTCATTGTACAGACCTCGTCGAGCCTTTTATGGCGCCAAATAAATTCAACTTTAAAAGCTGGTCTGTTTACGGAAAGGTTTCTTAACTTTCAACTGATAAACTTACCTTAAATCTCACAGGCATTTCGACGCACAAGAAGCGATCGTAAATAACTCTGGATTCAGTCGATTTTAAGAAACAATTTCCAGAGAAACAGAAGTTTATTAAGACATTTGATAAAAGTTTTCGATGATTTTCGTTGTAACTATGTTGATGCACACATGGTGCCGCTCGCTCCCCATCATAATATTATATGCAGCGATTCTTGTGGCGCCAGTGTTTGCTGTCTAGAATGGACTTCAAATATGAAATAAATTCTAACATCGATTATTTATGATGAAGAAATGCAAGGTTGAAAGGTTCATAAAGTCATTGTGAGTAAATGAGCAAAGAACTGCCAGGCATCTTCAGCACAGGCTGGTAAGAGTGGAATGTAGGCTACATTTTGATAAACTGGCTAGTCAGTTACAGCATAAGGCCTAAGATGGTTAATATGGGTGACTTTCTTGGTAAAACCGTAGTTTTGTTCTACTGTTCTATGGTAAATTTATTAAGAGAAATGCAGGTTGGTAAATTATTTTAATCTCGGAAATACGTACAGTACTTGGTAATTTGAAATGGAAGCTGGATTTATAAAAATAATTGTTTGCTTCAATAGAAACTGATGAAAATAGAATTTATAAATCTTAAATGCCGTATTATACGTTGGTAAGAAGCATGGTATATATATTTCCTTTATTGAAACGTTAAGTTGACAAACCGCAACTTAGTACAGATAGATAGAAAGAAAAACAAATTACTAATAGTACGAATTAAGACAGTCTACCAATGTCCATAATAACTGTCATCAATTCAGCTTCCAGTTGGGTAAGAAGCAATTTTTCATCAATCCAACTTCTATTGCGTGTTTCTGAGATTAAAATAATTTACCAACCTATAGTACGGGTTTTAAAGCATGATCTCAATTTACCAACCTAAACTATTGGTTTTCCTACTTTCTTTTCCTATTAACCGTATAATATGTTGTCCTGTAATGACTAATGTCTTCTTTGTCGATGATAATTATGCGTAAATATTACTTACTTATTAAGCTGTGTTGTTTACAAAATGCTTGGACTGATTCAGCGACACTTAGCGATTACTCGTGTTACTATTACTCCTATTTCCTAATGGATGGCAATCCAATGGAAGAGTCTCACATCGCAATACATACATATTGTTGTATTTCAGGGCTTTTTTTAGCGTGCAGTTGTACACAAAATGTGCAGTTGGAAATCAATTTGTGCAACTGTAAAAGCAATTTTGTGCAGTGAAAATTGAGGAAAAGTGTCGTTACTACCCCCCTCCCCCCGGTCGTCAACTTTTTAAAGAGGTTATGCAGTTCTAAAAATTCCTTTAAAAAGCCCTGTTGTATTTGAACACTTGTTATAGCGCCCATTGTTATTAAAACCAGATTGCCCATTCAGAGGCGCTCCCGACTACTGCGCGGACGCTGAATCGGAGTTTCACGCCGAAGCGCATGAGCAATTGCTAGTGAAGGACTTGCCAGGGTCCCTACGCGGCGGCTTTGAGGTGGATTCGAACCCGCAACCCTCCAGCTGCAAGGCACCTAACATACCCCTATACCACCGCGCCCCATAGCCTAATATGTATCAGTAGTAATTTAATAGGCTGCGTGGGATTAAATTTGATTCGCCAGATGGCAGCATTGCTATTGTTTGCGTCCAGTTAAGTCTATGCGTGGTTACTGACTTCATTTTGCTTAGCCTCGGCAGATGAGGGAGGGCGTCCACTCAGACTATTTCACTTTCGCCAGATCTTCCCAGTGTCAGTAACAGTCAATATACGTCGATGGTAACAGTATACGATCAGTGTGCTCAATATTGTTGAGGTCGATATTTCGGATCCAGTTTTTACATTGCGGCATTTGAACGCGCAACCTTACAGTTGACAGTCCAACCTGTGAACCACTAGTCTATTGAGCATCATGCAGAGGGTAAAAGACGATCGACCAATTATTGTATTCAATGAAAATGATGCTCTTGCTCCTATTTCTTTCACTGACGCCATCTGTGATTATAGGCTATATTCAGTGGGAAACGAAACAAGAGGAAGATAACTAATTGCGAAAATAAACTGTGCCATAATAAATCTGAAAATGAATATGTTTTCAGTGTACATGAAGTTCAACTGATGAAACAAGATGGCATTCTATGTTTGATGTTGTGGGGAGCGCGACGATGCCACCAACACTATCAATAATTGCGTCATTGTTCTCATAATAATTATATATCAGTCTACCACTGGCACTGATTAGGCCTAAAGTAAGAAGTAAGAATATTCTTTAATTGACTACCAGCAAACGCACAGTAGCTTACAGAAGAAATAAATAATACAAACATTTATGCAAAGTCATATAACATTCTCATAATAAAACTTCTTTTTGCAAAGGCATCAATTCTAGGTAGGGTGAGATCATGTGGTCTGGGCCGCGTATTGTATGGAGTGACCTTACGGGAGAGGGAGGAGGTCGTGAAGGACGTGACAAGGATTTGAGAGAATTGAACGAAAAAGAGTAGAATCGGCTCTAGCACAGTGTTTGTCAAGAAACTAGGAAAATCGGCAGGGAGGAAGCCTAAACGGGTCAATTTTCTCAGAATACCGTTAAGTCGTTTACGCTCCCCTACAGTGGCAAATCCCCACCAAACAGGGGAGGCATAAAGTAGCCGTGCGAGGGTAGTAGCTCTAACAACGTCAAAGAGACGTTGACCGTGAAGACCGTGGGCGACCAAAACACGTAGCGCGAACATGGATTGTCGGGCTTTGCAGCATATTTTGTCAATATGTGCCCCAAAGCCAATCCGATCAGAGAATAGTGACACCCAAAATAACCATCTCCTGGACCCGCTCGATGCCAGGGATGGGGGAAGGGAGGGCAATAGCTTTGGACCTCGGTCGTCTAATGACCATTTTTCTGGTCTTAGCATGGTTTAATTTAAGATTGCTAATGGATGCCCACTGAGAGATATGATCAAGTTCAGAAAGAGTGCTGTCAATGCAGGAAGCAGGAATCAGCAAGTAGCTATCGTCGGCATATTTAGGAAGACGGTTTCCACTGCATTTAGGTTTAAGGCTACAAATAGCAATGACAAAGTCAGTAGGTCCAAGGCCAGAGTCTTGGACTATGCTGGCATTAATGGTACAGAGGGGAGAGATTTCACCCCCAAATTTAGTACAGTGCTGACGCTCGTGCAAGAGAGCAAGTATCCAGTTGTACAAAAAGTCCGGAATGGGTTGAGCTGCTAGTTGATCAGCTAGATGTTTGTGTCTAACTGTATCGAAAGCCTTACTAAAATCAAGGGACAGGAGCCTAACATAGGGCTCAGATTCGAGCATCGTCAGAACGGAAACATGCAGACATACGCCACCTAGCGGACTGAAGTGCGACAGTGCTCTGCTTTGTCCTGTTGCAGGTGACTAGAGGGGCCAGAGGGCCATCGGTTTTGTATGTACCCATGGAAGGGAGCGGGGTTAACGTTAACCCAAATCATGCATAGCCTATATAATTAGGCTATATGCTTGCGTATACAGTGCGTACGCCGTACGGTTGAGAAACCTCAAGAATAATTATGTGTCTATTGTATTATTGGACTTCAAATGAGTCAGAGTTCTATTTTTCAGCTATCGTTATATCAGACAAGCAGAGGCGGCGCCAGACATATTTTTAACCAGGGCATATATATAGCTATAGGGCAGTCATACAACTAACCAGTGCAAGGGCGGTTTATGCCCGAATAAATGTTCGGCAGGGCAAAAATTTTGGCAGGGCAACGACCAGGGCAAAGGCTTTTTTACCAGGGCATTTACCCTGGCTTGCCCTGGTGTAATGCCGCCACTGCCAGACAAGTAGGCTAGGGCTAGGCCCTACAACCGGGAGAACTTCCGGAGAAGTAGAACTGTGGATGAGGTATAATACAGACCGTTCTGTGGGATTCGGGGTCAGATACCCGGATGTCTGCGTAAATACTAAATGCATAATTATGTCCCTATAGACAAAGAAAAAGTTAATTGGATGTCGTATTTAGAATCCAGTCGACGAAAGAATTCTCGCAACTAATCAGGATCTGATCAGTAATTGAAGTTCGACGAAAGGGATTTCTGTCGAAAACTTGGCTGGAATTACAATATACACAGCAGCAGCAGAAGCTATAATAATAATATACTATATAGGCCTAGGCTACATTAAGTGTAGACTATTTATAGACGTGACTATATGTATGTCTAGGCCTAGGCCTATACCTCCTCTGCCTCAACCCTTCCAAAACAATTCATCATCCTAGGCCTTCCTGACCAAATCAAGAAAATCCCTGACCCTTCAATACACCTATCCACTGACTCTTCATCTCATACCTTCACCTCCGATGCCTCTGTCCGCAATCTTGGTGTCACCTTTGATCCACATCTCTCCTTCTCTAACCACATCTCCAACCTCTCACGCTCCTGCTTCATGCACATTCGTGACCTCCGCCGCATCCGACCCATGCTCGACTTCTAAAACTGCCCCCACCATCGCTACCTCCATTGTCCACTCAAAGCTCGACTATTGCAATTCCCTCTTTCTCAACCTTGAATCCACCCAACTAAAGCGTCGACTATAGTTATCATGGACATAGCCTAGGTAGAACGCTTACTTACCAACGTGAAGCACGGCATTGAAGACATTCAAATAATTTAGCAACTAAACTGCGGGATCGATAACCCGCAGCCCTAATAAAAACTAAATTAAAAAATTTTTCGTCATAATTTTGGCTCAAAGTGCAAACCATAATGTAAGAAAAAATAGATCTCTTACATTAGGCCATATGGTGCAAACTGAGTCGAAGGGACGCCATTTTGTCATTTAAGTCCTTAAATCAATGTTATTAAAATTGTTATAAGAAATTTATATTTAAAAACCAGTTCTTTGTTTCCAATCGTTTCTTGTCTTAAAAAACCCAAAGAAACAAAGAACTGCTGAATATATTATGGCATTCGAAGCCCCTGTGAATATTCAGAGTTGAGTCTCATTCAAGGAATCTATAATTATTGGGTCTCATTATGTCCTGCATATCTAGCCTACATTAAGTTCTAGTCATCGGATGAATTCATTCAAATATGAGAAGGGTCGAGGTCGTACCACAGTATAAGTAATTATTTATACTGTGGTCGTACGCTCGATATAATATAAAATCGTGTAAATTTACATTTTACATTTATTATCTGTTGCTAGCTTACTTGCTTATCTGCTAGAGAGTTGGTTGTTTATGTTTTGTTTCGTGAGGTCGTTTGCCATAAAAATGCCGAGTTTTTGTCCGTTTGTTGCAAATTTCGTTAGAATTGTTGTGGAAAAGGCAAAGATTGGAATTTGTGCGGGTAACATTAGCGTTATCGACATTGGTAGAGGGTTTGTATTTCTGTAATATTTTGCAGAATAAACAAAATCTTGTATCATCGCCCATCCATATTGTATTGTATTTGTATTTGAACACTTGTTATAGCGCCCCTACCAGATTTCCCATTCAGAGGCGCTCCCGACTACTGCGCGAACGCGGAATCGGAGTTTCACGCCGAAGCGCATGAGCAATTGCGAGTGAAGGACTTGCCCAGGGTCCCTACGCGGCGGCTTTGAGGTGGATTCGAACCCGCCACCCTCCAGCTGCAAGGCACCGAACATAACCCCAAACCACCGCGCCCCAGTTGTATTGTGATGTGTTGTATTGTGTGTTGTATTGTACTCCACGTTTATAATGCGACCGAGCCACCCGCAGTAAAGATCCGAGAAATTAATCTCTGATAATCCGACCCGACCGGGAAGCGAACCCGGGGCGCCGGCGTGACGAGCAGGCTACCAACCCACTCGGCCACTCAGGATCCTTATTCCATATAACCAGTCCTGGTCTCCTGTAGTAGGAGTGGGAACAGCTTTCGTTTGCTTGAACTCCATTCCATTTTGTGGCAGTCAATTTGACACATTAAGACTGGCCTACTGTAACATATTTTGTGTATGTATACTAAAATGTGCCGATGAATGTAAGTAAGAAAGTAACGTATATTTGTTTCTATCGCATGCATGCATGCAGATAGATTGCGTGAAGCCAAGACGTTTGTTTGCCTTCTGATTCGGATTCAAATTCAGACTGCTTTGCACCGTTTGTCTATTCAGTCAGGGAATTTACGCCATTCATTCCTAATACAACTGTTGGCTGTATTATGACCTAATTTCTGCAATCGCTCAGAATGCAAGTATTTCTTAGCGACAGAAGACCATGTCCTTGCAGCCTGCTCTTCTTCAATGTATGGACTTAATGTGCTTAAATAAAATGGACTTAAGACAACAGCATTGCAAGAGGTTGCACAATCTACAACTATTGCACAGAGCTTCTAATTGAAAATAGAAGGCGATTTGAAAATCGATCGCGCTGGATTGAGTAGGCGATCGATGCGCGGTCTATCTTACTCTATTTTGGCAAAGTTTTGGAGAAGGCGATGTGTGAAAGATTAAATCATTACATAAATAACAAGCATATATTATACCCCCTTCAGCATGGATTTCGTCCAGGTCATTCTACGGAAATGTCTCTAATTAATATGCAAGACCTCATCTCCAAGGCAATAGACACCAATAAATATTCTATTGGTATATTTCTTGATCTGGCGAAGGCATTCGATACGGTGGATCATAATATCTTATTAAGTAAACTTGAAAATTATGGGATTAGGGGTACACCTCATTTCTGGTTTAAAAGTTACTTGGAGAATAGGTATCAACAGGTCCTTTGTAACGGTGCCCTATCTTCTCGTAAACCTATAAAAGTTGGTGTCCCTCAGGGTTCTAATCTCGGTCCTCTGTTGTTTCTACTGTACATAAATGATCTTCCAAATGCTTCTGCTGTGCTTAAACTTATCTTGTTTGCTCACATGACTCCTTGCCTATCCTCATTGAAATAATAAATTGCGAGTTAAATATTCTAGCAGAATGGTTTAGGACCAATAGACTTTCCCTTAACATTAAGAAATCATGCTTTATAATATTCCACTCTACACAAAAACGAATCCTAGATCTTCGACCAGATTTATCAATCGATGGAATTGTCCTTTCCCAAACCCGCTCTACTAAATTTCTTGGAGTCTGTATTGATGAATGTCTGACCTGGTCGGAACACTTTAATGTTATTGCAGCCAAGATTGCAAGAAACCTTGGCATACTAAGGAGAATATCTCACCTAATCCCTGTTCACATTCGCAAGAACTTATATTATACCTTAATTAATCCCTATTTTGATTATGGTAACATTGTCTGGGCCTCAAATTATTCTGCTAGGCTAAAATGTCTTGTGCTTCTACAGAAAAAAGCAATTAGAGTTATTGCTGGAGATCCGTATTATGCCCATACAGCATGCAGGTACAGAGAATATAATATAATGAACTTTGAGAACATGAACAGATACCTAGTGGGTAAATTCATGTACAAATTTGTTAATAACTTGTTACCTGAATCATTTTTGAACTATTTTATTAAAACAGTAGACATACATGGTCACTATACAAGATCATCTGGTGGTCTGTGTGTATCATATGCACGAACAAATTATCGTAGATTTTCTATGTCCTGTAATGGTCCGAAAACTTGGAATGCTGTACCAAGAAGTATACAGAATGCACTTACTCTTGTCCAGTTTAAGAAGTTGTGGAGGATTTACTTAAATCAAGGTTGAAAGATTGACGTTATCTTACTTGGAATTGTTTCATTGTGGAGCTTACATTTTAATCTTCTGTTTCTTAAAGTTGAATGTTATCAGCTAGTTAACAACTGACTAATCATCCACCATCCAATCTAGTTAATGGGGTGTCCCTAATTAAGCGGGGCTTCTGCCCCTTTTGGGTCTCCCCTATTCCCTAGCCAGTGCACTGAAAAATGTACTATGTATTATGTGAACTGTTATATGCATTGTTCTGGGAAATAAAAGTTTTGTCAGTTTTTTTGTGTCAGTCAGACCTAGTTCTTTTGTGTACAGCGTATTTTGTGCATTGTATCTCGTATAGCTGCCCATTATATGGTTGTCCATTAACTGCTAGAGTATACGCAACACTTATCAACAGTTGATAATCCTCCTCTGCTTGTCGATGCAAGTTGTATCGATTCTAGCCTGAACTTTCACAAGTAATGTAAATTAGATAAATAAAATAATGGTCTGGCACCAGGTTCCTCTTGGAGTCTAACTCATCGAGCGCGATCGATTTACCGATTTACCAGACCTTTGCTAGGTGATCGACCAAGGAGATCGATCGCCTCAAATGAGAAGCTCTGCTATTGCACACCTCATGATTGCCTCACCACCCATGGAGGGGCTATACAATCGCTGATGAGCGGAGACAGATGTTTGTTTGGGGCCATATCCTCCAAACAACATCATGTTCTTCACCCACTGTTCCCTCCGATTCATCCTACTAGTTACTCACTCTGCCCTGTCCCCTTGGTTTTCCATCCCTAACAAAGATGACTGTAAGTTCCTAGTGCTATTTCTAAAACATATATAATAATAATAATAATAATAATATTTTCATTTATTCAGACAATCCGGTTGACAAACCGCAACCGGTTACAGTGTACAATTATGCAATTGAAACAATTCACAAGAACACAAATGACAGAAGACATAAATCTTAACTACTAACAGAGCAGACAGCCTGCAATATGCAGGCTGTCTGCGTATTGCAGGCTGATTGATTCCTTCAATCCATTACAACACCGACCCAATATGTATAACAGCGTGTAGTTTTATCTAAACATTGCCTTAATCTAAGTTCATCTTTAAACATACAAAAGACTTCCATGACTGTGATAATGTAAAAGACTTTGCAAACTTTTAATAAACGGAAATTGATTGACCACCAGTACTTGCCAGTTGGCAAGTATTGGTGGAGCAAGTTAGAGTTACTTCAACTGGCTCCTTCGTGTGTCTCATCGGGTCGAGTGTAACCATTCTTCATTCATTCATTTATTATGAGGATTTATAAAGCAACCTTTCAAGGTTAGAACTCAGTGCTCCGAACCCAGCCTCGACTAAAGAGGACAGACTGTTTAAGATTGTGACAGAACGTGTCAGAGGGAACCGTGGCCAGCAGGCACAGGTGTCGAGGGAACCCGTGCAAGACCATATAGGGCCAGCAACAGAGAAAGCGTGTTGCTGCCTGATAGATGTTCGCATCATCTTCATTCTTCAGTGCAGAACAGACCAAACCTGGTTGTCGGATGCGTCATTCTACAATGCGGAATGATCTCGTTGTTCCACGGTCTCACCCCTCGACATGTGCACTTAAGTCTTCTCTGTCATTAGATCACCATTATGGTTACTTATTGAAACTTCGTTCTCTTCCACTTATTGTGGAATGCATTGCATTGTCTCGAACATTGAAGACGCCTTTTCCATCTGATTGATGGCTGCATATGCAGCCTTTGAGAGGCTCTTCAGATGTACTGTACAAGTGTTCTGTTATATTACATTACTTGACTCTGCTCATCCAAGATGTAGGGACTTTGGTCATTGCGCAGAAGAAGTAACACTTGCAAGATCTCTTTCCAATTAGACTTAGCTGCATGTATTTCTTAGTTTTTCTATTGATTTCTTATCATCACATTTCGATTGGTTAGAGTCTCCTGACCAGAACAGGTCTCGTCGTAATTCCGTGTTTTTAATCTGTAGTTTTTTTCCAACAAAAGCTTCCTATTGTTAAGAATCTTAAAGCGAAATTATTCTGGACTTCAGTGAATACTGTAATCGTAAGATGTATTATTGGATAAATGTGCATCAGTTTATTGTGAAACATTTTGTGGCCAAAATTCCTGTTCTATGACATTGTATGTCGATGCGAATGTCGTTGTTCTTAGGTCTGTGTCAGTTGGTCATGTGGAAGAGGAGCAGGAAGCGGAGAAGGAGGATGAAGAGGAAGAGGAGGCATTGGTTGCCGATCGATTCCGAGTGGCTCTGCCTTATGCTGGACAATACGTCACATGTAGGCTGCTGTTCATATGTCTGTGTTAAGCTGATTTAAGACTTCTTGGTAACCTGACAGAATCAGGTTCAGCTTTGACTGCTTCATTTCATTTAATGTCCTAAAACTAGTTTGTATTTAACACTGAAGGATTTAATCATTTTTATTTATTATCAATTATTTCATTTTTTATTTAGACTTCGCATGCAGATCTGCACTTTGAGCAAGGCTTTAATACTTGTGTTTAAAAGCTTGTATTAGGAAATTGATTTCAGGTTAAATATTTATTTCTCAGACTTTCTGGAGAATAATGAGTAAAGCTTTGATTGTCTGTTTTCCGATGATTTTTCAGGGGAAGTGATATTCAACGGGTGCTATCCGAAGGATGCGCCAGAGATCATCGTAGGACCAGAAGAGGAGGAATTCCATCCAGACATTGAACGTCTAGAGGTCTGTCCAGAAACATGGAAACCGTTCTCTGTAGTTGAATGAAGGGAATGTGTTGGTGGCCATGTCAGATTATATATATGAATAGACTGTTTTCACTTAACTCTCGTATGAAATTAGAACTGCATCTTTTATTAACACCACAGAACAAGACTCTTGTAGCAGTTTCTGGCATTTTTCAAAGGCCATGCCTTTCAGACAGATTAGCTGTGTTGCTAACGACACACACAGGGGGCCAGTGCGTGGACTACTACTACAGTACTACTACTACTACAGCAGTTTTGAGATGAAAAGAAATAGTCAAATGGCTGGGTGGCTAAGTAGAGCTGTACCGATTAAACGGCCATACGCGTAATGTTCAGCATAAGTTGCCATAAAGTACCATAGGTATGAAATTTTTATCATCCTTAGCTGACAGGCTGAAATCGTGAGGACAGGGTCAAATCATGAGGACAGGGTCAAATCATGAGGACAGGGTCAAATCATGAGGACAGGGTCACAGGTTATGATGTCGAGTAACTTTATGTGGAAACAAAAGTGCATAACACATGGAACTCGTTCTTTATGACGGCCTTCAGTAGACCACATGTGGTGTCGGCCGACTGAGATGGGAACAGCATTTATAGAATGGTGGACTCTGAGAATGATGACAAGTGCTGATCGTGTCTCTAGTAGAACCCAAAAGAAGAGAAGAAGAGAGAAGCAGTCCTTTAAGCTAAACCCAGAGGCTCATGGATCAAAGATAGGCCTAACATGCCGGTGCAAGAGGCACAGAGGTCGATGAGAAGCTGCAGAAAGAGGCGAGAAAAATTCAGTCCCTGAGATATTTCGGGCAGTACTCAGTTTGGACTTAAGAACCAAAACCAGAACTTTAAACTGAATACGGACAGGAGAGGAAGCCAGTGCAGTTGATTGACCATAAACGAGGAGATGTGGGATAATTAGGAATGCGAGGAATTAATCTGGCATAGGGGACAGGCAGACTTTGGGGAGACTTTAAGAAGAGAATTGCAATTTAGTCAATTCTAGAACAGATGAATGCATGAACTATTGGAAGTCAAGACGGATAAGGAGAGAAATCTTCAAAGTAGGAGGAACGTGTGAGCTGAGTGATTTGTTCAGAGAAAGTAGGAGAACTATCCAGTGTGACACGTAGGTCATGTGCACTAGTAGAGAACTGGAGGAAGTTTTCAGCAACAAGCAAAACCTGGTCAAGTTTTTGGAGTTGTTGCGGTGCCAAAACAGATGAGTTGAGTTTTAGAGGAATAGAGACAGATGTAATTTGAAGACATCCATAGTTGTAAGTCATCGGAAGGAGCCTCAATACAGCCAGCAAGAACGAGTTGAGCTGAAGGAGGACGAAGAACACAAGCCTGCACATCATCAGCGAAGATTAATTCCTAGTCACCCGTGGCGGAGTGATTAGGAATGAATGAAGTATAATATCAGCCGTGTACAGAATGAAAAAAGGGGCTGTAGGACAGAGTTTTGCAGCACTCCTAGATGGACAGGGACATAACTATATACCCATTATAGCGCTGAACAGTGCACTATCTAGGCCTAAAGCTATAATACTACTATAGTCTCTAATACTATAACTGCATAATCATGCATTGATGTTACTTGTTGCGTCTTGACATCAAGTTATGAAATAAACGAAAATACAATACAATAATACAATAATGGGAGTTCCATTGATGATCATCTGGGAACGTCGTTCAGATGAGTAAGATCGAAGCCACAGGAGATGGATTCCCTGGAGACCATAATGTGAGGATTCAAGACGTTGGAGCAAGATTTTGTGGTATTCCAGTGTGCAAGTCCGAGTCTTAGAACAGGGTCATTATCAAATGACAGTTGTACAAGGTGGCCACAACTCTGGAAAACAGGGAAATCAAGGAAAACTCAGGGAATTTCTTAATTCTGGAAAACTCAGGGAATTCCTTCAGCACTCAGGGAATTTGTTCAGATCAATTATTTAACGCATGTTTTGGCGTGATTTCTTTGTGCCAGAGATTAGGAGGTCTATGATTGTATAGTTCTTCAGGAGCAGAATGTGAGTATATAGCATTGCTGAAGATCTTGCTAAAACTTTTGACAGAGATAGCAGCATTGCTGATTACAACATGTCCCGTTATTATTTAAATGTCTGTGCAGCCTCTTAGTACTGTTTCTCAAGAGAGAGGTAGTCGCTGGTGCAGGCTCATTCTCAAAGTTGATGAAAATAAGGTGGAAAAAGAAAAGAAAATTGGTGTTTGTACAAGGATGTTGATGTTGGTGTTGCAGCAAGGACTGAATTAACACAGTGCAAGGTGTCAGATTGCGAGAAACTTACATTTCATGTGGACTGCGTTCACATTTCTGTCCACAATGAGTGCAAGAATAGTGGTGGCAGTGTAGATGAACACAACTTTGCTAGTCTTGTCTTAAGTCTTTACAAGTCATGGAACATTCTCTACTGTTGCAGATATGGTGAAAATGCAATATTCCGCACTTTGAAAAACACAGACAGTGATGAATCCATTTGAGAATTTCAGACTTGAATTTTACTTGAAGAGTCTAGACAATTGACCTGAATATGCAGACATTTGGTGGGTCATCGGATTGATTCCAGTGTTGTCACTTGGCAATGTGGCATTAGAGAGTGGCTTCAGTGTCAATGGTGACATGCTGGTAGAAAATCTTCATGAAACATATCTGGTTGCGTAGCGAATGGTTTTTGATTCCGTCAACAATGCTGGTGGTGCCATGGAAGTAGCTATTGACAAACTAATACTACAAGCTACAATATGTACGTGGTACTAGATCTCGATATGAAGAAGTAATACCTGCAAGTAAAGCCACCAAGGCGAGAGATGATGCAAATTCTGCTTCGAAGAGGAAGATAGCTGCTCAAATGAAAGATCTCAAAGCGAAGAAAGCCAATCTGACTGGAGATGCAGGCAGTGCTGTGTTAAGCCTTGAGCACGAGATGAAGGAGCTAAAGAAACTGAACTAGTCTACATTGGGGCAAAGTAGTTGCAATTAGGTGCATTCACAGTACGTATTATTCATTCAGGGTTTATATAGTGCCTCTTCAGGGGTGTACTCAGAGGTGCTCTCAACTCCAGCCACTATCATTAAGTTTCACTCTAGTGATTGCATTTGCATCTGAAAAGGTGTGTGAACATGGTAATGTTTCAATATTTTTGTTTTTTACTAATTGATCTGAACTATTTTGAGGAAAACTATATAAAAAGGGCGAGGAAAGGTGCCGCTTAGGGAATGCAAACCCGAGGTCTTTTTCGAAACCCGGGTTTCGGGTTTGACCGCCGTGAAAACCCGGGTAACCCGGGTTTGGACGGGTTAACAAATTTTACATGATAAATATTATTACTGCACTATTTCTTGCGTAAGAACAACGTCGTCGTATGCAGCTACAAGTCCAACGTTCTCCAACAGTCAAGAATTTTGCATAAAAAGAAAACTTTAGGATAATCGCGATATTTTTTATATAAGCAGTGTTTTTCAATAAAAAATGTTCCGGAACTGAACAATTCCAGAACAGTTATGGAAGACATTGCAAGGGCTCCGAAGGCCTAAACCTGAGCCTCTAATTTTATAGCATCTTGAATACCAATAAACACTGAAAACGCTGAAATTAAATTAAATAAACTAAATAATTTTTTATTAAAATTGTAAGTAAATAAAATAATTTTTAGCAGCTTGAAAAAATTCACGTAATGCCGTTCCGGAGCGTTCTGTCTGAAAGAAACATTGCATAGGCCTATAAAAATAATTGTCAAATGACAGCTTAATCGTCTACATCTCAGCTTTAGGCCATTCCAGTGCCTGACCATTTGCTTTCAGAAGATAATTTAGTCATCGTTACTCTGCAACCCAATTTGGCAGAACCAGAACTTACTAAAGTAGATGCTGCTTTGGAGACATCGCTGCCTGTGATTGTGCTTGGACTAAGAGGCCTACCGTCATTGGCTTCGTCAGAACGACAAGGGTCACCAACGTCCTCGTGTTTCAGCAGATTTATCTTATGCTTGGACCCGAGATGAATAGCCTATGCATATTTCTTGTTGCACCGCTGGCAAGTTACATAACTGACATTGAGCCGTCTGGTCCTCAGAATCGTGAAAGAAATTATCCCAAACACCACCCTTTACATTTGCTGATTTAGACATTGTCTGGATTTGTGTCTGAAATCATTAAATTCAAATAAAAACAGTTTACTGATATTATTTACGAATTCGAAGCTACGACGCCGACGTGTCAAAACTCTCAACATTAGTCACTGGTCGTGTGAATTGGGAAGCCACACTCATACGAAGTCACCAATAAAGATATGGAATGAGCCGATAAATAAGTAGTTAGAAGTTGTATTACGTAAACCCGTAATCAACCACTATTATCGTTATATTTCCATTACTCTGCATTTGTGAGTTTCACACCGTGAAGGACGGTGAAAGTTACGATTTTCAAACTCGTCGAACCCGGGTTTCAATCGCGTTCAAACCCGGGTTTCGGGTTTGGAAAAAAGCCGGGTAACCGGGTAACCCGGGTTTGCATTCCCTAGTGCCGCTATAAAGGAGGAGGCCGCTCAAAATTGTTTAACTTTGATCTTTGGGCCTATATAATTATAATAGGAAAATGATTAAAATGTGCTCTGGAAAATTCAAAAAATGACTCTGGAAAAGCCTCTGGAAAACCTGGAAAACTCAGGGAATTTTGAAATCATATTTCTGTGGCCACCCTGTTGTATTGTATTGTATGTAGAGACGTGATGTTGGCTGTGAGGACAACACAACATGGACAAAGACCTGATGACGATGACTCCGAGCAGTCGGACTGTGTTGGGTCAACGACTGATTGGACAATTGTTGTTGTTGTTGTAGAATTACTGTAACTGGGATGCAAGTGATGAGGATTCATTGCTGTTGACTCTGAGGGATCTTCTCTCCGAATACACAGCCTACCATCTGTCGCTCCTCTCTGGCAGTCGACTCGAATTCGACTACAACTCTCTGCTCGATGAATCGTCATCTGGATGTCGTTCGGATGACATCGAAGTCTACGTCTCACGGAAGAATGGCGTAAGATGACATCATCTGCTCATCCTCACCTGACCCCCCACCCCACATCAACCATCGTCTAATTTCAAACAGTGTTCTTCTTCATTTTCCTCCTCCTCCTCTCCTCCTCCTCTTCTGGCCCTCGTCTCCTCTTCCTCGTCTTCTCCTCCTCCTCCTCCTCCTCCTCCTCACTCTTCCTCCTACCTGAGTTCCTCCTCCTCCTCCTTCCTCCTCCCTCCTCCTCCTTCCTCCTCCTCTGTCTTCCTCCTCCTCCTCTTCCCTCCTCCTCTTCTTCCTCTTCTTCCTATTCCTCCTCCTCTTCCTCCTCCTCCACTTCCTCATCCTCCTCCTCTTCCTCCTCCTCCTCTTCCTCCTCCTCTTCCTCCTCCTCTTCCTCTTCTTCCTCTTCTCTTCCTCCTCCTCCACCTCTCCTCTTCCTCCTCCTCTTCTTCCTCCTCTTTCTCCTCTTCCTCCTCCTCCTCTTTCCTTCTCCTCCTCTTCCTCCTCCTCCTCCTCCTCCTCTTCCTCCTCCTCCTCCTCCTCCTCTTCCCTTCCTCCTCCTCCCTCCTCTATCTTCCTCCTATTCCTCCTCCTCTTCCTCCTCTCCTCCTCCTCCTCCTCCCTCCTCCTCCTCTTCTTCCTCCTCCTCTTCCTCCTCCTCTTCCTCATCCTCCTCCTTCTTCCTCCTCCTCTCCTCCTCTTTCTTCCTCCTCCTCCTCCTCTTCCTCCCCTCTTCCTCCTCCTCCTCCTCCTCCTCTTCCTCCTCCCCTCTTCCTCCTCCTCCTCCTCCTCCTCCTCTTCCTCCTCCCCCCTTCCCTCCTCTTCCTCCTCCTCCTCCTCTTCCTCCTCTTCTTCTCAGCTGAACGCAGGGTTTCTTACAACGGTTTCATTTGAAGTGACCATCATCAGTTGATGCCTTGTGCTGTGTGATAATGGAGCTCTAGAAGTCATCGGATGAGATGGAATGCAGCTCACTTGGGATGTAGATGAAGGAAGGAGAGAGCAATGGACGGAAGGGGCGGGAGAGGGAGGAAAGATAGACAGAGACACACTGTCTGTCTGTCTGTCTGTCTGTCTGTCTGTCTGTCTGTCTGTCTGTCTGTCTGTCTGTCTGTCTGTCTGTTCTGTCTGTCTGTCTGTCTGTCTGTTCTGCCTGTTCTGTCTGTCTGTCTAGAGAGACAGACAGACAGAGACAGACAGACAGAGACAGACAGACAGACAGAGAGAGAGACAGAGAGAGAGAGAGAGACGACAACTATGTTTTAGAGTGCTGCTATCGATTGTCATCTCTTTCTGTTTTCTGTTTCCAGTTCAGTTCGGGACCTGTTCGATTTCTCATTCGCCTCAATGTCGATTTCACTGTCATTCCAGATTATCTGATGAAGAAGGTTTGTCACTGCATTCATTCATTTGAATATCTTCACCATCTGTGAGCGCTTGTCTGCATCTTCTCAGGCTCTCTTCTTATGCGGATGTTCTCTTCGTTCTTAGGGGTCGTCCATTAATTATGTCAACAAATTTTAGGCAATTTTTTGACCCCCTTATCAACAACTGTCAAACATTGACGGACCCCCTAAAAATTATGTTTCAACAATCCCAGAACAACCCCCTACAAAAAAGAAACACAATGGCTCAATACATGTAGAATCATTTTTTCAAATTGTTTTACACTAAAAAATGCAATCTCGAATTTCAAAATATATGAGTTTAGTTTATTACCAGCTTTTTATTAGTATTAAACATTAAGCACTTTATACATTTTTTAGCATTACTTAATGTTTTCGCTACCATTTTGAAGGGTCTGTGTTGATTCATTGGAAAAAATTTGTTGACGTCAACTTTACCGAACCCCCTCCCCTTGTCAACAACTGTCAAACTTTTCCAAAACCCCCTATTTTGTTGACATAATTAATGGACGACCCCTTACTCTGCAATGCATGCTGTCGGAGCCATTGCTTTTCTCGTTTTCAGATCAGAGCTCAGGCTCTGATGCTTATATTATACAGTTCACTTGAACCTCAGTATTCTGCTTCCTGATCAGCTAACGGACCATGCTGCCATTTGGTGGCAGCAACTAAGCAACAAAATACATTAACAGACCAAAAGGTCGTTGTTTTCAACGTCATGTGATCTCAGTCATTGAAGGTAGAGAGTTACTTGCATGAGCGATTCTTAAAGACTCAGCTCAGCCTTTGTAAAGAGAGCGAATCAAGCATTAGAGAAAGTGTGAAAAAAATTTGCAGGGAATAGTTCTTCATGATTGATGAGTGGGAAGTGTCGTTAATTATTGCAGGCATAATGGCTATTAGACATTTTTGTAGCACTGGTACAAGAGATCCTAATCAATGGCCCTGCACACTATTGACCTATAGCAATGTGGGGCGCGGTGGTGTAGAGGTATGTTCGGTGCCTTGCAGCCGGAGGGTTGCGGGTTCGAATCCACCTCAAGGAGGTATATTTGGTGCCTTGCAGCCGGAGGGTTGCGGGTTCGAATCCTCCTCGCTCACAGACCTCCTCAACCGCCGCATATAGGGTCCCTGGGCAAGTCCTTCACTTGCAATTGCTCATGCGCTTCGGCGTGAAACTCCGATTCAGTGTCAGCGCTGTATTCGGGAGCGCCTCTGAGTAGAAATCTTGAAGGGGCGCTATATAAATATCTGAAATGAAATTAAATATGACCAGTCACCAATGGCAGGCACACACACACACACACATGCAGAGCACAACCAGCAGATTCCCAACTGGTGTTGACAGATGACAAAACAAGTTGAGACTTCTTCCCAAAGGACGTAGAATTGAGGAATTGATCACAGATGATGTCATTCTGAAATTTAAACATTGATGCATCTAGAACTGTTAGAGTAGTTACGGAACTCTTCAAATATTCTACAAGGAAATTAAAAGACTTTCCTAGTTAAGACTATGCTACAAATGAGGTCAGTCTCCTCCTATTGGTCCATCAATTGATAGGCAACTACAAATGAGGTCAGTCTCCTCCTATTGGTCCATCAATTGATTAGCAACTACAAATGAGGTCAGTCTCCTCCTATTGGTCCATCAATTGATTAGCAACTACAAATGAGGTCAGTCTCCTCCTATTGGTCCATCAATTGATTAGCAACTACAAATGAGGTCAGTCTCCTCCTATTGGTCCATCAATTGATTAGCAACTACAAATGAGGTCAGTCTCCTCCTATTGGTCCATCAATTGATAGGCAACTACAAATGAGGTCAGTCTCCTCCTATTGGTCCATCAATTGATTAGCAACTACAAATGAGGTCAGTCTCCTCCTATTGGTCCATCAATTGATTAGCAACTACAAATGAGGTCAGTCTCCTCCTATTGGTCCATCAATTGATTAGCAACTACAAATGAGGTCAGTCTCCTCCTATTGGTCCATCAATTGATTAGCAACTACAAATGAGGTCAGTCTCCTCCTATTGGTCCATCAATTGATTAGCAACTACAAATGAGGTCAGTCTCCTCCTATTGGTCCATCAATTGATATGAGGTCAGCAACTACAAATGAGGTCAGTCTCCTCCTATTGGTCCATCAATTGATTAGCAACTACAAATGAGGTCAGTCTCCTCCTATTGGTCCATCAATTGATTAGCAACTACAAATGAGGTCAGTCTCCTCCTATTGGTCCATCAATTGATTAGCAACTACAAATGAGGTCAGTCTCCTCCTATTGGTCCATCAATTGATTAGCAACTACAAATGAGGTCAGTCTCCTCCTATTGGTCCATCAATTGATTAGCAACTACAAATGAGGTCAGTCTCCTCCTATTGGTCCATCAATTGATTAGCAACTACAAATGAGGTCAGTCTCCTCCTATTGGTCCATCAATTGATTAGCAACTACAAATGAGGTCAGTCTCCTCCTATTGGTCCATCAATTGATTAGCAACTACAAATGAGGTCAGTCTCCTCCTATTGGTCCATCAATTGATTAGCAACTACAAATGAGGTCAGTCTCCTCCTATTGGTCCATCAATTGATAAGCAACTACAAATGAGGTCAGTCTCCTCCTATTGGTCCATCAATTGATAAGCAACTACAAATGAGGTCAGTCTCCTCCTATTGGTCCATCAATTGATTAGCAACTACAAATGAGGTCAGTCTCCTCCTATTGGTCCATCAATTGATTAGCAACTACAAATGAGGTCAGTCTCCTCCTATTGGTCCATCAATTGATTAGCAACTACAAATGAGGTCAGTCTCCTCCTATTGGTCCATCAATTGATTAGCAACTACAAATGAGGTCAGTCTCCTCCTATTGGTCCATCAATTGATTAGCAACTACAAATGAGGTCAGTCTCCTCCTATTGGTCCATCAATTGATTAGCAACTACAAATGAGGTCAGTCTCCTCCTATTGGTCCATCAATTGATTAGCAACTACAAATGAGGTCAGTCTCCTCCTATTGGTCCATCAATTGATTAGCAACTACAAATGAGGTCAGTCTCCTCCTATTGGTCCATCAATTGATTAGCAACTACAAATGAGGTCAGTCTCCTCCTATTGGTCCATCAATTGATTAGCAACTACAAATGAGGTCAGTCTCCTCCTATTGGTCCATCAATTGATTAGCAACTACAAATGAGGTCAGTCTCCTCCTATTGGTCCATCAATTGATTAGCAACTACAAATGAGGTCAGTCTCCTCCTATTGGTCCATCAATTGATTAGCAACTACAAATGAGGTCAGTCTCCTCCTATTGGTCCATCAATTGATTAGCAACTTTGGAAGATCATCGGTACATATATTATTGTGTTTACTTTGGTTGTTTCCGTTTTAGCTGTTGCTGTTGTCTTGAATTGCTGCTGAAGCTGTTGTTGATGTTGTCATGGTAGGATGTAGGTATGGGTGGCGATGATATGGCGCTGCTGTTGGTGACCTATCAGAACCTGGATGGTGGAACCGTTTCTCCACAGATTCTCTTCTCACCAAGAATTGAACGGTAATTGAAAAAGATCTCTCTGCTTCACTCTTTTCTGTCCAGAAAACTCATCTTCAGTTGGGACTCAACTAAACAATGATGTCACAGGCTCTGTCTCTGTGTCTGGCTCTATAGTCTATCGCTCTTTCTGACTATGGCTGTCTGTCACTGTCTCTTAAGATGCTATATGATTGTGTGGTGAACTTACTTTACGTGTTGAATTAAAAGAACTGTTGGGAGATCATTCAACTTTAGGAGAATTCTTTCATTGAAATGTAAGCAATCTGTGCAGAGAAGACTGTCTGGTGCTTTTAAATGTGACTTTGCATTTATCCAGAGAGGAATGGCAAATGATGTTAGAATTAGACAAATTATGGAGTTTTCTGTGGACAATTTGAACATTTCGTTAGAGGTCTTGCAGCAGACAGATGTCTTGTTTTCATGTGGCTGGATTGGGATGCGAGTGATTGTTAAAGGAGGATCAGTTGATTGGAGAGAGTTCATCCTTTCGTGTTAATTTGACTAAGAGTTATGTGTGTTGTTTGTATTGGTCAGGGTGTTGGCTGTCTATGGTGGAGTTCGCATTCTGCCTTTTCCTCATGAGGGTTGTCTCATGGACTATGTTCCTGCTGTCAGACAACATCTCGAAAAGACGGTCTGTCTCAGACTCTCTCTTACACTGCTTCTACTCATCTGTGCTTCTTCTTAGCTATGAAACATTGATTCATCCCTTCACTTCTGAAGTCTTCTTTTCTATCTGATTAACAGATTTAAGTTAGAATAGGTGCATTGTGCAGTATGGTTGATTGAAATCGGTGTGAGTTATCTGAAACCAGGAGTTGATTGAAATGATCAAGTATAGTTGTGGGTGATTGCTAGTGAGATCGTTTAGTTGAATATAATTGGAGCAGTAGCTTAGAAGAGTTTCATCTGCTAACTGTTCTCTCGACAGCTGTTCCCTTGGCAACTGTTCTGTTGGCAACCGTTCTCTTGGCAACTATTCTCCTAGTCTTTTTCGTTCAACGTACGTCCTTCAAAACGTCAACTGCAACGGAAAATGAAAGTGTTGCTCATCCAATCGTTGTCAGTTTCCTGTCTATAAATATCACCTCTCAGGATAGTTTACATGACGCTGCCAATTTAAGTGGATTTGCATCTTTGTGCTTGTTTTTGCAAATATGAGCATAGTTGTTAAAAACGGTAAAATCAAAATAAAAAACGAAAAAAACGTCGTTTTTCCTGAAAAATTAAAAAAGGGGAAAAAGGAAAAGAAAATAATTTGACTTTGTTACATCTTTTACTACATTTTAAAATTAAAAATCTTGTTTTCACAATTTAATTTTAATCATCAAATAACACAACTTTATTAGTAATCACCAAATAACATTAATCTACAACAATTATTTTCTCTTTCATAAGTTTTGGTTTAGGGCCTAATAAAAAATAATAAGAAATAAGAAATTAAAAATATTGAAATCTTTTCAAATTTAAATTGTAAACATAAGTCCACATAAGTCCATGCTGACATAAACAAGTAAAAACTAAACTTTGTAAGTATAGTCAAGGAGCACTATGTAGGAAAAGCATATCCCGTGGGCGCTTTAATGAAAGAAACATGTGTGATACGTCGTTTGAAAGGTATTTTAACATAGAATAAGAAAAGTCATGGTGCCAAGCCAGAATATGCTGCAGGCAGGCACAATTCAAGATGGCGTCCAACATGGCGGAACATGAGAAAAGACAGACCTTTAAAGGTTAGGGAATCGATTTATCGTAGCACTTGGCAATAGTCTTGGAATGTTGCCGAAACAGACAAATATTTCAGTAGTGGCAATAGGATTTGGAAACGCTACAAAAACGCATAACGGAGAAACAGCGAAGTGCATGACTTCATGATGACGTCAAGCGTGTTAGTCTAGGCGCAAAAAACTGAAATTTTCGTGCAAGAAGTAATTCATGTTCATTTTTGGCAACAAACTTTTTTAGACTAATTCGACCATGCTGATTACGAAAATCGCTGTTGCCAAGCTGGATTTTTGACCTGAAGGTCATTTCAAGGTCATGAAAAATGAAATCTTGCAAAAATCAGAGTGAAGTAATATCAGTCAGTTTATCAGTCAATCGGAGATTACTGTGTACAAAGACAACATTTGGCATTTTGGATAACTTAGAAATAAAAAAACTTTTATAAATTTTATTTCCTGTACTGTGCTATTTATTTTGCATCAGGCATCTTATCCCTCTAGATCGGGCGTAGCAGATAATTAGACTATTAGTCATTTGTTTTTCTTTCTATCTCTCTGTACTAAGTTGCGGTTTGTCAACTTAAGGTTTCAATAAAGGAGCAATATATCTATATATGATGACATTAAATAGTGATGTAAATTAGATGAATCTTTGAAAGGACGGAGATTTTTTAAGTGGTATCAGATAAAAATGTAAAACTAAACAAATAATAACATACAGTAAATAAATAAATAAAGATACATGCAAAAAATACAAAACCGAAAAACGACGAAAATAAAAACCAAAAACCGACGGTTTTGGGGAAGTGTAAAACGAAAACGACGGTTTGGGGGAACGAAAACGACGGTTTTTTGAAACCCGACGTTTTTGGAAAAATAAAAACCCAAAACCCGACGGTTTTAAAAAAAATAAAAACCCAAAACCCCGACGGTTTTGGAAAAATATTTTTAAAAGACCGACGGTTTTTGGAGAAAAAACAAACACCCGACGGTTTTTGGGAAAATATTGGGAAAAACCCGACGGTTTTGGAAAAATATTTTAAAAAACCGACGGTTTTTGAGAGAAAACCGACGGTTTTGGAAAATATTGGACAAAAACCCGACGGTTTGGGAAAAAGAACCGCCGGTTTTGAAAAAAAAAAAAACAAAACACGACGGTTTTGGAAAAAATAAAAACAAAAACCCGCCGTTTTTGGAAAAAATAAAAACCAAAGAACCCGACGGTTTTGGGAAAAAATAAAAACAAAACCGACGGTTTTGGAAAAAATAAAAACAAAACCCGATGGTTTTTGGGAAAATATTTTTAAAACCCGACGGCTTTGGAAAAAAATAAAACAAAAGCCGACGGTTTTTGGAAAAAATAAAACCCAAAAACACGACGGTTTTTGAAAAAAAAAAAACCAAAAACCGCCGTTTTGGGAAAAAAAAAAAACCGAAAAAAACCGGAAAAAAATAAAACCCAAAACCCGACGGTTTTGGAAAAAATAGAAAAACAAAAACACGACGGTTTTTGGGAATAAAATTTAAAACAACCAAAACACGACGTTTTTTGGAAAAAAATAAAAACGAAAAACGTTTTGAACAACTATGAATAATGAGTTATCTTGAGCGAGCGTTGTGCTCTTCTGCCTACGGAATTATCAAGGTGCCATGCTCCCATACTACAGCTTCACTCCCTTTCCACCCAATGTCCGTTCTGCTATGTTGTCTGGTCCTCTTGCAACCATCATTCATGCATAGGGTTCCCTTGGTTCTGCTTTCAATACATTCTAAGAACTGACATAAACTTACGTCTAATAAGATGAGTCAGATACCCAACCAGCCAGTCAGATAGCCAGCCAGTCAGATAGCCAGCCAGTCAGATAGCCAGCCAGTCAGATAGCCAGCCAGTCAGATAGCCAGCTGGAACTAAGAGAAGAAGAGGAACTCTTTGCAGGTCAACTTATTTGCATTTTCTAAACTTGATGAGAAATAGATATGTTTGTTGTCAGGAGAGATGCAAGAGAGAGAGAAGAGAGAGAGAGAGAAGAGAGAGAGAGAGAGAGAGACAGAGACAGAGAGAGAGAACAGAGATTTGAGAGAGAGAGAGAGAGAGAGAGAGAGTTGAGAGAGAGAGAGAGAGAGAGATTCATATTCTTTTGTTGTTGTTCAGGTTCAAGCGATTGTTACTTGTTTTGAGAGAAGAAAAGAATACATGGCTTCATTTGTTGCACTCTTTGGCAGGTTGGATCATTCTGCATTCTATACTATTTCCTGTCTGTCTGTCTGTCTGTCTGTCTGTCTGTCTGTCTGTCTGTCTGTCTGTCTGTCTGTCTGTCTGTCTGTCTGTCTGTCTGTCTGTCTGTCTGTCGTCTGTCTGTCTGTCTGTCTGTCTGTCTGTCTGTCTGTCTGTCTGTCTGTCTGTCTGTCTGTCTGTCTGTCTGTCTGTCTGTCTGTCTGTCTGTCTGTCTGTCTGTCTGAGCTGTTTGTCTGCTCTGTCAGTAGTTTTATAAAACTCTTGAATAATCTTTGTCATGGCTGAGTTACTTGAGCCACCTGACATGACGTAGACTCTTCGGCCTAGGACACTGTCTTTGGAGGCCCAGGGCCACAGCTAATGATTCAAGGCCTTTTTCAAATATCTTTTAAAAACTTAGTTTGCAATAATTATTATTTAACGTCAACGATTTCGTCAACGAAAGAACTTAGAATTTGTATAGCGCTACATTTGAATGAATAACTCCTTAATTCCATAATTCTCCATTTCATTAAATAACTTCGTAATTCCGAAATTCCGAGGCCCTTTATCAAGTGAGGCCTGGGGCCAAATGGCCCCGGTGGCCCCCCTGTCCTAGGCCCTGCGTAGACTGTATAACCTTCAGCACAACACAACAACTGCATTCAGCTGATGATGACTGACTCAAAGGAAACGGACCCTCTCCTGCGAAGAAGAGTTGCTCTTGAAGAGGCGCGATATAAATGGACGATTAGAAGAGAGATGAAAGAGCAGAGCAGTCGTTTCTTCCGAAGTGTGACCTCATTAGCGTCGACTGTTTCTTTGTTTTTAGTCGAGTGGTGGAATTCGATTCCGTTGGATATAACGAGGTCGTTTGTCTATTCGAGTGGCAGAACTTTCGATTCCTCCTTTTGGGTGAGTGACTACCATCATAACCATTTAGAATCCGTTTTGGTCGTTGCTTTCAACTGACCGTAAATAGACGAGATTCTTTGTTGTTAGGTGCCACTGCTAATCGCAGGGTCAGCTCTGTTCATGTGCTGACGCTTAGCTCAAAGCGTCAAAGTGCATCTGCTCTTCAATCACTTGAGTCCACTCTGTTTCTGCGTCGTCTCCTGATATATGAACACAGACATCAGTCGTCCCTCATCCGACTTAGTTGCCCTTGGAACTTGTCATGACGCTCGGTGTGCTGATCATATTAACAAGAAGACACTGTTGCATTTCTTAATGCTGGAATAAGACAGGGTCATGATGTGACTGGCTGTTCGTAGCAGACCTAAAGAAACCCCTTTGAGGCGTGAAATTGTGTTCATACAATGCAGTCGGTCTTCAGTGTTTCCTTAAACCATGGTCTACTAATAATAATATTCGTTTATTGAAGAAACACTGGGTTGGCACACCGTAACCCATTACAGAAACAGTAATACCAGTTATAAATTAGCAAAATTAATCAATTTGAATCACTGTTCAAGCAGGGGGCAACATAGTCATCGGGGCAACATTAGACACCTGAACAATGACCTCGGGACAAAATTTCTGTCATCTTTGGGCGGCAATTGAGAGTCATGTGGTCTCGGTCGAAGATCATGATGACGCATTGGTTAGCAGATGGATGTGTGTGTGTGCGTGTAGGTGTGGTTTTTCAACTGGAAAGGTGGTGTTTGTTCTGTAGTGGATCTGAGTTCAAAGTTTCCGCAGGAGCAGCCGACCTTCACCTTTCAGTCCGTCTACCACACGAAGGCAGATGGATCGCCCTTCTGCAAGACCTTCAACCGCTATCCCTACTCACCACGCTGGTCCAGCCTAGAAATGGCAGAACGAGCCAGGTACATTTTCATTTGCTCAGCTAACAATTGAAGTATGAGAGGAGCTGTGACCAATAACCTACATAGAAATAGTAGCAGCAATAATTCTAATTCTAATAGTGCTGCTCAGTAAACTGGGCTTCGAGCAGTTCGAGTAAGCTGCATAAATATTGTTGTAATTGTGCAACTGGCAGTTGTCAAATGACAGCAGAACAAATGATTCCCAGAAGTGAGTTCGCGTTCAATTGATTTCCAAGGAATATGAGTAATGCTATGCTACGAGTTCTGGGTTTTGCGTTTAGGGAGAGTCTTGTCTTCCTCATAGAAGGAAATAATTCGTCGTTGGTCCTGGCAGACCTAGGACTTTAGACGAACACTTGGGGCATGAATGAGTTACAGCAGTCTCTCTTGTTCTACTAAGGGCCATCCATTTTATCCTTGACCTTGAAAATATTATATTCGACACTTCATTTGTTATTGTAGCTTACCTCTGACCTGATATATACATATTCTTGTGTGTTGGCGGCCATATTGGACGCCATCTTGGATAGTAACATTCGGACACTATTGCCACTACGATAAATCGATTCCTTGACCTTGATAATGTTAAATTTGATACTTAGATTGTTTTTGTAGCTTACCTATGACCTGATATATACTGTTTTCTGTGTTGGCGCCATTATTGGCCGCCATCTTAGTTAAAATGCATTTTTGAGGGGTGACCCCGTGGTCGGATCGCGTGTCTCCTACCCTAAATCATTACCATATGACCAAACTTAAGTACACAACAAGTTTGGTGCTTTTGTCCAGTCGGTCCCCTTCATCTTGCTAACAGCCCTCACTATACGCTTGACACGCACCCCCCACCCCCACCCCACCCCGAATCCTATAGGACGGCCTACATCCTGACTAGGGTTGTCTACATCGTTTTTTTGGCAAACCGTATCGCATGTACACGCAACGCAATGTCAACACCGAATTGTTTATTTTCTGGCCTCTTGAAAATAAGAGAAACAAAGCTAGAATATAATATTATTTTATTGGTTAACTCTTAAACCATAGTTTATCATATTATATTTACATTTGTAAGATCCTTTTCTATTTCCAAGTCCAATAAAATATTATAATATCCGATTTCTTTCGCTTGAATTGTCATCAGACTCCAGTAATGTAATGGTAAAGTTGATGCGACTTCCAGTTACACAAGCCTGTTCGTTGATATCCGATTGCAGAACAGACACATGCAAAGACGCTGCACGGAGCAGTCACGAATTCTAAACAAACACATCTTATCCGCCAGCCATATTGGATGAAAATGATCGTAACCCTAAACAAATGCATGAATTGTTTTTCTGGCATTTTTTGTATTTTTCACTACGAAAATGATATAAAAAAATCGATTATCGTTTTGTAAATAATAAAAACTGATAATCGTTTTCGAAACCAATAATCGGATTTCCGATTACTGTTAAACATCCAGAATCCTGACTGTATCGTGACTGAATATTTAACAACCTTTCTATGTATTATGGTTTTAAAACACAATTTAATTTGACTTGGTGAACGAGGACGGACTACTAGTCTACTACGATCGGTTGTGCGATGCAGGACTCATCTGCTGCGATCTTCACTCCAACTATTGTACGCCACCATGACCTTTGACCGAGACCTTTGACCGAGACCACATGACTTTGTCCTACCGCTTAAAGATGACAGGAATTATATCCCAAGTATTTCATTTAAGAGTTTGATGTTGCCCCGTTGACCCAAGTTGACCAAGTCGCCCTTTGCTGGAACAGATATTTAAAAACTATTAATTATCTCCATTTTTCTTTATAACTGGCAATACCACCTTCTGTATTTGGTTACGGTGTGTCAACCTAGAGATTCAGTCTTAAACGAATACAGTCATATTAATAGCTATAGGCCAGATTGAAGGATAGGGCAGACGGCCAAACTGTCGGACTCGCTGCAGAGCTGCATGGTAGTAACTCTTAACAGCAGTCAGAGGTAACGGGCATACAAGTGTGTAATACCTTTCCCGTGGCCCTACATCTGTCTCCCTATAGTAATTGCTTTATAGCTGAACTGTGACTCATTTGAACGAAGGCCAATATAGACAAAGTATAATGTTATCGAGGTTTACCCCTATTCGTTTCCTATGTGTACGTACGTTATCAATACGCAAACAGGTGCATTTGGGTTACTGGCGCCCTGCATGAGTACGTACTGAATGGATGACCCCTAAGAAACGTTGGTGAGGGCGCGTTCAAGATCTCTTCCTGAGTTTTTGTCTTTTCTTGTTTTAATTGTAGGACTTTCATCATCAGCACTGTTCCTAGTTTCCAGAAAGACTCAATTCAAGAAGGACTCAACTGATTCCAATCGCTTAATATCTTTAAATGACCAATCACTTTCAATAACCAAGTGTGCGGCCAATGGACCAATCTACCTTCATCGTTAACATCGTCATTATCTGCGTTGGCTGTTTCCTGTTGACGGACCCGGAAGTTGAATTCTATATAAGTTGAGGCCAGTTCTGGCGTTAGCAGAACGATTCTTTGGTTAATTTTGTTCAATTGAAACATTTAAAATTGTTTTTAGTTTAAGTAATTTCTATTATAGGGCTACCACTGTTTCCCGGGCCGTACGTTAGGCTGAAGGTTATACCTACATGACCTCAGGTGGCTCCCTGGCCGCAATAAGCCAACTTCCAGGGCTCTTGTGTTCTGTTTGCTCACGCTAATTAAACAATGCCTCAAAGTTAGTCCATTCGCATAATTAGTCTCGCGAAGGTCTTGATGCGATGGAAGTTTATAAAAGATGGAAGACAAATATCAGCAGTCACAAACGACAATGTAGCCTTATAGGCCTACTGATAAGGGACTAAGCTACTAATTCGGCGACTTGGTAGCTCGCGCTTGATATCGGTCGTTTCGTATTCTATGGCTATCTATAGGTACCGGTGCACCAGCAAAGCTACTGAAGCCATATTCTGCAAGTATCATTCCACGGTGTGTGAAAGGATAGGTTAAACTTAACATATCTCGCAGGCGCTCTTCTAAGACGCCATTTTCTCTCTATATTGCCAATTATTAGCAAACTGACAGCGACATTGCTACCAAAAATCGCGAAGCTTAAAGAATATAGGAGCGCACACAGAATTAATTTTCTCAGGAAGTGCTAAACCAATAAAAAGCATGCCACTGAAACCGTTCAAAACTTCACAAGTGGCTCAGATGGGAATGGTCCGCAGTGCAATGCCATACTGATTGTCATCACTGAGTGAAAGATTTATTCGCAAAAGGGAAACAAGCTGACTTGAACCACTTTTGCACAAAATTATAGTCAAAGCAGCAGACATTAAGAATGAATTAAACAAGCATGATTAGGAACTAATTAAATTTGGTATGCACTGCTTGTTGTCAGTTCTATAGGCCTAGTCGTATTGATTATAGAACTGACAAAATAGTCTACGCCCTGATAGAGCTGTCAAGCAGTTGAACTGAATTTATGATCTCACAGAGCGCATTCACTTTAGTGGAAAAGTGGTTCAAGGTGAAAATTTAAAAATGGACTTTTGAACGAGAGGGCTTACTTTGAGTCATTTGCTTTACCTATTTCTGGCTTTGGATTTTGATCAAAGCATTATTTATAAATTATACACATTTAAAATAATAATACCTTATAACTGTGCATTTGCATCCCCCGGGGATGAATTCACACGATGGGAGATAGAAATGGTTTACCCCGCGGACAGGGCCAGATTAACATTTTGTAGGCCTTGTGCCAAAATTGTATAGTCGGCACCAAATATATGTTCAACCAAAAGTGTTGACAAAATTTAAATTACAGAATAGATATTTGTGAAAATTTAATACTGTTTATGACATGAGTGTCAAACCTTTTCAAGTGGTTGGCCATTGGCAATATTTTGCAGCAAGTGGCAGGCCAGGATGCTGAAGGCGCCTGAGCAAAATGGGGGTAGGGCCTGGGGTCTGGGAGGGGCTCAGTGAGCCCATTAAAAAATTTTTTTGGCAAAGCTAAATCTTAAATGGTGCATTTTTGTAGCATACAGACAGTCAAATAAAGCTTCATAAAACTTGCTTTTGATTCATTATCGATCACGAACATCACATACACTTGTTAACACTTGTTAAGCCTTGATACCAATTTTTTAGACTTTTTTCTCAAATAGTCCTAGTATAGTCTACAGGTAAGGCTCCGTGGACCAGAAAAACATCATCGGCGGGCCAGCTGTTTGATACCCCTGGTTTATGAGGTGTCTACAGACTCTTCGTCTACGACACTTCGTCTACAGACATTTGTCCGACAGACATTTCGACTACGAAGTTATTTGATGTTGTCACTTTGGAATGGAAACTGGATTGATAAAAAAACTGTTTCCCTAAATGGAAGTGGGATTGATGAAAACATTCCTGTGTGAAATAGAAGATGGATTGATCTAAATAATTTTTCCCGTAAATAGAAGCTGCATGTAGCCTATAGATGAAACTAAGTTTTCGATTCAATAGAAGTTGGATTGATGAAAATAATCGTTTCAGTAATTAGAAGCTGGATTCCTGAGAATATTTAGCACGTTTTAGCGAAACTATAAGAAAGCGGCCTCTGTTGATTTAGTCCTAATGGATTCAGATAGGCCTACACTCTTTATTTTTATAAGTGAAAACAATAATTAAATCACTTTGAAATACCTTCCCCCATCATCAGATTTTATGAATTTTAGCATCGAAGGTAACGTGTATTCCTAAAACTAAATTAATGCACCATTTCTTCAAAGCCTTTAGAAGCACTAAGCAAATGTGTAACGAGTCATAATATGCACAGCTGCTGCGACTGTAGGCAATTTCACGTAGCCTTATTGTAACTATATATAAGTAGTAGGCTAACTAAAATAAAAAGCTAGTGACTAGACTATAACTACAACGAAAAAATAATACTAACTATAACTGTAAATTTGACTAAAATAAGAAATCATTTAACTGTAACTGTAACTAAAATAAAATCTGTAAGGAGAATCAGACTGGTTGTAGCGCAGTTCCATGGAAAACAAACTCAGTTCTGTTGGATTTAAGAGCAACATTTCAGACACATAATTAATAATAGTTATAATAGAAGAGAAATTTCTGTCATAATGTCAGCATTCCTGTTACGCATAGCCGGTATACAAGGATGAGTACCAGCCACTTCGATAGGGGCGACACCAAACCTTACACAACGCACGAAGGGTTGGAGTCAGATGGGGACGGAGTAATATTGGCGAACTCAAGTCAAAGCACAGCGCAAATTGTTTCAACTTAAACGCTCCTCTGGTCCTCTAGGCTACTTACCTTAAAGACAGCATTGAGAGTGCTCAAGGAAATGGGCGAACACTCTGGAAAACCTTCAACACGCTACACACACCGCCTCAAGACTCCTCCTCACATGTCTCCCCAGATACACTCCTTGACTATTTTGAGAAAAAAATCGACATGATTCGCGAATCGACGAAAGACGCCACGATGCCGGATTTCTCGAATCTACCGCCTCTTGACCATTCTCTATGCAAATTTGATGAAGTCACAACCGCCGAAATTGAAAAACTCATAAGTGATTCTTCAACAAAGCAATGCGAACTGGATTCTGCACCCGTCTGGCTGCTTAAGTCTCTTCACACATCTTTGCTCCGATCCTTGCCCTCCTCGTCAACGTTTCCATAACCCAGACGACTCTACCAGCTAAACACAAACGCGCCATCATTCCACCACGTGTCAAGAAACAGGGACTCGATCCAACAGACCCGGCCAGCTATCGTCCCATCTCGAACCTGTCCTTCATCTCGAAGCTGGTTGAACGAGTCATTCACAAACAATTAGCCTATCAGATTACGTTGAATCTCATCATCTGCTTCCATCGACTCAATCTGGCTTCCGTCGTCATCACTCTACTGAAACCGCGGTCAGTCTACAACGACATCGACTCTGGTTTCATCACCGCGCTACTCTTATTGGATTTCTCTGCTGCCTTTGATGCGTCATTCTTCTCGAAATTTTACAAGTACAATTCGGTATAACTGCCTTAGCTATTCAATGGATTGCTTCGTTCCTTTCCTCAAGATCTCACAGTGTTAAATTTGGTGGACACTCATCAAAAGTTTTCACGGTCCTCTTCGGCGTACCCCAAGGTCCACTTCTCTTCATTTTATACACCTCCAATATTGTCAACATTGCTTCGCAACGTGGTCTTCTGATCCACTTATATGCTGACGACACAGAACTCTACATAAAGCTCTCTGGAAGAAACATCTGAAACATCAAAATCAAAATTGCAGGATGCACCCGTGATATTCAATCCTAGTGTGCACGTATGCGTTTGAAACTGAATAGTGGGGAACCCGAGGCAAGTTGGCCGGTGGGGCAAGTTGGTTATGCGGTCCTGTGAGTTCATGGGGAGATAGTGAAAAAGACTGCAGTACTTCTTAAGGTCGAGGCCATATATGTAGCCTACGTGTTGACTTTTATGTGTATATGAATTTTCGCTGCGAATTTTTGTAAATTTTTTGCTGAATAAAAGGTAATTTTATATCTTAAGCAAACTTATTTCGTGAAATGTTCAATTCTCTATATATCGCAAACTATAGGGACTAAAAATGTGAAATTTGTACAATGTTTAGCGCCATTTTTGTGGCATTGAACGGCATGTTGCTCATGGTTGAAAACTATTCACGTTGTCCCGTTATAATGTGGTTTTAGAAAAATTGTCTACTGGGGCAAGACAGTTGGGGCAAGTTGGTTGCTTCAACCAACTTGCCCCTCACTGTTATTTTGTGTTATGTTATCATTAAGCCTATAATAACAATCTTACAGGGCCTAACTATTATGTATTAGGCTACATCTTGAGACCAAAATTTGTGTAAAGAAATGCTCTGCTGAATAGGAATCCAATGTAATGTCTGTTTACAAGGGCTATTATGTTCATATCTAGATGTATTTGCTACGACTGTAACCAAAGAGAACTCTCCTCAGCTTCTGTAGATTGGACTTTATGTTGCCAATAAGAATCAGGTTATAGTCATCCTCAGATATATGACACCTAACTCTGCGCAAGTCACTCATATGCAAACTTGTATACGAGACATAAAACTCGAGACCGAGACCGAGACCGAGACAGTTGGGTCCGAGACCGAGATAGTGGGGTCCGAGACCGAGACGAGACACCAGGTCCGAGACAGTTCGAGACAGTTCAAAACGAGTGAAATGCACATTGGACCCAAGTCCCGAAACAATTTTTCTCAACTTTTGAAGTCTAATACAAGGGTCAAGTCACTGAAATCAGCCGATCACCTGAATTGTATAAACTATAAAGAAATTAAATATTTAAGCCATTCTGAAATCTTCTAAATGATTCCAAAATTTAAATCAACAAAATTCCATATAGGCCCTAGGCCTATTAGCGATTTAGCGACATAAGTCACTTCACTCACCTTGAGAAACTAGATGTTGTTCCAAGCGTTTCGCTTATGTTGGCTTTACACAAACGACGAACGGCATGCCATTTATTTTGTTTTTCATTGATTTCAAACTGCGTGAATGCAAATTTCACGATTTCAGGTTCTTTATGAGACATTTTAAGATATTTGGAAATTTTGGACTGGAATTAGGAAACATCCCTGAGCCCAACCAAGCATTTTTAGACAGTGGTGGTCAAGGACTAACACTGATAATGTTCACTTAGGAAAATGTGGTGGAACAGCTGAAAAGGTTAAAAACTGACAAGAGTCCAGGAACAGATGAACTACATCCTAAATTCTTACATGAAGTGAGGGAAGAAATTGGAGAGGCATTAGCACAGATCTTTACTAAAGCGATAGGCCTACAGACTGGAGATGTACCACAGGAATGGAGAGATGTTCTTGTAGTGCCATTGTTTAAAAAAGGAAATAGAAGTGAACCATGTAACTACAGACCAGTCAGTTTAACCAGTGTTGTGTGTAAGGTCATGGAGAGAATTGTTAAGGATAATATAGTGGAACACTTGAATGAGCATAATATTATTAAGGGCAGTCAACACGGATTTACTAGAGGTCGCTCGTGTTTGACAAATCTTTTGGAGTTCTTTGAGGAAGTCTATGAGAGGATAGATGAGGGAAAGCCTGTAGATGTAATTTACTTAGATTTTGCCAAGGCATTTGACAAAGTACCTCATAAAAGACTGGCCAAGAAGTTGCAAGCATGCGGGATTAGAGGGCAGGTACTAGCATGGATTCAAAGCTGGCTATCAGGAAGAAGACAAAAGGTGGGCATAGGTGACAAACATTCTAGCTGGACGACAGTGCTAAGTGGAGTGCCACAAGGATCAGTGCTTGGGCCATTGCTGTTCGTACTTTTTATTAATGACATAGATGATGGGATTTTATCTAAAATTTCTAAATTTGCAGATGATACCAAACTATGTAGAGCAGTTGGAAATGAAAAAGAAGCGGAGATACTACGGGAAGATCTAAGAAGAATGTTCAGATGGTCACAGGACTGGCAGATGCTCTTTAATGTGGAAAAGTGCTCAGTGATGCATATGGGGAAGAGAAACAGCGAGTTTTCATATGAAATGGGGGTATGGTGTTGAAAGTGAGTGAGGAAGAAAGGGACTTGGGAGTGATTATGCACAAGAGTGCAAAGCCCTCAAGGCAATGTGCTGAAGCATCAAAAAAGGCTAACTCGACTTTAGGCATGATAAGAAGGAAAATAGTCACCCGAGACAAGGATACAATATTGAGGTTGTACAAATCACTGGTTAGGCTTCAGTTGGAATACTGCATCCAGGTATGGAGTCCCTACCTGAAACAGGACATGATAAAGCTGGAGAAGGTGCAGAGAAGAGCTACAAAAATGATTTGGGGCTACAAGGATTTGGGATATGAAGAAAGGTTGAAGAGGTGTGGACTAACAACATTGGAGAGAAGGAGGAGCAGAGGAGACCTAATTGAAGCCTACAAGATTATTACTGGAAAGGAGGCAGTGCAGAAGGAGAAGTTTTTTGAATTAGCACCAAACAAGGCAACTCGGGGACATAGGTATAAATTATTTAAGAAACCAAAAGGGACATTAGGGCAGAAATTCTTCAGTGCAAGAGTTGTAGATTTGTGGAATAGTTTGGATGATAGTACTGTCTCAGTGGACACTATCACAGCTTTTAAGAAGAAGCTAGGAAAATTGGGCTATTAATCATGTTCCAGGTTAATTGCAGTGGTTCTAACACAGAGTAAACGTCTTCTGAACCACTTAAAACCCTTGTTATGTTATGTTATGTTATGTTAAGTGCAAACTTAAGACCGCTTTTTTTAATACTCTTAAATCTTAATACCAGAAACACCGCTTGTTTAAACTTCCTGTCTGTTCGGCACTTCCGATTAACTAGTTATCCGTTTGGCACAAGACAATTTTATAGCGCAATACGTACGAAGTTCCGAACAAAATACAGTTTGTAGGCCTACGAAAACTTTGGAGACCGCTTCTACAAGAGAACAATTAAGACTTTCGCTTCGAGACAGTTTCCAAAAAGACTAGACTTTCGCTTCGAGACAGTTTCCAAAAAGTCAAGAAATAATCTCGAGACCGAGACCGAGACAGCAAAGTCCGAGACCGAGGCCGAGACATCGAAAAACCTGTCTCGAGACGTCTCGAGACCGAGACAGTGTCTCGAGACAAGACAACTCTGCTGATATGCATGTGTGACAAATTAAAATACGAGTAACTACTAACATAGTTGGTAAAGGACTTAGTAGATTTAAAATGACACCCAGGTTATTCTTGAGCAGAATCACCAACTCAGTATGACCGCTGTGAGTCCCCTAGTTTGAAACATTTAAACATAGACGTCTTAATAATAGCTGGCCATGATTTAAACTGTTCAAACGTTTTCAGCTCCAGTGGAGTGACCAGCAGCAGAAATTCAATTTTTAATGATATTGAGGTGGAGCTTAGTGGTCACAATATAAGACTTCCCTCCTGAAAGGCAATGGACAACAGCTGTGCGGAAGCAATTACAAGATAAACTGTCAAATGAATTTAAGTATCATCGCTTAAAAATGATACCCTAGTGAATGACTGCCAATTTATGTACCTATAGTGGTGTGGTATACTTTGTGAACAAGCGAGCAAAACGCTGAACCCTAAGTGACACCATGCATTAGTAAAGCCTTGGAAGGAAATGCCATACTGACTAAGTGCAGGGACATAATAATATATGTTGGAAACCAATTCAGTGTAGGCCTAATGTTCAGAAACCCAAAACAATGTTGCTGTCAATGCAAAAAAGTGGATGGACACACCATCAAAAGTGAGTGAGTGAGTGTGCAATCTATTAGGCTACTTTGATGATGATGTGCCTCATGTTTTAATTAAATAAACCTTCTAGAGGTAAACAATTTACAATTTTAACTTTATGAATTGACTTACGACTTTCATTTATGTAGGGCCTGTATTCGTTGTTGTTGATGAGTATTGTTTATTATTAGCATGATCACTACTATAATATCGCAGGATTAGGCCTATAATTAATAGGCCTATGTATTACAATAAACCAACTTGTGTCAACAGCAAGCCACTTGAACGATGGGTATATCCAACTTGCCCCATTGGTGCATCCAACTTGCCCCATGGACGGGGCAAGTTGGTTGTTCTGACTCATTATTTTCTTCAGTGATTATTACTTTTTTCTTAATTATGTAAGATAAATCTTTTATGTAGTATGAATAACAATTGATATAGCAATGTTTTGGTATAAAACAAATTCTGCTGATAACAAGCCATCATGTTTAAATTAGGAAAAATGTAAACACCAACCAACTTGCCCCGCTTTCCCCTACGAAAACAGAACTCATTTGGTTCGACTGTCGGAACAGTCAGGATGATGATAAATCCCTGAAAATACTTAACATCGACTCAAGTTGTTCTATTCCACCTTCAGCTTTCGCGATTTTCACAAAGATTGCTGTGTAAGCCATGGGCGTCCGGAGGGGCAAGGGGCATTTTCCCCTGGATTTTGCAAATATTTTTTTAAGTTATGATTTTTGTTTTTAACAATGAATGGCTATGAATTTTCGACAGTTTTTTTTATCCAAACTAGTCAAGATAAACCTGAAAAAATTAAAATTTATAAAAACATTGAAACTTTCAACAGTTTTGTGTTTGAAATAAACGTTCAGATATAGCTGAAAACGGATCCAAGAACGCTAAAAAACATGTTCCATGTCATGTCAAATGCTTCCAAAAGTGCTGGCAGCTGTTGGAATTCGCGCCAGACCCTTAATCGCGGGGGGAGCACTGAGGGTTACGTAATAGGTTGCTTTCGACACCTTGTTAGTCCTCTGTGCCAACAATTCTAAACTTTGCCCCTTACAAATTTTTTCCCCTAAAAATTCATTCCTGCGGATGCCTATGGTGTTAGCAGTTTAGTACTAAACCTATATCCATAAATTTAACAAAATGCCACGTATGCACATAATATTAATGCAATATATCTGAGACTGAGAGATTGAGGCGGAAATCGGATTACATTTTGACCCCCTGCCTATCGATTTTGTTTTGATTGAGCGCCTGTGAATAAGCTGGTTCCCGCGACTTCCCGCTTTTGTGGGCGCTGTAGAAGTTCCGAGTTTACGATTACGATTACGATTAGGGGTTGTGCAGGCAGTTCAGCTTCCTGAATCGACCGGTTACAGCTAGAGCTCGGTGAGGAAGGGAAGGAGGTCATCAACGAGCTCTTGGACGAGGAATGTGGGCACAGGGTCTAACTCACACGTCTTCGGTGCAGAGGCCAGAATGAGTTGACGTAACTCCAGGCTTGTGACCTCATTAAGAATGGAGAGACGAGCGTCAGTAGTAGTGAACTCTGGTGGAGGAGCTGTAGAAGTAGCAGCGCGGATGGATGCGATCTTGGCAGTAAGACGCTCCAAGAACACATCCGCGGTGAAAGGCGGAGGAGACTGCGGCTGGTGGCTTGATGAATGGCGACCAAGAAGACCAAGAAGACCATTGAACGTAGTCCAAAGTTTCTTGGGTTCCTTTGACTGGCGGATGATGAGAGACTCCCAGTATTCTCGTTCTCTGTCCCGGTAGGTGGTGTGCATTGAATTATTGAATTGAGTTATTGAAATGAGTTATTGAAATGAGTTATTGAAATGAGTTATTGAAAGTGTTATTGAAATGAGTTTTTGAAATGAGTTATTGAAAGTGTTATTGAAATGAGTTATTGAAATGAGTTATTGAAAGAGAGATTGAAGGAGTTATTGAAATGAGTTATTGAAATGAGTTGTTGAAAGTGTTATTGAAATGAGTTATTGAAATTGTATTGTATTGTATTTGGCAATTTATACAGCGCTTCTCACAGCAAAAGCCTTTTCAGAAATGCCCATTTTTGTTATTCTAGATAGTTATTCTCATCCTAAAAGTAAAGCTAAATTTGTATCGTATCGACCCAATAATGAAAAGGCGTTTGCTAACCTTCAGGCAGCCCTCGAGGAGGAATCTTGGACCGAGACCCTTACTCTTAGTAATCCTGATCTTATCCTTGACTCTATTAATACTAAACTCTATACGCTCTACAATCATAATTTCCCTTTAACCACTAAGAAGGCCAGAATTTACAAAACTAAGTTAAAACCTTGGCTATCTCCCTCTCTACTCAGATCGTGTAAAACTAAGAACAAACTTTATAAAATATATCTTAAAACTAAAACCACCAGAGCCCTTGAGAAGTATAAAAGATACAAAAACAAATTGACTAATATTCTACGTAAATGTGAAAAAGATTACTATACTAATCTACTCGACCTTCACAAATCTAACCTTAAAGAGACGTGGAGGATTATTAAAGATATTTTACACCACCAAGGACCCAACCTAACTAATATACCCCTTGTAATCAATGGTATAATGATAGAGGACCCAGCTACTATTGCTAATGAATTTAATGGCTACTTTGCTTCTGTTGGTCCTAAGATGGCAGCTAATGTCCCTCCTCCCAGCCAACACTATTCATCCTACTTAGAAAAACCTACTTTGAGTTCTATGTTTATCTACCCTGTTAATAAGTGTGAAATCTTAGACATAATTTCTAATCTTAAAACTACAAAACCATATGACCTTTCTGAACTACCTGTCCCTATTCTAAAAAAAATCGCTAATAACGTATCGGAACCTATTATGCACCTAATTAATCAATCTTTTACCACTGGTATTGTTCCCAAGGCTATGAAAATTGCCAATATTTCACCCATCTTTAAATCTGGTGACTGTCATGAAATGGCCAATTATAGACCGATATCTAAACTAAGCTGTTTATCTAAAATTCTTGAAAGAGCCATGCATGATAGACTATATAATTTTTTGGAAACTAATAAATCCCTATACAATAAACAGTTTGGGTTCAGAAAAAACCATTCCACCACTTATGCCATTATGGAAGTAGTAGATAAGCTTACTGAAGCACTTGACCATCGCAAAATCACTATTGGTGTATTCTTAGATCTGTCCAAAGCATTCGATACCATTAAACATGACATCCTATTGGACAAATTGAACTACTACGGCATCAGAGGGATGGCTTTGGAATGGTTCAAATCTTATCTGACCGACCGATTTCAGCAAGTAAATTTTAACAAAACTTTTTCCAACCTGGCTTCCATTCACTGTGGCGTTCCGCAAGGGTCCATCCTCGGTCCCCTTTTATTCCTGATCTATATCAATGATATTAATAATTGTACTAACAAGCTTCTGTTTTACTTATTTGCAGACGATACCACTGTTTTTGTCACTGCTGATAATGATCACGACTTATATGACACCATGAATTCTGAACTGCTTCACTTAACCAATTGGTTTCATGCTAACCTTCTGTCCCTCAATGTTAAAAAGACTAATTATATTATCTTCTCTAGCTCCAGAAGAAAGGTCCAGGATGATCCTAACAAGACCATTAGCATTAATAACATCCCCATAAAGCGGGTAACTGAAGTCAAGTTTCTAGGTATAATCATGGATGAACACCTAAAATGGCATGCCCACATCAACTTAGTTAAAAATAAGATAGCCAAGTCTATAGGGGTTATCAGAAGACTTAAAACTACTCTTCCTCCTAATACTCTCCGTACTTTATATAATACTTTCATTTTACCCTACCTTAATTATGGTGCTATAATATGGGCAGGTGGATACAAAACTCCACTCCAACCTATACATTTACTCCAAAAAAGGGTTGTAAGAATCATAGCTGGTGTACACTACTTGGCAAAGACTTCTAGTCTGTTTAAAAGTTTAAACTTATTAACTATCTTTAACCTACATAAACTCCAACTTGCTATCTTCATGTACCGACATCAGAGCCAAACTTTACCCAGTATATTTAATTGTTATTTCTCCACTAATGCTTCTGTCCACGGTTACAACACTAGATCTCGGTTTAATATTCGCTCTGCAATCTGTAAAACTAATGTTGGACAATTTTCTGCTAGAATAACTGGGCCTAAACTATTGAACTCCATTGACCGTGGCATCCGTAATCAGAGGTCGCTCAACTCCTTCAAACAGGCCTATAAAAACACTTACTTAACTGACGTTGATTTTACTGCTGCCATGCCTATTTCTCATCCTATGTTAATTGAACTGACACATGTTTCCTTTCTAGTTCTATCATTTTGTTCCATCATAGTGGGGAAGACTAGATAAGCCCATTGGGCTTCTTCTCCCCACGAATCGATTTTTAATACGTAACCTGTTAAACTTTAACCTCTTCAATTTTTTGTTTCTTATTAATGGTGCTTACGAAATGTAAACTGTTATTAACTGTATTCACACGTGTACATTGTACTCATTGTTCATGGAATCGATTCGAATAAATTTGATTTGATTTGATTTGATTTGAAATTTGATTTGATTTGAGTTATTGAAAGTGTTATTGTAATGAGTTTTTGAAATGAGTTATTGAATTGAGTTATTGAAATGAGTTATTGAAATGATTTATTGAAATGAGTTATTGAAAGTGTTATTGAAATGAGTTTTTGAAATGAGTTATTGAAATGAGTTAAATATTGATAGTGATATTGAAATGAGTTATTGTAAGTGTGATTGAAATGAGTTATTGAAATGAGTTATTGAATTGAGTTATTGAAATGAGTTATTGAAATGAGTTATTGAATTGAGTTATTGAAATGAGTTATTGAAATGATTTATTGAAATGAGTTTTTGAAATGAGTTATTGAAATGAGGTATTGAAATGAGTTATTGAAACGAATTATTCATTATTATTGAAATGAGTTATTGAAAGTGTGATTGAAATCATGAAGGGTTTCGTCTTGAGGGGCGCCATCATACAACCAAGCGGGACGCGGGGGCGTACCGCCCCTCCTCGCCCTCATTGACCTCCGACCTAGGCCCCACCCTTTCGTCATTCCAGCAAAGGACAGCAAGAACTTTCTACCGCGCATGCTGCATAAAAACACTTATTAGCTGCCCTGTGTGGTCTTACATTCCATAGGCCTATATAGTGTACAACAATCCAATACTTTCATCCAGTATAGATAATATATGAACATTACCCATATCAATAATTAGTCTTAGCTCCTTTATAATAACAATAAGTTACGCACTTTTGTCGTTGGCTGCGTTATGACAGCCAGTTTTGAATAAACGAAAATACAATAAAATCGCGCCTATGGCTAAATCCGCCATTGCATAGTGCTTACATGGTCGTGCCATGCTCTGCTTCAAATCCTAGAGGACTCGGATCAGCAACGCGAGGAGGCTTTATCGTTCTTCGCACCAAGAGGAAGTTTGGAAATCGTGACCCAGAGAATGGAACAGTCTTCGGATCAGTCTTCCAGCTACAATCCGTCAATGTTCGTCTGTTACACAATTTAAATCAATATTAAGAACTCATCTATTCTCATTACACTAAAACTACTGTAATAATAATAATAATAATAATAATAATAATAATAATAATAATAATAATAATAATAATAATAATAATAATAATAACATAATAATAATAATAATAATAATAATAATAATAATAATAATAATAATAATAATAATGAATAATAATAATAACTTGTAAAACACAATTATGCTTAGTTTCTTAGAGCCTGAGGGATTCTTTTTACCTCGGGCGAAAAAATAAAAATAATAATAATAATAATAATAATAATAATAATAACTATGGCTAAGAACACAGCGCAAACGCGCTCTCGTGCAAAACTTGACTTGTCTTGTTATAAAGCGCGCTATAGGCTAAATGTCTAATTGTATTGTATTATATTGCGAGAAGCGCTTTATAAATGATCAAATACAATGCAATACAATACTATCGCCTACACGCAGGTCTGTTAAAGGCTTGGTTTTTTGGTTTTTGGTTTTTGGGTTTTAAAACAAACAAAAAAAACAAAAAACCGTAAATTTTGGTTTTTTGGTTTTTACAAATTTTGAAATTATAAATGCCAAAAATGGCGTCTCTTCAACTCCCTTGGCAATTGTTGTATGGTCTTTGTTAACTTCGTTTTATGACATTCTAAGGTTCAACTGTTCTAGTTAATTTCATTTCTATTTGCATCTGATTAATTTGAACGGTATTATGCCATTTTAATTAGTTTTATGATCCGCAATAGGAAAATCTCAAAACCAAAAAACCATAAAAAACCAAAAAACCAACTTTTCATTTTGAAAAGTTTGGTTTTTTGCACCTCTGCCTAGGCTACACGGTACACCATTACATAAGTGCACAACTTTTGAACTGCAGAATTTCTGCTCTAATGTTCCTTTCTTCAAGTGTACGCATTTTATTTCACAGAAATCCAACATGATGTTTTCAAGTCGAATAATGTTATTTTAGAGACCTCAGGACGAAATATCATAAGATAACATGGAACAATTTTTTACTTCAGGGTTTGCGCTGCAGCATAGAATATGACGTAATTGGGAAAATGTTTACTCACTTATTGATATGTAATCTCTTTGGAAGGAACGCCGTTGTTGGAAGAAGTGGAGAAGAAGGAAAAGAAGGAAAAGAAGAAGAAGAAGATGGACGATGGATTTCTTAAGATGTTTCCAAGTGTTACTTTGATTTCTTAAAGCTAAAATCGTTGGATTTATCGAATCGGAATTATGCAGAAACAACGCAGTCGTCGTTCGTTGTTTTCTGCTCTGTTTCTCCTTTAACGGATTTCGTTTTCCTTCGACCGTCTCCGTCTCCTACTCCTCCTCCTCCTACTCCTCCTACTCCTCCTTCCTCTGCTTAGACTGCTTAGACCTCTGTTGACGGTCGTCTTCAGTGCATCTGTCGGAGGGGCGCAGGGTGCACTTCGTGCGTCATTAACGACGACAACGTTCCCTTCAACAACAAACAGCTTCTGTTTATTTGGTCAGATGGTTAGTCGTGTCCAGCTGATGAATTATTTTTCTCTTGACTTCTTTTGATCGGACTGTTCGTTGACTGTGACATCAAGAAACGGTCAGCACATTAGAAAGTGTCAGAACATTTGGCACGAGTTGATGGATTATGGCATTCGGTGTTGTGTGCTTCAGTTGCCAATGTTTCTATGATTCAGTAAATCTATATGAAATCAGTTTCTTGCTGGCTATTATTTTTGGAGTTGTCAGATACTAAGGTGGAAAAGCTGGGAAGCGGAAAGGAACCTCAGACCTTGTTGGTCCCTTTGTGTTTCCAGCCATCCCGGACAGACTGATGCGTCAGACAGCGAGGAATTGCATTAGCTGCGCCATCTGTTGGATATACGATGAATTGTCATTCAGTCTTCACTGCAGTCATATGGTTTCTTGTGAATGTTACGTTTCCTGACACTGTTGCTATTTATACGGACCAATGGGCTGTTCACATCAAAGATGGGGAGGAGAGCGCCAGACAGGTTGCTCGTGAGCATGGCTTCATCTACGTTGCAAAGGTAGGAATGAAATCAAATGCCATGTCAGTGGTATACACTTGTAAGTATGTATGTTGTGTTACTTATTTGTATACATAATTATGTGTTGTATATGGGTTTGTTTCTGATGTTGTGTACGGATGCAGAGGAGTCGTATGTTGTGGTCCAGTGGTTATCGCTTACTCTCTGCTTTTCTTATTGTTATACTGTTATCCTTGCAGTAAATGAATGTGACTGTGTTGCATATCTGCTGTGCATAGAAAGTCTGATTAACTTAATCGGCTGACCGGCCAAAAACGATAACTGAAACTAAAACAGTCAAAACTAATAATAACTAAAACATCTAACAAAAACCTAACGAAAACACACAACAAAAACCTAGCGTTCTTGAATATTCAATACCTTTGTACATAGGGGCGAAAATCATGGAATCACATAAAGCTCAACAAGAACTTTTTACCACATTAATCATTAAAAGGACATTATATCATGTATGATACATGGCTTGTTGTGCTACTGTAAAAGAATGAGTGTTATTGCCTATTTGCAGTAATTTTATATACATTGTTGATGGCTAAATATCAGTAAACGAATAACTGAAACTAAAACTAAACTAAAACTGAAGAAACTAAAACTGTAATGAGGAAGTGCCAGTTTCTATTAACTAAAACTAAAACTAAAACTTGGTGAAATAACTAAAACTAATAATAACTAAAACACCAAGCATGTAAAACTAATAATAACTGAAACTAAAACTCAAGGCAAAACTAAAACAACGCTACTCTCTGCTTTTCTTATTGTTATACTGTTATCCTTGCAGTAAATGAATGTGACTGTGTTGCATATCTGCTGTGCATAGAAAGTCTGATTAATTAATCGGCTGACAACAACAACAACAGGACAACTGAATGCAAGAACAGGTCTCTCCATTTCATAAAGGCTGAAAAAGAGATTGTTGGTTTCTGGTGACATACAAGTATTCAATTGACAGCCACTAAGGCTATTGTTGTAACCAATACAGACGCTTAGTATTTATAAATAGTACCTTCATGTGAGGTAGTTGAGAGAAGACATGAAACGTAGAGTGACAGCCAACTGCAATATCTGAGGAAATGTCATAAGACATGGTCATCATGGTTGAATCGTAGACAATTGGTGGCCTGTGCTGCTTCAGGGCAGCGACGTCATGGGGGACAGGCGGATGACGTAAGACTGAGCACCCACCATGGGTAATTGGGTATCAGTGGCTGGTGCTATCTGGTGTTCTTGCAACACTGCTCTTCAGTTTCTTTGTAAGTCATGAGGTGCTCGATAGCATAGTGGTTAGTGCGTAGGGCTGTCATCTGAGAGGTCTGGGGTTCAGATCCCGCCAGGACAGAGATTTGGTTTGAGATTTTCTGCTCCACATACACCCCTCGCCAACTCAGCTATAATGAGTACACTGACCATACACTGGGTAGGAAATGAGAGCCTCATATGCCAAGGCTAAGAAAAAGAAGTCGCTAGCACTGCATACCCATGCATGCTGCGTCAGGGCTAACTTAAGGGACTGCTCTTTTTCTTCTTGTAATGTAGTCACAGAGCTCATGATGTGCTCTGATATTCATCAGTCAGCCGCCGACAGATTCAGAAACTGCAAGCCATAACTATTACTCCATTTAGAACCGGTTTTCATATTGAACTGTTTCTAAGAAGACGTACGGACGGACGGACGGATGGACGGACGGACGTGTGTAGATGGACGGACGGACGGGTGGGCGGACGGACGGACGGACGGACGGACGGACGGACGGACGGACGGGTGGGTGGGTGGACGGACGGACGGACGGGTGGGTGGACGGACGGACGGACGGACGGACGTGGGTGGGTGGACGGACGGACGGACGGACGGACGGACGGATGGGTGGGTGGGTGAACGGACGGACGGGTGTGTGGATGGACGGACGGGTGGGCGGACGGACGGACGGACGGACGGACGGACGGGTGGGTGGGTGGGACGGACGGACGGATGGGTGGGTGGACGGACGGACGGACGGACGGACGGGTGGGTGGACGGACGGACGGGTGGGCGGACGGACAGACGGACGGATGGGCGGACGGACGGACGGACGGACGGACGGATGGGCGGACGGACGGACGGACGGACGGATGGGACGGACGGACGGACGGACGGACGGATGTGGACGGACGGATGGGCGGACGAGACAGAGGTATTTGTATTGATTTGGTACATTTGGTCGGTTGGGTTAATGGGTACCACTGGGGGACACTTTGGTGCCAGACAAAGCCACAGTCTGACAACCTGTGGCTTTTGTCTGGCACCTAATTGAACTCTCCCTCCCTTCTCCCACTCTGTCTGTCTGTCTGTCTGTCTGTCTGTCTGTCTCTCTGTCTGTCTGTCTGTCTCTCTGTCTCTCTGTTCACTGGCTGCTTCCATGGTGTGCAGATTTCATTTGTGCAATGATTGTTCCATTGTAAATGCAAGGAAGAAGAGAGGAAGGATGAAGAGGAAGAGGAGGAAGAGGAGGAGGAGAACAAGAGGGAGGAAGATGATCTGAAGGAGGAAGAGAAGAAGAAGACGGAGGAGGAGGAGTAGGAGGAATAGTAGGAGGATTCCGTTGCAGTGGCTGTTGGGAATGCGGTCTTATGAAATATTCACAAAGTCTGCAGCTGCTGTTGAGGCTGAGATGTGTTAGATGTTCACCACTCGGTCAAGGAAGATGGAGTTGGTGTAGAGGAGAGAGATGGAAGAAGAGGAGGAGATGGAATCGATGGAAGAGGAAGAACAGGTGAAGGAAGGAAGAGGGTCTTTTCCGTCCCATGCATACAGTCACTCCTCACCACTCTGCACAGCTACTACTCTCGAACGATCTGTATACACTCTCAATTCCGATCTATTCTCAGTAACTCTTCCACCATTATTATAGGCAGCCGTCGTAATAGCCGTGCACTGTTACAGTCTGAGGCATTGCTTTTACGTATCACTCCAAAGGCTTTTCACTACAAATTAAAGTCCAACCTCTTCAAGAATTCCTGCCCTTATCCATCCAATGCTCCGCTTTCCTAGCTTTCTCGTCCTCACCCCCTCTGACCCCCTCCCCAGCAGCTGCTTTGCCTTCTATCTCTCGTCTCTCGTCTCTCTGACAGTCAGACTCGGCTCTTCACTTGACATCACTGGACAACCCCTCTGACAGGAGGACGCAGCGCTCGTGAATAGCTGTATAAAGCAGCGCTTTAGAGATCTGAAGTTAACGATTATCTTGGTCATGACTGAACCTAGTTGCCTAGAGATTGTAATTGTAATTAGCAACTTCTATTGCGCCGGTGTCTAATGCACAAGGCATCAACCGATGGCACACCAAAACCAGAAGATCAGTCCGTAAGAGACAGAGACAGCCTACGGTGGATAAGCAATTTGAAAGAGGTAAGTTTTTGGCCGAGAACGAAATGACACAAGCGACTGAGCACAGCGCACAGATACAGGAAGGGAGTTCCAAAAAGTAGGTCCAGAAAAAGCACGTTTGCCAAGAACAGTTCTTGATTTTGGTATGACCAGACAAAGATGATCAGATGACCTCATTGAATAACGATAAGTCTGGGGAATAAGAACTGATTTTAAATATTATGGTTGGCCAGAGTTTACAGTTTTATATACTATGAGCCCCAGTTTGAAACGAATTCTTTGCTGAACAGGAAGCCAATGCAAAGATTTAAGCACAGGGGTTATATGTTCATATTTGAATGTATTAGTTATGGCTCTAGCCAGAGAGTTCTGAACCATTCGCAGTTTAAGCATATTAGACTTGTTGATACCAGTAAGAAGTGAATTACAATGATCTAGGGCTAGGTGACTGGAAAGACGAGGAGAGGTTCCATTTGCCAGAGATATTCTTGAGAGAATGATGATGATCATGATGATCATGATAATGATGATCATGATCATGATCATAATAATGGTAGTGAATAATTGAATCCATTTGCAATGATAATAAAACTAATAATAATGGGAATGATGATGATGATGATGATGGTGGTGGTGGTGGTGGTGGTGGTGGTGGTGGTGATGATGATGATGATGATGATGATGATGATGATTGTACTTTCTGCATCTTCTCATCGGCCTCTCTTTCCGATCTCTGTTCCACGAGCTAGGACCACGATTGCTCAAACTCGATCCTTTGCCATCATTGGGCCCTCTTTATGGAATGCCCTTCCCTTCACTTTGTGTGAGACTTTCCTTTCTGGATCATTGTCTTCATCTCTCTGTCTCTCTCTCTCTCCTTAAAACCTATTTCTTCTCTCGGGTTCTCGCACTGGGAGCGCTAGTACTGAATGGTCACGGCTGAGCGCGGCGCTATATAAATTACTAATTACATTACATTGTAGATTCTAGAGGACCATTATCTGTTGCGTCATCGACGTGTCTCCAGGCGATCTGTTGCTGCCAACTCTGAATATCATGAACGTCTTGAGATGGAACCAAAGGTCAGTCAGTCAGTCAGTCTGCTAAGTGATAATATATTCATGCTAAACAGGTGACGATGGACACCGTGAACAGGATGCTGACTGCAGGCAAAGGGGGCCGTCCATAAATGACGTCACACAATTTTGGCCGATTTTGAACCCCGCTCCCCCTCGTCACACTTCGTCACAAAAAGTAACACCCCCTTGAATAATGACGTCACAAAGCTCTGACGACCCACCCCCTAAAACCAAATTTCCATGGCGAAGCAAAATGCTCCTTCGTGGAACAAATAGGGAGAGCATGCCTACTTTAAAATCTAATGGTGACCAAATATTGAAATAATTAGAAAATATAATGGTGCCCGTATACATTAAAAATTTAAAATAGTAAAAAAATAATGAAAAATTATTGCTGTTATTATTAAAATTAAATTGTTGTTTTATTTTGTTAAATTTAATTACATAGACCTATTGTGACGTCACATTTCTCCAACCCCCACCCCCATGTCACACATCGTCACAAATTTCCGACCCCCTAGGTGCGTGACGTCATTTATGGACGGCCCAAGGGAAGTTAAGCAGCAGAAGCACGGTTAGTATTTGGATGGTTAACCATTGCATGAATGCCAGACCACTTATAAGGCACTGCATTGGGCTACATTGCAGAGTAAATGGACTTGGGTGTTTTTAGTTTCATGTAAGCATAATTAGGTGTTGTTAGTTGGTCTGGTTTGCCTATCTCTGCTGCCCATATATGCCTTTCTATCTGCCTGCCAGTCATTTGTCTGTCTCTTTTGTCTGTTTGTCTGTCTGTCTGTCTGTCTGTCTGTCTGTCTGCTTGCCTGTCTGTCTGTTTGCCTGGGTGGCACTGAAGTCGTCTTTCTGTTTTCTCTCTGTGTGAGACTGTTGTATATGGGAGATGTTGTCGGTCAGTTTGGTCGTAGATTTACAGCCGTTGGCTGCAGCCACCCTCCCTCCGTCCCTCCCTCCGTCCGATCCTTTGTAGCTGTTCATTGGTCTCCTTTGCTGGGCATCGCCGCTGCTGCCGCCAAGTGCACGCGTCATCGACCTTAATTCCTCGGTCTTGACGAGAATATGCGTGTCTGCCTGCTCCCTCTGTCTGTTTTTGTCTGTCTGTGTCTGTCTGCCTGCTCTCTCTTTCTGTCTCTGTCTGTCTGTCTGTGACTGTGTGTCTGCCTGCTCCCTCTGTCTGTCTGTGTCTGTCTGCCTGCCTGCTCCCTCTGTCTGCCTGTGTCTGTCTGTCTGTGTCTGTCTGTCTGCCTGCCTGCTCCCTCTTTCTGTCTGTGTCTGTCTGTGTCTGTGTGTCTGCCTGCTCGCTCTGTCTGTCTCTGTCTGTCTGTGTCTGTCTGCCTGCCTGCTTTTTCTCTCTCTGTCTCTGTCTCTCGTCCATCGTTTGTAATCAGATTATCTTGCCACTGGAATCTTCCCTTGACGCGTTGGTGTCGCTTAATGTCATTTCGTTAATCATGGCTAGAAGTAGTCTGCTGCTGCTGCTCGGGAGTTGTCCACTTCCGAGGAAACTATGCCTTCCAAAGGTGGAAGAACGAGGAGGTTCCATCAAGGAGGTTCCAGAGAGGAAGTTCCATCGAGGAAGTTCCCTTGATTAGGCTCCATCGAGGAGGTTCCATCGAGGGGGTTCCATTGATTAGGTTCCATTGATTAGGTTCCATCAAGGAGGTTCCATTGATTAGGTTCCATCAAGGAGGTTCCATTGATTAGGTTCCATCAAGGAGGTTCCATTGATTAGGTTCCATCAAGGAGGTTCCATTGATTAGGTTCCATCAAGGAGGTTCCATTGATTAGGTTCCATCAAGTAGGTTCCATCAAGTAGGTTCCATTGATTAGGTTACATCAAGTAGGTTCCATTGATTAGGTTCCATCAAGGAGGTTCCATTGATTAGGTTACATCAAGTAGGTTCCATTGATTAGGTTCCATCAAGGAGGTTCCATTGATTAGGTTACATCAAGTAGGTTCCATTGATTAGGTTCCATCAAGGAGGTTCCATTGATTAGGTTCCATCAAGGAGGTTCCGTTGATTAGGTTCCATCGAGGAGGTTCCATTGATTAGGTTCCATTGATTAGGTTCCATTGATTAGGTTCCATCAAGGAGGTTCCATTGATTAGGTTCCATCAAGGAGGTTCCATTGATTAGGTTCCATCAAGGAGGTTCCATTGATTAGGTTCCATCAAGTAGGTTCCATCAAGTAGGTTCCATTGATTAGGTTCCATCAAGGAGGTTCCGTTGATTAGGTTCCATCGATTAGGTTCCATTGATTAGGTTCCATTGATTAGGTTCCATTGATTAGGTTCCATTGATTAGGTTCCATTGATTAGGTTCCATCAAGGAGGTTCCATTGATTAGGTTCCATCAAGGAGGTTCCATTGATTAGGTTCCATCAAGTAGGTTCCATCAAGTAGGTTCCATCAAGTAGGTTCCATTGATTAGGTTCCATCAAGGAGGTTCCGTTGATTAGGTTCCATTGATTAGGTTCCATCAAGGAGGTTCCATTGGTTAGGTTCCATCAAAGAAGGTTCCATCAAGGAGGTTCCATTGATTAGGTTCCATTGATTAGGTTCCATCAAGGAGGTTCCATTGATTAGGTTCCATCAAGGAGGTTCCATTGATTACGTTCAATCAAGGAGGTTCCGTTGATTAGGTTCCATCTAGGAAGTTCCCTTGACTAGGTTCCATCAAGGAGGTTCCATTGATTAGGTTCCACCAAGGAGGTTCCATTGATTAGGTTCCATCAAGGAGGTTCCATTGATTAGGTTTCATCAAGGAGTGTCCGTTGATTAGGTTCCATCTAGGAAGTTCCCTTGATTAGGTTCCATCAAGGAGGGGGTTCCATTGATTAGGTTCCATCAAGTAGGTTTCATTGATTAGGTTCCATCAAGGAGGTTCCATTGATTAGGTTCAAGGAGGTTCCTCAAGGAGATTCAGGTTCCATCAGGTTCCGTGATTAGGTTCCCTCAAGGAGGTTTCATTGATTAGGTTCCATCAAGGAGGTTCCATTGATTAGGTTCCATCAAGGAGGTTCAATTGATTAGGTTCCATCAAGGAGGTTCCGTTGATTAGGTTCCATCTAGGAAGTTCCTTTGACTAGGTTCCATCAAGTTGGTTCCATTTATTAGGTTCCACCAAGGAGGTTCCATTGATTAGGTTCCATCAAGGAGGTTCCATTGATTAGGTTCCATCAAGGAGTGTCCGTTGATTAGGTTCCATCTAGGAAGTTCCCTTGATTAGGTTCCATCAAGGAGGTTCCATTGATTAGGTTCCATCTAGGAGGTTCTCTTGATTAGGTTCCATCAAGGAGGTTCCATTGATTAGGTTCCATCAAGGAGGTTCCATTGATTAGGTTCCATCTAGGAGGTTCCCTTGATTAGGTTCCATCAAGGAGGTTCCATTGATTAGGTTCCATCAAGGAGGTTCCATTGATTACTTTCCATCTAAAAAGTTTCCTTGATTAGGTTCCATCAAGGAGGTTCCATTGATTAGGTTCCATCAAGTAGGTTCCATTGATTAGGTTCCATCAAGGAGGTTCCATTGATTAGGTTCCATCTAGGAAGTTCCCTTGATTAGGTTCCATCAAGTAACACCATTGCTCCGTGATGTGTTGCATTGGCTTCCGGTGCGGTACCGGATAGAACATAAACTTGCACTACTTGTGTACAAGTCCCTGCATGGTGCGGCGCCGGGGTACCTTGCAGAATATTGCGTGAGTGTGTCGTCGACCAGAGCCGAACCTTCTTTGAGATCTGAGGGGAAGGGCGATCTGCAGGTGCGGAAATCAAGAACAGGCTTTGGTGATCGTGCCTTTTCCGTGGCTGGACCCAGATGCTGGAATAGCATTCCACCATCAATACGAGCTGCACCTACTATGGAGTCATTCCAGTTCAGGAGCTCAAGACATATTACTTTGAAAAAGCGTATCTCTGATTCAGTGTTGAACTTGTTAAAGCGCCCTTGTAACGGCATGTGCCGTGTTACGGCGCTGTAGAAATTGTCGTAGTCATTCATTCATTCATTCATTCATTCATTCATTCATTCATTCATCAAGTAGGTTCCATTGATTAGGTTCCATTGATTAGGTTCCATCAAGGAGGTTCCGTTGATTAGGTTCCATTGATTAGGTTCCATTGATTAGGTTCCATTGATTAGGTTCCATTGATTAGGTTCCATTGATTAGGTTCCATTGATTAGGTTCCATCAAGTAGGTTCCATTGATTAGGTTCCATTGATTAGGTTGTGTACATTTCAGGTGCTTTGGGTGGAACAACAGCAGGTGAAGCGGCGGCAGAAGAGGAACATCCAATCGCTTTTCAACGATCCGAAATGGCCGCGCATCTGGTATCTGGTCAGTCAGTTATTCTTCTTCTTCGTTTTCTTTGTCTACTTCGACTTCTTCTTCTTCGTCTTTCGTGAGATGCCTACTTCTAGGAGGCGATGTTGCTTTGTTGACCGAACATTGTTAGACTGTGCAGGTGGTTTGGTTGTTCTTGTTGTCTGGTTGTTCTTGTGTGCGTTTGGTTGTTTGGTTGTTTTTGTTGTCTGTTTGGTTGTTCTTGTTGTCTGGTTGTTCTTGTCCGTTTGGTTGTTTGGTTGTTCTTGTTGTCTGTTTGGTTGTTCTTGTTGTCCGTTTGGTTGTTTGGTTGTTTTTGTTGTCTGTTTGGTTGTTCTTGTTGTCTGGTTGTTCTTGTCCGTTTGGTTGTTTGGTTGTTCTTGTTGTCTGGTTGTTCTTGTTGTCCGTTTGGTTGTTTGGTTGTTTTTGTTGTCTGTTTGGTTGTTCTTGTTGTCTGGTTGTTCTTGTCCGTTTGGTTGTTTGGTTGTTTTTGTTGTCTGTTTGGTTGTTCTTGTCCGTTTGGTTGTTTGGTTGTTCTTGTTGTCCGTTTGGTTGCTCTTGTTGTCTGGTTGTTTGGTTGTTCTTGTTGTCCGTTTGGATGCTCTCGTTGTCTGGTTGTTTGGTTGTTCTTGTTGTCCGTTTGGTTGCTCTTGTTGTTCTGGTTGTTTGTTTGGTTGTTCTTGTTGTCTGGTTGTTCTTGTCCGTTTGGTTGTTTGGTTGTTCTTGTTGTCTGGTTGTTCTTGTTGTCCGTTTGGTTGTTTGGTTGTTTTTGTTGTCTGTTTGGTTGTTCTTGTTGTCTGGTTGTTCTTGTCCGTTTGGTTGTTTGGTTGTTTTTGTTGTCTGTTTGGTTGTTCTTGTCCGTTTGGTTGTTTGGTTGTTCTTGTTGTCCGTTTGGTTGCTCTTGTTGTCTGGTTGTTTGGTTGTTCTTGTTGTCCGTTTGGATGCTCTCGTTGTCTGGTTGTTTGGTTGTTCTTGTTGTCCGTTTGGTTGCTCTTGTTGTCTGGTTGTTTGGTTGTTCTTGTTGTCCGTTTGGTTGCTCTTGTTGTTTGGTTGTTCTTGTTGTCCGTTTGGATGCTCTCGTTGTCTGGTTGTTTGGTTGTTCTTGTTGTCCGTTTGGTTGCTCTTGTTGTCTGGTTGTTTGGTTGTTCTTGTTGTCCGTTTGGTTGCTCTTGTTGTTTGGTTGTTCTTGTTGTTCGTTTGGTTGCTCTTGTTGTCTGGTTGTTTGGTTGTTCTTGTTGTCTGGTTGTGTCGTCGTTTGGTTGTCTTGTCTCTTTGGTTTTCTGGTTGTTCGTTTGTTGTGTTCCTGCTTTGCTTCTCTCAAAACCTATTTCTTCTATAATTGTGGTCTTGTGCACTGGTAGTTCACCCTGATAGAGGCGCTTTATAAATGTTTGAATACAATACAATAAAAATATTGATTGTTGTTTGATTATGTAAACGAAATGCAATTAAGATTCCTATCGTGCAGTGCAGTCTCTGTCTCTAACGTATAGTCATTGTGGGAAGGTATCTGCGGAAGAAAGGCTTTGAATCGGAGGCTTAGGGTTAGGTGCCATTCAAGTGACGACGAATGAGGCAGGCAGGACAACCTATTTCAGTTGTCCGGCCTGCCTAGGTCAACCTATTTTCAGTTGGTCGTTCTTTCCGCTTCTTCTCCTCCGCTCTTTTAGATCGGTTCCAATCATCTAATCATCTCATAGATGGATGGGAGGAGGGAGCAATGAAATCGTAGGATCTCTCTCTCTCTGTCTCTGTCTCTGTCTCTCTCTGTCTCTCTGTCTCTGTCTGTCTGTCTGTCTCTCTCTGTCTCTGTCTCTGTCTGTCAATCTGTCTGTCTGTCTGTCTGTCTCTCTCTGTGTCTCTCTCTGTCTCTCTCTGTCTCTCTCTCTCTGTCTCTCTGTCTCTCTGTTTGTCTGTCTGTCTGTCTGTCTGTCTGTCTGTCTGTCTTCTGTCAATCTGTCTGTCTGTCTCAATGCTGTCTCTCTCTCTCTCTCTCTCTCTCTCTCTCTCTCTCTCTCTCTCTCTCACTCGTCTCTCCTCCACCTCTCTCTTGACGACATCCGTTATGAAGTGACTTTCGCAGAAAGGTCGACTGCAATAAGTGACAAATCGGCTTTTGGCTCAGCGTGTTGCCTTGGCAACCACCGTTGCTTTGGCAATGGCTCGGTCCTGTTTATTGGGCGGAATTGGAATCCGATATGATTGGGGAGGCGTTGTTTCTGGTGGAATTGGGTGACGTGGTTAGGCTTAAGGTTTAGGACTTCTGACGCTGGTTCAATTAATTAATTGAATCATTAATCCTATGCCATACAATCCTATCAATTACTGTGTCTTCACTCCTTAACTGTACATGCATATAATATGAGAGTGTAGTCATATGATTTGAGTGGGTCTCAAGGACATTCACTACAGAACTAAAGATGCCTATGTTGCACTGCCAGGAAACCAGTGGCGGACAAAACCTAACCCTAACCCGCCATCTTGTTTTTTCATGCAACTTCTAAAAATCAAGAGCTCTTGCTATCCGCGATTTTCATTTTCAGCACGGTCAGGTTAGTCTAGAAACACATGGTAGGAAATTGCTACATGATTTGCTTCTAAGAAAGTCATTTTGAGAATTGAGGCCTATTATAGATATATAGTCGATTAGAAACGACGACCGACGACCGAACGAATGATTGCGTCTTAATATCTCGACTGACAGCAATTCAGGCAAATAAATCACCAAATTCCGATAGAAAATATATGGCTACCTTGGTAGCCACGTCCTACGTTACTAACAACAGTAGTAGTGGTAATAATGATAATAACAATATCAATAATAATAATAAAAGCTGTTTCCAGATTTATTTTCTTCTGGGTGAATTGTTTTGAAACAGCCCTTTGCTGGATAAGACTTTATGGTGAAGCAAATAATGTACACTGTGTCCCGATAAAAAGGGACCCCTTTTGTTATCATGAAAATAAACTAGTAAATATTCATCGATTTTAAAATTCCAAGACCATTTTAATCCTGACATAATTTACTAAATCTTATAATATAAGCGAAGTCTGTTTACGTTTTCCTTCCGTTTGTTTGTTTGTTTGTATGTTTGTTTGTCCGCATCTAAAGGCTCCGAAACGGAACGCTTTAGCGATTTACAAAATTTTACAAAACATTATTACGCCACGTCATGATCAACGCGACTATTTTCAGCTCGCAATTTTATTTAAACGCCGATATATGGACATTTTAAATTATTTCCAACTGTTTCGACGAGGCTATTTTAATTATACAGGCCATAGTATGGCCATTTGTTCACGTCACGCATGCTAATTATGTAATCTTACGTCACGCGGCCTTAATTTTCAAATCAGGCGCTTTCATTAAAAGACGCGGGTCGCTCCGAAAAATTACAATCGCAATAACGGCCGAACTTCGTCTATTATAATTATTTAGCCTTGAGGGAACAAATAATAGCCTACGTCTATAATAGAAAATAGGTTATAGAAAAATGACTGAGCTTAGTCTATTATAATTATTTAGCCCGGGGAACAAATAATAAGCCTATATAAGGTAGAGATAACCCGTGCAGTACACGGGCAAAGCAACTACTATCACCTCTAAATATCGTTTCCGTTCAGATATAGGCCTATGCACGTGTTCTTAAATATTTGAAGCCCATCATCAAATATAGTAATTAAGTAAGTAAGTAGCCTTTATTTGCAGCCGTTACATATTACGCCTGGGAAAAACCCGGGCGAACGCCGGGTAAAAACTGCTAGTACTGTATAAAGTATAAAAGTTTTGTTATTTAATAATGACGTCATAATGACGTAATTTTCATCAAAATTCAAGTGTCAAGGACGGCACAAAAATCATCTAAAATTTTCAATATTATTTTAAACTGTCATTCATCAATTATAAATTTTAGTTTAATTTAATTTTTATATTTGAATAATATTAGACTACAAGGCGTGCTCAAAGTGTCCACCTTCTGCCTCAACACAAGCTTCAAGACGAGCGCGCCACAGGCCAATAGCAGCAGCGATAACCAGCTGATCAAATTCATCCCAGGCATTAACAATACGCGCACGGAGGTCTTCAATGTCTCTGATCTTTGTCCTGTAAACCTTCTCTTGCATTAGTCCCCAAATCTTGTAATCAACGGGACTAAAGTTCGGGCTGTTTGGCAGTCAAAGATTAGGCGGCATGAAATCCAGAGTCTCCTTTGTCTGCAATTCAACAGTTCCACGAGCTCAGTGAGCTGGAGCGCCATATTGTTGGAATGTGTAATAATCCGAATATACCCTGGATATCATACAACAATTTTTCCGACAGCAAACAATCACGGGGAAAAGTTCCACTTATTTTCCCGCCTGGTTCTGTTAAATGGATTTCCGTTTTACGACGATCCGATCATCCGACGCAACAATTTTTTGTCATACTTAAATTTTGATGCAAATGACGTCATTATGACGTAATTATTTGATGACAGGAAATTTTACATTTTAACCATGTTAGCTAATTATGTCAGGATTAAAATGGTTTTGGAATTTTAAAAATCGATGAATATTTACTAGTTTATTTTTATGATAACAAAAGGGGTCCCTTTTTATCGGGACACAGTGTAGATGGAAGTAATAATAAAAATATAATGCGGCTGCTGTTACTATATAATATTAGTGACAGTAGTAGATGTTGAACCGTAGAATCGCGGCGGTGGTCTGGACATGAACGTGATACCAGTGTGGCGCAAGGGATACACCGGTCAAGGAGTGGTCGTCTCAATTCTAGACGACGGAATCGAAAAGGATCATCCGGATCTCAAACGAAACTATGTAAGTCTTCTTCGTCACTCCCTCACCACTTGTCCCCCACTCACCTGCTCACAGGATCTCTCGCTCGCTCGTTCGCTACCTCCCTCACTGGAAATAAGTGTTCCGAGTGTGCTTACGTTTTTACTTGCATCGTCCAGACGACGACTAGATACACTGCAGGACGAGACCAGTGTATCTAGCGACACCTTTTGGTCTGCTGCTGTTCTCCAGTCTACTTCTCCATCCAGAGTTGGAAATAGATTTTGAGAAATCTGAAAGAATTGTCATGGGAAGGAATGAGGAAATAGTTTTCTGGTCTTAGGTCCGTGCCATTCGTTTTTTGATTACTCGATAATTCTTTTGTTAAACATTAAACAGTGCATTAATTGATTTAAGAACGGAATGAGATTAATTAGCCTTGTTTTGGTTTTTCATAGGATGCGGTCGCCAGTTACGACGTCAACGACCAAGATCCGGATCCCCAGCCGAGATATGAATACACGAACGAGAACAGGTCACAACCAGTCAGGGCTTATTCTAAGGAATTTTATTAACTGCACATGAGGGACGAATTCGGAGGTCTGGGCAGAGTGGCGTAACCAGTATTTAACCAGAATTTTCGAGGCGGGGGTAGTACCAAGGGTTTTTCAAGAATTTTCGAGGGGGGGTAGTAACGAGTTTTCCAACAACAATTTCCCCTCCTCGATCCATCCTGACCGCGGACGGGGTAGACTATAAATCCTCGGGGGGGATTATCCCTATTTCACACTTGCAGAACTTCCCCAAGAGACGTCTAGATTAAACACTGTGGCGTAACTAGGGCTTTTCATGCGCCCAGGGCAAGAATTTCTAGAAAATTTTGTTTTGTTAGTTCCGCCAAAATTTCTCATCACTTTTTTGCTTTCCGTCATCTTTTTCCAGAAGAAAATTGTCAGAAGCCTAATTTTGTGCCCCCTGTCCTGCCTCGTTACGCCACTGTCTGATGGACTGTTGGTTTAGGTCTACAAAAAATAACTGCACAAATTCTCATTTTAACTGCACAAATTTCTTTCCTAACTACACACTTTTGTGTCCAGCTGCACGTTAGAATAAGCCCTGCAACCAGTATACCTGGCCATTATTATCCAGCGGTCTTAGCTGGGTAGTAGCTGTCAATGCGTCATTTTCAACCGAAGATTTAATGACAGCACCACCATTAGCACCACCACAGCACTACCACCACCATTAGCACCAACGCCCCCATTTACACCAATGCCACCATTACCACCACCACCACCACGATTAATACCAATGCCACCATTAGCACCACCACCATCAGCACCACCACCACAGCACCACCACCATTAGCACCAACGCCACCATTAGCACCCACCACCATCAGCACCACCACCATTACCACCATTAGCACCACCACCACAGCACCACCACCATTAGCACCACCACCAGCACCACAACCATTACCACCACCACCACCACCATTACCACCACAGCACCACCACCATTAGCACCACATACTATCACCACCATCAGCACCACCACCATTACCACCGCCACAGCACCACCACCATTAGCACCACCACCAGCACCACCACCATTAGCACCACCACCAGCACCACAACCATTGCCACCACCACCACCATTACCACCACCACAGCACCACCACCATTGGCACCAATGCCGCCATTAGTACCAGCACCATCAGCACCACCACCATTTACCCCACCACCATTGGCACCACCACCACCACCACGCCTACCACCACCGCCACCACCATTACAAACCACCATTAGCACCACCTGCCTGGCACCACCACCATTTACCACCACCACCACCATTACCATCATTAGCACCACCACACCACCACCACCACTTGCCTGCCACCACCACCCGCACCATTACCACCACCATTTAGCACCATCGCCACCATTAGTGGTACCGCCACCAGGCACCACCAGCACCACAAATTACCACCACCACCACAGGCGGTCTCAGTTCGTATGATGGTGGTGGTGGTGATGTGTGACGATGACGACGATGATGATGATTGATGATGATGATGTATCATCGTTTGTGAAATCATCTTGCAGTGTGTGTGTGTTTTTAATCCATCTAGTTTAACTTACAGGAATCTTGCTTGCTTGTCCCCACCTGGTACAAATCTTGCGACGACTAATTCGATCCACTTCAATCCATTCAATCGTTCTGAAACTTGGCAGACAGACTCGTCCCCGCAGACACTTCATCATATAAAAATTTTCAGCGCCCCCAAAAGGCTAGCTTATGAGAATCGGGGACTTACGTTGTGCAAAAAACGGCCCCCCTTACCAAATAAAATCTTGCGACGACTAATTCAATCACTTCCAATCATTCAATCGTCCTGAAACTTGGCAGATAGACTTGTCCCCGCAGACACTTCATTCTATAAAAATTTCAGCTTCCCCAAAAAAGCCAAGCTTATAGAATCGGGGATTCAACTTTTCCAAAATTTTCCACGATTCGTCTTCTACGCAGCATATTTAGGCGTGTTGCCATTGGCCGCTACAAAAATTGGCGCGCTGCAAAATAAACGCACGCTATGTCGTAAAATGAACGCGGACTATATATTTGTAGAGGTCACTGTTTCATAAGAAGACGCATTATAGATACTAGATGGATTATAGTAAAAAACTTTGTTTTTACGGGCTGTATTTTTATTGTTAATGAGTTCTCTGCTGTTTCTCTGAACATAATATGATCCGATTTCTTACGTCTAAGGCTCTAAGCAGACATCGTCGTCGTCGTCGTCATAATATGTTGCCAGTCGTCGTCTGTCTAAATGGTTGGTTAGTGAATCATGGTCTCTGTCGTTTGTTCGTGCTGTTGTTGTAGGCATGGGACGAGGTGTGCGGGGGAGGTGGCTGCCGAGGCGAATAACAACATCTGTAGTACGGGAGTGGCATACGATGCCAGCATTGGAGGTAGAAGACAGACCACGCTCCTCCTCCTCATTGAGCACTTCTTAGTCAGTGCAGCCCTTGTAGCGTCATCTAAATATGGACAATTGAACATATTATATCCATCTCAGTCTCACTCCTCCTCGTCCTCGTCACGTTGTTTAGTCAACATCTTACAACCTTAATAAAAGTGTCAAAGTTCTGCCTTGTGTGCTCCTCAGTTCCTAGTCTAACTTGATGGCGCCCGTTAAGACTATCACTGGGCAGTGCATCAGATAATGGTACCAACTGACGACTCTCCTAACAACCTTCTCCCTACTGCTCCTCCCTCCTGGTTGTCACCTTGTCTCCTCATCCTTCCCTTCCATTCAGCTCCGCCTTCTCCTCTTCCTCCACCACTTCCTCCTCCTTTGCCTCCTTCTCCTCTTTCTCCACCACTTCCTCCTCCTCCTTTGCCTCCTTCTCCTCTTCCTCCACCACTTCCTCTTCCTCCTTTGCCTCCTTCTCCTCTTCCCTCCACCACCCTCCTCCTCCTTTGCCTCCTTCTCCTCTTCCTCCACCACTTCTCCTCCTCCTTTTGCCTCCTCCTCTTCCTCCACCACTTCCTCCTCCTTTGCCTCCTTCTCCTCTTCCTCTTTCCTTCTCCTCCTCCTTTGCCTCCTTCTCCTCTTGCCTCCACCACTTCCTCCTCCTCCTTTGCCTCCTTCTCCTCTTCCTCCACCACTTCCTCCTCCTCCTTTGCCTCCTTCTCCTCTTCCTCCACCACTTCCTCCTCCTCCTTTGCCTCCTTCTCCTCTTCCTCCACCACTTCCTCCTCCTCCTTTGCCTCCTTCTCCTCTTTCTCCACCACTTCCTCCTCCTCCTTTGCCTCCTTCTCCTCTTCCTCCACCACTTCCTCTCGTCCACCTTTTGCACTCCTTCTCCTCTTCCTCCCACCACTTCCTCCTCCTCCTTTGCCTCCTTCTCCTCTTCCTCCACCACTTCCTCCTCTAACTTGCCTCCTTCTCACTCTTTCTCCACCACTTCCTCCTCCTACCTCTTTTCTCTTCCTCCACCACTTCTCCACTTCCTCCTCCTCCTTTGCCTCCTTCTCCTCTTTCTCCACCACTTCCTCCTCCTCCTTTGCCTCCTTCTCCTCTTCCTCCACCACTTCCTCCTCCTCCTTTGCCTCCTTCTCCTCTTTCTCCACCACTTCCTCCTCCTCCTTTGCCTCCTTCTCCTCTTCCTCCACCACTTCCTCCTCCTCCTTTGCCTCCTTCTCCTCTTTCTCCACCACTTCCTCCTCCTCCTTTGCCTCCTTCTCCTCTTCCTCCACCACTTCCTCCTCCTCCTCCTTTGCCTCCTTCTCCTCTTCCTCCACCACACCACTTCCTCCTCCTTTGCCTCCTTCTCCTCTTCCTCCACCACTTCCTCCTCCTTTGCCTCCTTCTCCTCTTCCTCCCACCATCATCCTTTCTCCTCCTCTTGCACCTCCTTCTCCTCTTCCTCCACCACTTCCTCCTCCTCCTTTGCCTCCTTTTCCTCTACCTCCTCCTCTTCCTCCTCCTTCTCCTCTCCACCACTTCCTCCTCCTCCTTTGCCTCCTTCTCCTCTTCCTCCACCACTTCCTCCTCCTCCTTTGCCTCCTTCTCCTCTTCCTCCACCACTTCCTCCTCCTCCTTTGCCTCCTTCTCCTCTTTCTCCACCACTTCCTCCTCCTCCTTTGCCTCCTTCTCCTCTTCCTCCACCACTTCCTCCCCTTCCTCCCCCTTCCTCCCCTTTCCTCCCTCCTCCTTCCCCACCACTTTCCTCCCCCTCCCCCCTCCCTTTTTCCTCCACCCCCTTCCTCCTCCTCCTTCCCCTTTTTCTTTTTCCCCACTTCCTCCTCCCTCCTTTTCCCCCTTTTTTCCTCTTCCCCCCTTTTTTCCCCCTCCCCCTTTTTGGGCCCCCTTTTTTCTTCCTAAAACTTTTTTTTGTTTTCCCTTTCTTACCAACTTTTCCTTTTGCCTTTTCCCTTCCCCCTTAAAATTCCCCTCCCCCTTTTGCCCCCTTTTTAAAATTCCTTAATCCTTTTGCCCCTCCTTCCCCTTTTAAACTTCCCCCTCCGGGGGGGCCTTTTCCTTTTACTTTCCCCCTTTGCCTCCTTCTTCTTTCCTACCAANCGCATAGACTTAACTGGACGCAAAAATAACAATGCTGCCATCTGGCGAATCAAATTTAATCCCACGCTGCCTATTAAATTACTACTGATACATATTAGGCAATGTATGTATTGCGATGTGAGACTCTTCCATTGGATTGCCATGGTGTCACGACAACTCGTCGAACGACATTTCGTCTACGACACTTCGTCGAGCGACAATTCGTCGAACGACATTTCGTCTACTAAGTTATTTGATATTTTCACTTTAAAATGGAAGCTGGATTGATGAAAACTGTTTCCTGAGTCCGAAGTGGGATTGATGAAAACATTCCTGTGTTGAAATAGAAGCTGAATTGATCAAAATAATTTTTCACGTAAAAATAAGCTGAAAATCAACCTGGATTCATGGATGAAAATAGGTTTCCATTCAGCAGAAGCTGGATTGATGACAATAATCTTGTCAGTAATTAGAAGCTGGATTCCTGAGAATATATAGAGCACGTTTTGGCGAAACTATAAGAAAGCAAGCGGACTCTGTTGATTAGCCGTAATGGATACGAATACACTAGTAGACGAAATGTCGTTATACGAATTGTCGTAGACGAAGTGTCGTTAGGCTTATACGAAAATGTCGTTCGACGAGTTGTCGCGGAACCGATTGCCGGTGTCACGACATTTAGGAAATAGGAGTAATAGTAACACGAGTAATCGCTAAGTGTCACTGAATCAGTCCAAGCATTTTGTAAACAACACAGCTATAATAAGTAAGTAATATTTACGCATAATTATCATCGACAAAGAAGACATTAGTCATTACAGGACAACATATTGCACGGTTAATAGGAAAAGAAAGTCGGAAAACCCATAGTTTAGGTTGGTAAATTGAGATCTAGCTTTAAAACCCGTACTTTAGGTTGGTAAATTATTTTAATCTCAGAAACACGCAATAGAAGTTGGATTGATGAAAATAATGGCTTTCTTACCTAACTGGAAGCTGAATTGATGACAGCTATTATGGACATTGGTAGACTGTCTTAATTCGTACACCATGCTTCTTACCAATAAACGTATAATTATAGGCCTACGGCATTTAAGATTTATAAATTCCATTTTCATCAGTTTCTATTGAAGCAAACAATTATTTTTATAAATCCAGCTTCCATTTCAAATTACCAAGTACGTGTTTCCGAGATTAAAATAATTTAGCCTATACCAACCTGCATTTCTCTTAATGAATTTACCATCCAAAACTACGGTTTTACCAAGAAAGTCACCCATATTAACCATTTTAGGCCTTATGCTGTAATTGCATGACTAGCCAGTTTATCAAAATGTAGCCTACATTCCACTCTTACCAGCCTGTGTGATCATGCCTGTGCTTTGAAGATGCCCAGGGGGTGCATGAAAAAGCAAACATTTTTTCAAAATCAAAAGTTAGGTTTTGGGGGGTTTTTGTTTCTAGACAGCAAACACTGGCGCCACTAGAATCGCTGCATATAATACTATGATGGGGAGCGAGCGGCACCATGTGCATCAACATAGTTACAACGAAAATCATCGAAAACTTTTATCAAATGTCTTAATAAACTTCTGTTTCTCTGGAAATTGTTTCTTAAAATCGACTGAATCCAGAGTTATTTACGATCGCTTCTTGTGCGTCGAAATGCCTGTGAGATTTAAGGTAAGTTTATCAGTTGAAAGTTAAGAAACCTTTCCGTAAACAGACCAGCTTTTAAAGTTGAATTTATTTGGCGCCATAAAAGGCTCGACGAGGTCTGTACAATGAAAATGGCCATTAGATTTGATAGCGCTGTGGAAACAAAAACTTTACTTATCAATCGATGGTTTTTAAATTCTTACAATACGGAAGCAAGTTGTTTGGGCAAAAGTGAGATATGGAATGGATTTTAAAGGCTTTTTCAGCGGAGTTTCAGTTGCTGATCACTTCTGCTCGTCTTTCTACGTTCATCTACAATTCCACTTCAATGCACTTCCGATCAGGGTAATCTATCGTTTTAGCGGGTTTAATTATTGGTAAATATTTGGTATTTGTAGCATTATAATTTAATCGATCCAGCTTCCATTAGGCAAAAATTCGTTTCATCAGTCCAGCTTCTATTTAAGCAGGAATTAGTTTTCATCAATACAACTTTGATTTAATTAAGAATTATTTTCCATCAATCCAGCTTCTCTTTAAGCAAGATTCTTTTCATCGGGCTCACTTCTATTTCATTAAAAATTATTTTCGTCAATCCGACTTCTATTTAGCGAGAATTCGTTTCGTCAATCCAACTTGTTTACGACCAACGCTGAAACCCTTGCAGTGGTGGATAATTAAACCCGCTAAAACGATATTTTACCCCGATCAGTATTGAATTTTAAATCAGTATAGTATATGTAAAATAAAAGAAAGCGTTGTGCTTTTACGGCGGAAAATGCTGCCACGCAACCCGCGAAAACTTACTTCTTGCGTGGAAATATATTCACATTTTATCTAATGACGACTGTTAATCTTAACTGACTGTCACAGCGCCTAACCTGACCCTAACTAACACTCACGACGCCAATTTATAGGATGTAATGCATTTTTAACAGTGCACTCTGCACCGAGGGTTGCGCATGCGCAAAGCAATCGAAAATAGTAATTCCGCAGCGGAATTTTTCGCCGCAGAAGATTCTCTCCTAAAAGAAAACGAAAGGAAAATGTTGCTTGAAAGTGATTGCCTGAATTTTGGATGATGGTGCTGTGTATTGTGATGTCCATCTTTTGAATTGCTTAGGATACGGCAGAATATCATCAACGATTCACTCCACAAGTGACACAAAAACTGCAAACGAATTCCAGCAAAGGCAAGTAAATATTAGAGAGAGAAGTGCAAGAGAAGATTTGACTGGCCACTTGGTCATCAGTTGTTCTGTCTCTGATCGTGTTTTCTGGTCGTAAAATTGAGTCATTCTCCAGAAGATAAGTAACAGTTTTCAGTCTTTCAATTGAGACGAAAAGCATACATTAAGACAAACACACACTGACTTTACCGAGGCCATCGTTAAAGCCCCTGTCCCTCCCTCCATTAAACTGCGAATAGAAATGATCCATCTGGCATAGGAACCCATCTCCCATTCTGATGCATCCCTCATGACACATCTTGCAACAACTTCTTCTAAGAGGCAGAATAAGTTAATATGAATACATAGAAAGGTCAACTGGTCGCTGCTCTGTCTGTCTGTCTGTCTGTCTGCCTGCCTGCCTGCCTGTCTGTCTGTCTGTCTGTCTGTCTCTCGTCTTGTTTGTTGCTGTGACTGTCTGTCTGGTTCTATGTCTGTGTATTTGTCATTTTGTCTGAATCTGTTGTTTTCTTCTTTCAGTGTCTGATCTGTCGAGTGGCAACCAGCCACTTGTGTCGATCCTAAAGACGTCCGTCTCTGCCAACAGAGCCAGACAACAGAAGAGGAAATCATTCGGATGATTACGTTCTGCTTGGAAGCCAATCCAAGTTTGCCCCAAGCATCAGATATCGACTGAGACCAACTGCCATCCATCGCATCACTCCTCCTCCTATTCCTCCTCCTCCTCCTCCCTATTCTCCTCCTCTCCATCCTCCTTCCCACCAGGTAGACTATGCAGCATCTCCCTTAAAGACAGTGCATTGTGAGGAGCATTGTGTTTTGCATGTCATGGAGGCTCTTGTTTCAACAGCTGGTGTCTGGTAGAGTTATCTCGTTTATCAATGTGGCATGACCGAAATCCGGATCAGCAAACCGATTTTGCCAATCTTGGACTATCCGGAATTATCCGGATCCGGAATTTCTAGCCTACCAATTAGTAAAAAAATGTTTTTGACGGTTTTCTAAAGTCTGTAACAATTTATAGGCCATTCAATGATGATTTCCCACACAGATCATTTAATAGTTGGGTAGCTAATGAAAGGCTCATCAGTCACTCTAGGCTTGCCTAGCTTGCTTAGAGTAACACAGGGAGGAAATCCGATCGACGTATTCGATGATCGTAGATTCGGAACCGACCTGGGCTGATGAACCAAAGTCCTCCGTGCCCACCTTCATGTGGTGCAGACTGTTAGTACCCTCCCTTAATTGGGTAGGAGAACGAACGGGCACGGCAGGCAAAACCAGGGGAAGGCAATGGCAAACCACCCCTGTTACCATGCCAAGAAAACCTTTATGAATCAAGCTAATTCAAACAAAGTAGTAGTCGCAGATGGTGAGACTCCCAGGCCGGAGTGCGACTCAACAGCTACTGGGAAAGAGCGAAATGGAGAGTTGAAAGCAATTCAGTCTAATGAAGCAACAGGACAAAAGCCGAAAGGAGGTTCAGTGGCAGATCGTACTGGAAAGCAAAGACTCATCCTGAGCTGTAAAAATAAAATGAAAATAAGCACATGGAATGTCCGTAGTATGCAGAGTGGAAAGATGGATATCATTCAGAGAGAGATGGAACGACTTGATATATCAATCATGGGGTTAAGTGAAACAAGATGGAAAGGACAGGGCCATTTCAATTGGAATGGTTATAGGATTATAATGTCAGGTAAAAAAGAAAAAGGAAGAAGTGGGGTAGCAATTATGTGTGATAGAACAAGCGCAAATTCAATAATGGGTTATGATACAGTGAGTGACAGAATCTTGAGCGTAAGATTTCGAGGAAAGAAAGTTAATATAACAATTATACAAATATATGCACCAACGTCAATGGCGATTGAGGAAGAGCACGAAAGCTTTTACAATGAATTACAAAGTGTAATTGATAAAACTCCTAAAGGAGATGTAATAATGGTCATTGGTGACTTTAATGCGAAGGTGGGAAAATATAATGGAGGAGGGGGAGACACGTTAGGAGGTCATGGGTTGGGAGAGCAAAATGATGCAGGAGAGAGATTAGTGGATTTTTGCGAAGGAAACAGCCTGAGAATAATGAATACATGGTTTGAACAGCCAAAAAGAAGGTTGTATACGTGGACGTCACCGGATGGAAAACACAGGAACCAGATTGATTACATACTGATAAATAAAAGATGGAATAGCACGATAAGAGATGTTAGAACAAAACCAGGCGCTGACTGTGGAACCGATCATGAACTACTAGTAGCAACAGTGCAAACGAAACTAAAAAAATTAAAAAAAGGAGAAAGATTGATCACATACGACTGCAAGGAAATATCACAGGAATACAGAGTAGAAATAAGGAATAGATTTGAAATATTGGAGAGGGACGATGCAGAAACAGAGGAGGTTGAGAACAATTTATGGGAAAAGACAAAGGAAGTGATCTTAGAAACTGCGGAGAAATATATTCCGAAGAAAAGAAAAACTAAAACAACTCCTTGGCTATCGAAAGAAGCTATTAACATAGCCATATGCAGAAGGGAAGCAAAAAGAGAAGGAGATAAAGATAAGATAAGAAAACTGAACAGCGCATTCCAAAAACAAGCGCGCATGGACAAAGAAAAACATCTAAATGAATTATGCAAGGAAATGGAGGAGGAGGGAAGAAAAGGAAGAACTAAAACTATGTTTTCAAAAGTGAGGGAAATAACGAGAAAAAACACACCAAAAATGGGGTCGCTGAAAGCAGGTGATGGACACATAATTGCGGATGAAGAAGGAATGAAGAAAAGATGGAAGGAATACACAGAAGAGTTGTACAACGAAGATAAAAGAGTAAAGGTAGAAAAAACAGATGTAACAGAGTATGAAAATGAACCGGAAATCATGGAAGCAGAGGTAGAATGGGCTATTAAACAATTGAAAGATAATAAGGCCCCGGGTCAAGACGGGATACCAATAGAAATGGTAAAAGCTGGGGATGGCGTGATGACAAAGACAATAACAAAAATTTGTAATAACATATGGAAAACTGGAAAGTGGCCAGAAGATTGGAAAAGTTCAGTCTTTATCCCTTTATTTAAAAAAGGAGACGCAAAAGAGTGTGAAAATTACAGGACAATAGCAATGATATCACACATAAGCAAAATATTACTCAAAATAATACATAAAAGAATGGAGAGTACAATAGAGAGAGAGCTTCCTGATAGTCAAGCAGGATTTAGGAAATTTCGTGGAACACGTGATCATATTGCCAATATGAGGTGGATAATGGAGAGACAAAGGGAGTTTGGACAGAAAGTATACATATGCTTCATTGATTATAGCAAAGCGTTTGACTGCATTAATCATGAATTGATGTGGAAAACCTTGGGAGAAATGGGAATACCGAAACACTTGATACAACTTCTTAGGGGTTTGTACGAAGATCAGATAGCGGTGATAAGGACTGAATATGGAGATACTGACAGATTCAGGATTAGGAAGGGAGTGCGGCAAGGATGCATTCTGTCTCCTTTCCTATTTAATATGTATGCTGAAAGGATAATGAGGCAGGCGGGAATGGATGAGGCTATGGAAGGAATAAAGATAGCGGGAAGAACAATAAACAATCTGAGATACGCTGACGATACAACACTATTGGCGGGTAAAAAAACCGATTTGGTAGAACTAATAAGAAGGCTCAAGAGTGAAAGTGAGAAAGCAGGACTCTACTTCAATATAAAGAAGACAAAGATCATGACAACAGAGGAGGAGGACAGTTTTGTAGTAGATGGAGAGGAAATAGAAACGGTAACTAGCTTCACGTTTTTGGGATCAGTAATAGAAAAAGAGGGAAAGTGTGATATGGAAATAAATCGTAGAGTAGCGATAGGAAAAACTGCAATGAATGGTCTGGAAAAATATGGAAGGACAAACATGTGAGTATAGACACGAAAAAAGATTGGTGAAGGCTCTGATCATACCAACAGTAACATACGGCAGTGAGACATGGACAATGACCAAGAAAATGAAAAAAAGATTAACGCATGCGAAATGTGGATATGGAGGAAGATGCAGAGAATATCATGGAAAGAGAAAAGGACCAACGATTGGGTGCGCATGAGTATCGGAATTGAGAATGAAGAGACACTACAACAAACAGTGCTAAGAGCAAAGTTGAGGTTCTTTGGTCATGTCATGCGATCAGATGGATTGGAAAAGGAAATGATGTTAGCATATGGAGAGGGAAGGAGGAAACAAGGACGACCAAGGAAAAAGTGGATGGACGAGATACATGAAACAACTGGAATGAATTTGGCAGAACTGAGAGATGCGACGGCGGACAGAAGGAAATGGAGAGGCTTGATCATGAAGGTCGCTAGAGTTCCAGGAACTGACAGCACAAGGTAACAAGGTAAGCTAATGACGGTTACGGCCTGCCGTTATCAGCCGGATGGCTTTATTAATGACCTCTGCTAGTTCTGGCTATACAGTGACTGCCTTCACCAGGCGGTTCAAGGGAAGAGGGTTGGCCTCAATTCAAGCTTGAAAGAGACACAGACAGAGACACAGACAGAGACACAGACAGAGACACAGACAGAGACAGAGAAAGTCTTTTGGAGATCTCTTGCAACCCCATTCACCGCCCAGGCGATCTGCAGCCTGCCAAAGCGACCACAGGCGTGGCCTTTAAACACCCCTTAATTGGGTGACTGGTCTTTGATGTCCGTATATTTGGTCAGATTACAATCTTTATTACTAAATATTCGGAATCGGCAACTAATGGCCTATACTATCCGATATCCGGAATCGGCAAACAATCCAAATCAGTATAAATGCCTTATTAATCATTCAGATATGACAATGGAAGAGACGCCAAAGTTACCTCAGATTTTGTTGTCATGGTCATTGTATGTCGTATGTATGTGTGTCGTACTATGTTTGTCGTATGTGTTTGTGTCGTACTATGTATGTAGTCTGTATGTCGTATGTGTGTTGTATGCTGTTCAGCCAAATCAAACGTAAGCCAAGGCATTCGTTTGGTTCTTTCTCTTGAGATTTTTGCAGCCGGTTGAATGAGTGAGAATTTAGCTGATTACCTGATTGCTTCACACAATTTGATTTCAAAACATCACATAGAAATATTTCCCCATTGAAGAAACACCTTTGAAAACTGTTTAAAATTCTAAAGACTATTTCGTGACATTGTCTGCTGTGATGACATCACTTCTTTCATTTAACTAATGGACTTGATATCAGATGGAGCGTTTTACAGCCTTAGAATCATAGACACTTTGGTTTTTATGTATAGCACTATTGCTGCACTAAGCTATGACATTAGAATATGGTTGCGTTTATTTAGAATGAATGACCCTTTGCCAAGACTCAACTGAAACTCATTTCTCTTGCCCTTCAGACTAAAATTTTTGCATTAAAACCTGTGCTAAAAGAAGCAGTTTTGAGTAATTTATTTCTTGTATCTGTTGATTGCTTTAGCAATATACCAATGCATCTTCAACGTCTTTGCGTAGAAAGGAGGATGTCAGAGTTAGAGGTCAAAGTTCATCTCAAGGCCATGATGATGTCAAAGGGAGTGTGCTGATTGGTCAAGGGATTAATAGTAGGAGGAGCCAAAGCTGTCAGTCAAATGCAGATGACTTGGAAGAAAGCGTGGGAGATAGAAAGACGAAGAGGAGATTGATTCCACGGAAGGAGGTGGAGGAGGAGGAGGAGAGTCTTCTGTTGAGAGGAATAGCAAGGAATGAGGAGAATGTGAAAGGTGAAGGTCATCGTCTGGGTCAGACGTACAATGTCACCCGAGGAAGTCAGCCTCACAGTGACAGCGTTCGTTCTTCGTCAAAGAAACAACAGAAACAGGAAGAGACAATGGAATTACATCATCATCATCATCATCATCATCAGGCGATCTCTTCTGTGGACGATCGCTTACGACTCAACCAAGCGACACAAACAAAAGACGGTCTGCATCATCAACCAGGAATGGAGGAAGAATCAAATGAGGAGAGACAAAGAAGAAGGAGGACAATGAAGAGGATTGGGACAATAGAAGACAAAGGACAGGAAAACAAAGAGAACAGGTATTCACATTCAGCTGATGACCAACCAATCAGCAGGCAGGACGACAGTTACCATAGAAACAGAAACAACAATTCATACTTGACAGCCAATCAGAAGACAGCGCCTAGTTATGATGGCGAGAGAAGGAAGGAGAAGTCAGGAGGAGAGAGAGGTCCATCTGGAGAGAGACACAGAGGAAGAGAGACAGAGGCAGGAGGACACAGAGGAAGAGAGACAGAGGCAAGAGGACACAGAGGAAGAGAGATGGAGCCACAGTCGTCACTTGGAGCCAGAGCAAAGAATCATCATCATGATGATGATCGAATAAAGCACAATGCTGAGGAAATGAAGCCAAAGAAATCTGTTGGAGGAATTCATCAGACAACCTCTGCCTCATCTTCCGCCTCTGCACTTCCTCCTCCTCCTCAGACACTGAGTTCAAGAGAGACGGAGTCTAAATCAGCCGACGACAGCAGACGGAACATCTGGAGGTCGAGTGGAGACGGAATGGTTCCAGGCAAGAGGAGGATGGGACATGGAAAGACTTCAGTGGAGATGGAGCAGAGGAGACTCTTAGGTAAGAAGAGAAGCAGAGGTCAGCTTCCAGTGACCTCTGCTGATAGGTCCAGCAGCATTCATGACTCCACTTCTCAAGACAAAAGGAGTTCAGGCGTTGAAGAAGACAAAAGAACCAGAGCTCAGTCACAGATGCTGCCTCCAAACAATGTCACCTCAACAGACGGTGGCCATCATAGACATGGCTCCAAAGACCTTCCTCCGTTCAGTGGCTCTGGCTCCAAAGCAGAAAGCGTTTCGCATGCATCAGTTACGAAGAAAGATGAGATGACTCAGACAATTAATCTACGAATGGTAGAGTCTCATCTATTCTCTTCTCTTTCTTATCATTCGATTTCATCCCATGATTCAGTCTTCTTAGAACTTCTTCTTCTGCTTCTTATTCTTCTTCTTCTTATTCTTCTTCTGCTTTTTCTTCGGATCTCTCTTGCAGGCAAATTCCTCTCAGTCAGTCTTTCTTCTTTGGAAAGTCTCACATTGTTTACCTTCTATGTTCAGTGCATAGAAACTCATGGAGGTCCTCAGAGTCATTCATTCATTCATTCCGATAATTTATATAGCGCCCCTTCAAGGAACCTACTTCTTCTCCAGTCAAGTCATCTGCTCTCTCTCTCGTGCTTTCTGTCTCTCTCTTTCTCTGTCTGTCTCTATCTTTGTCTGTCTGTCTGTCTGTCTGTCTCTCTCTCTCACTGCCTCACTCTCTGTCTCACTGGCTGTCACTGAGTCTGTTTGTGTTGTCAGTGGGTTAATTTTAAGTTGATCAGAATTAGGGCTGAGGATTTTAACAATTAATTAATCGAATAATCGTTAAACTTTTAATCGATTAATGTCGGCTTATTCAATTAATTTTCGATTAATTTTCTTACATATTTCATGACTTCAATCGACCTATTTCTGGAATAAACAATATGGCAAACAGTAATAATGTGAAACATTTGAGTGGAAAATTAAGCGATAATTTTGCATTTAAGGTAAATGCTGAGGGAAAAGTCGAAGATGGCGAAATTACTGAAGATTTTTGTAGATAGAAGTGTAGTTACTACTGACTACATTTCTCAGTTTGAAAATTTGAACTTTAGCATGTCGAATGATTGCAGGATTTTTCCAGTGTATACAGTCTAAAAAGTTTTTCATGCTTTATGTAAAATGAATCCAAATTAATCGATTAATCTCGATTAAATTTTAATCGACCAACAATTTAATCAGTACCAGACACGGAATATTGATTTCCTGATGTTTCTGTTGTCATCTGAAGTCAGACGGACCGACAATGACTTTGATGAGTAAAAGAGAAGATGACTTTCATCATCAGCAGCCATCAAAGTCATTGGCTGTGGGTCATCTGAAGAGCGATCCTTCCGAGTATCAGACGCAGTTCCAGTGGAGACAACGACCAACGCCACCAGAGCCATTCATCCAACAACAGCAACCAACATCAGCATCCGAGCGTCATCCACATCGATCTGTAAGAAAATCTCTTCCATCTCAACGTTTCTTTCAGTCTCCTTCTCTCACAATGGATCGTTTGAGAGACTGTCTTCATCCGTCGGACGACGTCTTTTGTATTCAGGAGATGGAATTGTATTAATTGTATGTCAGCGAATAAACTTTTCAATTCTAACAGAAGGCAAATGCAGAGTTTGTCTACTAATGCACTCTGTCTCTCTGTCTGAGTTTGTCTCTGCTCTGTCCCTCTGTCTGTCTCCTCTCTCACTCTGTCTGTCTGTCTGTCTGTCTGTGTCTGGCATGTAAATGTTTCCTTGTAATTGTGACCTGATCTGCGTTGGATATAGTGGGTGATGTTTGGATGAGATTAAACTGAGCTCTGTCTGCATTTGCTTCATTTCGATGGATTGTGCATGACATCAGTGTCTGGTGCTACCTTTGAGGTCCTGTGTCTAGTCATAGGTCTGAGACTCTGAGTGTTGTCGTTGTGTGTTGTTCTTATGGCATATGGTCAGATGTTCTGTTGCTTTGTACGTCTTAGGCGTCCGTTATCAGTCTCAGTCATCCGGATTTCCGGACTCTCTTCGCTTCTCCATCGACCAACAATGATGAAGACACGGAATATCGATTCCAGTACAGACCGATCTCTGCTCGAAATGATCGAAGCAACAATAATCGAAATTTTGCTCCACAACAGAATCAGGTTTCACTTCTTTGCAATCGCTTTTGCTTTCATCTCATCTCTAGGCGTTTAGCTTTGATATTTGCTGCTCTGTGAACAGAACTGAGCCATGAATTAAACAGCATGCTTAGCCAGTGTCTGAGTGAACTGGGCAGTTTCCTTCTTTGAAGTGACTGATGTTGCCAAATACGAGACTAAATGAGGCAGCCATTGTCATTCCTCTCGGCCTGGCATCTGACCTTTTGACCTGCGTGTCTAATTGTTCTGTAATTGTGATAAAAGTTTGTTTTCTTTGATTTCAGATGAGAAGAGGACAGAGTCTACGAGGTAAACAGACTCCTTTCTTAGCCATGTCTCTCTCTCTCTCTCTCTCTCTCTCTCTCTCTCTCTCCATCTCTCTCTCTCTCTTTCTCGCTCTCTATGTATGTCTGTCTGTCTCTATCTCTCTGGTCTTTCTTGACTTTTCTGAGTCTAAATGACTCTGGTGGACTTGAGTCGATTAATGCAACTAATGACTCCGTTCTTTCTTTCGTTTCTTTTCTCTTCTTGTGACAAACAAGAAACATTTGCATTGAAACGTTTTGTTAACTGTTGTTACATGAGACACAGAACAGAAGAGGAGAGGTCCGAGGGGACAAACAGTGACCACACTTGAGATTCGATGAGATTAGCAAAATGATTGACCAAGTGCTCATCGTCGATTGATGCTTGGTTGTGGTGCTTAACAATAATATTGCATAATTATAGTCATAGTATTAGTAAATAATAATAATGAGAGAAATTTGAGGGCAGAGAAGAAGAGGAAGAGAGCATGAGGAGTTAGTAGGAGAGGTTCTTTGTTGACTTGTGTTAGTGGATGATTTCTAAGGAGATGAGTGAATGAGATGATTTCTGTGAATTTCTATCAGATCTGTCGACTGGCGAAAGAAACGAAGAGACTAAAGAAGGAACGACGTCGGTCATTGTGAGACATGAGGACAAGCCAAGGTCAGAGCGTTCACTCTCAATCAGAGACCAGCATCTCTGACGTAAAGACAGTCTAATGGATGATTATGATGATGACTGAGATTGTGTATGCAAACTGTTGAGATGACCAGGCAGATGTTGAGACGAACTGTGTTTGGTTACATCATGTGTTTCACTCAGTTTCCTGATTCTGATAAGATTGGAAGAAATTTGCCTCTCAGTCAATTTCTTCTTGCATCAAAGAAAACCAGTCTATGAAACCACGTCTGTCTTTCTGTCAGAGATGGGTAACTAATCGATTAGATACTAATCGATTAGCTAATTGATTAGACAAACAGCTAATTCTAATTCTAATCGATTAGCTGTAGTCTGATGCTAATTCTAATTCTAATTGATTAGCAATTTTCAGCTAATTCTAATCGAAAATCGATTAGATAGATGTTTGACAATTAACCTGAGAACACGTTCATAAAGAATGAGTTTACTAATATTGAGTTTGAAGAACATGCTTTCTTATTTATCTGAAGGCTGTTTCAAACCTGCAATTATCTGTTCATGGTTATATGTCCATTTTGCTCATGTAACACTGTAAGATTTGCATGTCTTCATGTTCTTCATCTCAAGCATAACACACTTCAAGCAACCTCAGGTGCCATCGAACGCATATTTAGTTCTGCTGGCTACATCGTAAATGCTAGGCGCAGTAGGCTAATGATTCAAGACATGCTAATTGCAAAATGCAATAGTGAACGTATGCAGTAGCAATGTCAATAATAGCTACTGCTTATGAAGTAGCAATGTTGATAACGCAGCATGGATTGACTGACGTGGTGGTGTTGCTTGCTGGTTTGTGGACTGTTCTCACATTTAGCAGTTGTGCAGCTGTAGGTATTGTAATAGGCTACAGCCTTAGGTATTGCACTAGGCTACAGCTTTAGGCATTGTAATAGGCTACAGCCTTAGGTATTGTAATAGGCTACAGCCTTAGGTATTATAATAGGCTACAGCTTTAGGTATTATAATAGGCTACAGCAACTTGCTGTAGTAACTTGTGGTGCTTTAATTAAAATTTGACAAATTCATGAAGCAAATATATGTATTGAACTACTGATTATCGAAATCTAATTCTAATTGCTAATCGATTAGCTTCTGCTAATTCTAATTCTAATCGATTAGCTAGAAGATTTTCTAATTCTAATCGATTAGTGATTCTAGCTAATCGTACCCATCTCTGCTGTCTGTGTCTGTCTGGAGTTGCAAAAGAATTAAGCGGAATGAGAAATGAAGTTGAGATTGAATTAAATCGTCTTCCATCCTTTGTAGAGTTGTTTTCATTCTGTTTTGTCTGAAGCTGTGGTTTTTTACTTGGTTTTGTCTGAAGGAAATATCGCTCGGAGTATATGCGGAACTTTCAGCCTCCTTGGAATTATCAGTACGAAGATGGAACGTGGAAAGAAATGGAAAAAGGAAAAAGGAGAAACGACAACTCACAGGTGGAAAGATTGTTTGTCTCCACTTCACGACTTTTGTTTCATCTGATTGACCTTATTGGACGTAGTAACTCAGTTCATTAACATCTGGTTAAGAAGAAGAAGAAGAGGAGGAATAGAGAAAGATAAACACTGATCATTGTTATATTGTATCTTAAGAAGAACCTGTTTATATCTGTTTCACTGCTTCTTTGTGCTTCCTAACAGTTGCTATTTGACTGTTGGCATCTCTACACAGATGAAGAGTAACAGTAAGAAAAAGAGAACCTGGCAGAAGAGGAGAAGAAAATAGAAGACGATTCTCTGTCTGTGTCTACCTCTTCAGGTTATTGTAAGATGGTGCATGGGTTGCTAAAGACTCCATATAAATGGTGCATGGGTTGCTTAAGGCTATATATATAAATGGTGCATGGGTTGCTTAAGGCTCTATATATAAATGGTGCATGGGTTGCTTAAGGCTATATATATAAATGGTGCATGGGTTGCTTAAGGCTATATATATAAATGGTGCATGGGTTGCTTAAGGCTATATATATAAATGGTGCATGGGTTGCTTAAGGCTATATATATAAATGGTGCATGGGTTGCTTAAGGCTATATATATAAATGGTGCATGGGTTGCTTAAGGCTCTATATATAAATGGTGCATGGGTTGCTTAAGGCTATATATATAAATGGTGCATGGGTTGCTTAAGGCTCTATATATAAATGGTGCATGGGTTGCTTAAGGCTCTATATATAAATGGTGCATGGGTTGCTTAAGGCTATATATATAAATGGTGCATGGGTTGCTTAAGGCTATATATATAAATGGTGCATGGGTTGCTTAAGGCTATATATATAAATGGTGCATGGGTTGCTTAAGGCTATATATATAAATGGTGCATGGGTTGCTTAAGGCTATATATATAAATGGTGCATGGGTTGCTTAAGGCTATATATATAAATGGTGCATGGGTTGCTTAAGGCTATATATATAAATGGTGCATGGGTTGCTTAAGGCTATATATATAAATGGTGCATGGGTTGCTTAAGGCTATATATATAAATGGTGCATGGGTTGCTTAAGGCTATATATATAAATGGTGCATGGGTTGCTTAAGGCTATATATATAAATGGTGCATGGGTTGCTTAAGGCTATATATATAAATGGTGCATGGGTTGCTTAAGGCTATATATATAAATGGTGCATGGGTTGCTTAAGGCTCTATATATAAATGGTGCATGGGTTGCTTAAGGCTATATATATAAATGGTGCATGGGTTGCTTAAGGCTCTATATATAAATGGTGCATGGGTTGCTTAAGGCTATATATATAAATGGTGCATGGGTTGCTTAAGGCTATATATATAAATGGTGCATGGGTTGCTTAAGGCTATATATATAAATGGTGCATGGGTTGCTTAAGGCTATATATATAAATGGTGCATGGGTTGCTTAAGGCTATATATATAAATGGTGCATGGGTTGCTTAAGGCTATATATATAAATGGTGCATGGGTTGCTTAAGGCTATATATATAAATGGTGCATGGGTTGCTTAAGGCTATATATATAAATGGTGCATGGGTTGCTTAAGGCTATATATATAAATGGTGCATGGGTTGCTTAAGGCTATATATAAATGGTGCATGGGTTGCTTAAGGCTATATATATAAATGGTGCATGGGTTGCTTAAGGCTATATATATAAATGGTGCATGGGTTGCTTAAGGCTATATATATAAATGGTGCATGGGTTGCTTAAGGCTATATATATAAATGGTGCATGGGTTGCTTAAGGCTAATATATATAAATGGTGCATGGGTTGCTTAAGGCTATATATATAAATGGTGCATGGGTTGCTTAAGGCTATATATATAAATGGTGCATGGGTTGCTTAAGGCTATATATATAAATGGTGCATGGGTTGCTTAAGGCTATATATATAAATGGTGCATGGGTTGCTTAAGGCTATATATATAAATGGTGCATGGGTTGCTTAAGGCTATATATATAAATGGTGCATGGGTTGCTTAAGGCTATATATATAAATGGTGCATGGGTTGCTTAAGGCTATATATATAAATGGTGCATGGGTTGCTTAAGGCTATATATATAAATGGTGCATGGGTTGCTTAAGGCTATATATATAAATGGTGCATGGGTTGCTTAAGGCTATATATATAAATGGTGCATGGGTTGCTTAAGGCTATATATATAAATGGTGCATGGGTTGCTTAAGGCTATATATATAAATGGTGCATGGGTTGCTTAAGGCTATATATATAAATGGTGCATGGGTTGCTTAAGGCTATATATATAAATGGTGCATGGGTTGCTTAAGGCTATATATATAAATGGTGCATGGGTTGCTTAAGGCTATATATATAAATGGTGCATGGGTTGCTTAAGGCTATATATATAAATGGTGCATGGGTTGCTTAAGGCTATATATATAAATGGTGCATGGGTTGCTTAAGGCTATATATATAAATGGTGCATGGGTTGCTTAAGGCTATATATATAAATGGTGCATGGGTTGCTTAAGGCTATATATATAAATGGTGCATGGGTTGCTTAAGGCTATATATATAAATGGTGCATGGGTTGCTTAAGGCTATATATATAAATGGTGCATGGGTTGCTTAAGGCTATATATATAAATGGTGCATGGGTTGCTTAAGGCTATATATATAAATGGTGCATGGGTTGCTTAAGGCTATATATATAAATGGTGCATGGGTTGCTTAAGGCTATATATATAAATGGTGCATGGGTTGCTTAAGGCTATATATATAAATGGTGCATGGGTTGCTTAAGGCTATATATATAAATGGTGCATGGGTTGCTTAAGGCTATATATATAAATGGTGCATGGGTTGCTTAAGGCTATATATATAAATGGTGCATGGGTTGCTTAAGGCTATATATATAAATGGTGCATGGGTTGCTTAAGGCTATATATATAAATGGTGCATGGGTTGCTTAAGGCTATATATATAAATGGTGCATGGGTTGCTTAAGGCTATATATATAAATGGTGCATGGGTTGCTTAAGGCTATATATATAAATGGTGCATGGGTTGCTTAAGGCTATATATATAAATGGTGCATGGGTTGCTTAAGGCTATATATATAAATGGTGCATGGGTTGCTTAAGGCTATATATATAAATGGTGCATGGGTTGCTTAAGGCTATATATATAAATGGTGCATGGGTTGCTTAAGGCTATATATATAAATGGTGCATGGGTTGCTTAAGGCTATATATATAAATGGTGCATGGGTTGCTTAAGGCTATATATATAAATGGTGCATGGGTTGCTTAAGGCTATATATATAAATGGTGCATGGGTTGCTTAAGGCTCTATATATAAATGGTGCATGGGTTGCTTAAGGCTATATATATAAATGGTGCATGGGTTGCTTAAGGCTATATATATAAATGGTGCATGGGTTGCTTAAGGCTATATATATAAATGGTGCATGGGTTGCTTAAGGCTATATATATAAATGGTGCATGGGTTGCTTAAGGCTATATATATAAATGGTGCATGGGTTGCTTAAGGCTATATATATAAATGGTGCATGGGTTGCTTAAGGCTATATATATAAATGGTGCATGGGTTGCTTAAGGCTATATATATAAATGGTGCATGGGTTGCTTAAGGCTATATATATAAATGGTGCATGGGTTGCTTAAGGCTATATATATAAATGGTGCATGGGTTGCTTAAGGCTATATATATAAATGGTGCATGGGTTGCTTAAGGCTATATATATAAATGGTGCATGGGTTGCTTAAGGCTATATATATAAATGGTGCATGGGTTGCTTAAGGCTATATATATAAATGGTGCATGGGTTGCTTAAGGCTATATATATAAATGGTGCATGGGTTGCTTAAGGCTATATATATAAATGGTGCATGGGTTGCTTAAGGCTATATATATAAATGGTGCATGGGTTGCTTAAGGCTATATATATAAATGGTGCATGGGTTGCTTAAGGCTATATATATAAATGGTGCATGGGTTGCTTAAGGCTATATATATAAATGGTGCATGGGTTGCTTAAGGCTATATATATAAATGGTGCATGGGTTGCTTAAGGCTATATATATAAATGGTGCATGGGTTGCTTAAGGCTATATATATAAATGGTGCATGGGTTGCTTAAGGCTATATATATAAATGGTGCATGGGTTGCTTAAGGCTATATATATAAATGGTGCATGGGTTGCTTAAGGCTATATATATAAATGGTGCATGGGTTGCTTAAGGCTATATATATAAATGGTGCATGGGTTGCTTAAGGCTATATATATAAATGGTGCATGGGTTGCTTAAGGCTATATATATAAATGGTGCATGGGTTGCTTAAGGCTATATATATAAATGGTGCATGGGTTGCTTAAGGCTATATATATAAATGGTGCATGGGTTGCTTAAGGCTATATATATAAATGGTGCATGGGTTGCTTAAGGCTATATATATAAATGGTGCATGGGTTGCTTAAGGCTATATATATAAATGGTGCATGGGTTGCTTAAGGCTATATATATAAATGGTGCATGGGTTGCTTAAGGCTATATATATAAATGGTGCATGGGTTGCTTAAGGCTATATATATAAATGGTGCATGGGTTGCTTAAGGCTATATATATAAATGGTGCATGGGTTGCTTAAGGCTATATATATAAATGGTGCATGGGTTGCTAAAGACTCCATATAAATGCCTTCATGTATAGATGTGTTGATTCTGTGTATGTCTTTTCCAGGTATCAGCGGCTGATGTGGTGGACATGGAGAGCAGCAGTCTCCTCCTCCGGTCGTCATCATCTGCATCCAGTTGGTATGAGGAAGTGCTCCAGCTGCGCAGACATGCAGACGAATATCGCAAGCGAGCGAATGGAACGCACTTCTCAAGAGAACAGCTCGAACAACTCTATGCAAGAAACGTTGACTCAAGAGGAGACGCAACGGCGTTCAGCCACAGCAACAGCGCTCCATCACAGAATGACTCCAGGTTCATAATAAATTATGATGATCAGATCAGGTCTCTTAGAGATGCACACATCAACTCTACTCTGGCCAGTTGAGAATGACCTTACCAATTGCTCTACCGGCTGTGATTCTATTGGGTGATGAAAATGTTTTGTGCCAGTAGCCAGTCTTTGATAGTTACTTTTCCAAAGTAACTAGTTACAGTAACTAGTTACTGAAATGGAAAAAGTAACTAGTTATTTGAAAATAGTTACTTTATAAAATAGTAACTAGTTACTTGCAAATAGTTGCTGTAGAAAAAAAGTAACTAATAACATTGCAGTTACTTTTAAAAAGTAAAGAAAGTATTTTTGGTTATTGTGAGTGGGAATGTTAAGTTGACATTTCAACTTCCTCTATGATGAAATTAGACTTTGAATTTGATGAATAAAAGGAAGGGTTCGGAGACACGAGCTCAAACGTAAATGTCCATGTCACTTTAATGCACGCGAACAAAGATTTGCAGGTTGTGGATGACACACCTTTAATAATATTTATAGCACCACAATCGCACTATACGATGCAAACATAGGTCGATTGAAAAGTTACTGAATTTTGCATTACGTTTCATTTATTCCCTATCAGACTGTCCTGTTTTTAACCACAATTCTACGATGTTTAAACCAAGGAAATTGTAATCATCTGGTAAGTCGGTGCATAATATGAACTATACTCATGTACAGCGCCCTTTCCTTCGGCCTCGGCTGACCTACGGTGATATACAAATCGTCTTATTATTATTATTATTATTATTATGCAGGAGTGATAAATACACGTCTGGCAGCCATAGTGGCGCCCTCTAAGTAGTCAGTTACCGTTGTGCATTACTTTGGTAAAAAGTAACTACCATAAAAGTTACCACAAAATAGTAACTGGTTGTGGTAATGCGTTACAGATAACGCAGTAACGCACAACACTGCCAGTAACTCTTCTTCTTTTCCAACGGACTTGTTTTCTGTTTTCTGGTCATTTTGTATCTGACTAAATATTGTAAAGAGGAAATGAAACCAATCTAGAGCGGTGTATCTTAAGATGGCTTGGAAATGTTTCATGACGAAATAGTTCGTAATTTTAATAGTAGACTGTTACGGTAGAAGATGGTCCAATGCCGAAGAAAGCACGATTTGCCCATATCATAATATGGAAGCAGAGGACCAACGGGTTTACAAGGACTGCTAGACCAGAAGAACGCTGAGCTCTCTGATGTAGTCAGATGCTGAACCAACTATCAAAGCTTTTGCCATGAGGAGGATTTTGGAGCCAGTGCAGGTGTGAATTTGTTGATGTTTCTGTGTTGCATTTGGTTGAGTTGTTCTCTGTGGCTGATGTAATAATCTGTTGTTTGTGTTTCTAGAATGAGCAGCAGAGGAAGAAACGATGAATCATCTGTTGCGCTGAGCGATGGAAGACGAACGGAAGATGAGACAATGAGGAGGAGGAGGAGTGGGAGGAGGATTAAGGATGGAGGAAGAGGAGAGAGGACGACGGATGGAGGAGGAGGAGGGTCAGCAGGTGGTCGTCCTCTGAGGCATCATTTCGATAGGACGGGTCAGAGGCATCCGAGGAGAGGAGAGCAGCCTGTCTCATCAGCCGATTCCTCTGCTGATGATGACAGTGAATTATCAGATCGTACAGAGGATGATCATCTAACGTCTCTTCAACATCATCATGACAGTCGTACGTGCCACGTCTTCCTCTTCTCTCAACGTCTGCCTTTCATTTGCAGTCACTTCATCTAACGTTTCTTTTCAGTTACTGTGTCTGCTCGTCCGGGTGATGATGATGATGGTGGGGTGGTGAGGGTGGGGTGGTGAGGGTGGGGGTGGTGAGGGTGGGGGTGGGTGATGGGCGGGTGAGGGTGGTGGCGGTGTTCAGAGATGGGTAACTAATCGATTAGACTCTGATTGGCTAACCGATTAGACAAACAGATAATTCTAATCGATTAGCTAAAGGTTTTGCTAACTCTAACTCTAATCGAATAGCAGGGTGGAGACAATATAAATCAGTTGATTAAAATCATTGATTTAAATCGTGATTTAAATCAGTAATAAAAATCACGTCGTGATTTAAATCAGTAGTAAAAATCACAATACAAATCAAACAGTGAAAATAAATTTAAATCTAATACTGTTGAGTCACACAACTCTGCAGGTTTGTCTCCTATCAGTTTAGCTGCAGCTAGTGCATTCAGCATACTAAGCAGGTTAATTCAGCTGGCTGCACAGTTTTCATAAAGTCTGCTATAATCCCTGCTGCTGTCAGAAGTGATAATTATGTTCAGGCACGTCTCTCCTCATTTCTTGGCTAACATTGTTCATCCAAAATACAGAGGAAAGAATTTTACTGATGATGAGTATGGAACTGGAATGGGTTTGGCTGTAAAGCAACATGCAAACATGGTTCCGGATTTGGTAAACTATAAAGCAGAAGCATCACCATTTAAATTGTTCATGTTTCAGCTAAATGTCTTGGAAAATGTGAAGCCATTGGATTAGTGGAAATCTCAAGCAGACCTCTTGAACCAAGAGACTCTTAGTGTTGTGCAAGATTTTTTATTTTGTTTAGGAATGCTATAAATGACAGTCTAATAATAATAATAATAATAATAATAACAGCTTCATCTGCTGTCGTTGAGAGTCTTTTCCTCATTCAGCCTGGTACATTCAAAACTCCACAATCGACTTTCATTTGAAAAAGCTGGAAAGCTGCTGTTTCTTTTCAAACTTATGAACAAGAAGCCATTTAACAGCAGGAGAAGATGAAGACTTGTATAGTGACTGAAATATTTTACAACTGACTGAAAAATGGTGACTAGCACTAGCTGTGACCTAATTAATAGTGTTCTAGTGTTCAAGGTGTGACACAGTAACTCAGACCCGCCGACAGAAATTCCGGGCCCCTAGGCAGAGCAGTCACGGGCCCCTAACTTTTTTTGAACAAACTGAATTTTTTTCTTACTTCCACATAAAAATTTCTGATGACCTTTTTTTTTTTTGCTTTTCCGTGAAATTGTCAGAAGGAAAATTGTCACAAGCCGCATTTTCCGCCCTCCCGGGCCCCTCGTTACGTGTTACGTTCTATTTTATAAGGCTTAACATCATAAACTTTGTATATACATCATAAAGTTTGTATACGGTATCTTATTATAATATATATCATAAGTTGATTGCGGGCCCGGCCCGGGACCCTAAAAGTCGCCGGGCCCCTGGGCATTTGCCCCCCCTGCCCCCCCTCTCTCGGCGGGCCTGCAGTAACTTACAATTTACAACGCAATCTGATTTCTCAGTTAATCAGAACAGGGACTGCATCCTTTGATTTAACTGACTCTTCATTGTTTGTAGTATTAGTATATGATATGCCCATTAAAAGTTGTTAATTTGTATGGTATAGCTGTAATACTAGGCAGTAAATACAAACTCAGAACTAGCAGAAAAAAATCCGATTTAAATAAAAAAAATCCGATTTAAATAAAAAAAATCCGATTTTTTTGATTTTTATAAAAAAAAATCGTGATTTTTATCAACCCTGTCGAATAGCAAAGTTCTGTAGCTAACTCTAATTCTGATCGATTAGCAATTTAACTAATCGATTAATAATAATAATAATAATCTTTTTTCTTTATTAAGCGCCTTGACAAACGCACTGCGCTGTACATTTACATGTTATGCAATTTAAATCTTAACTACTTACAGAACAGACAGCCTGCAATACAACAGCGCTAATAGCAGCCTACAAAGCATATCCGCCCTACGTTGCTCGAACTCGGTACCTCTCGCTCTCCATGCCAGCGTGTTATACAATGCGCTATCGGGTCTTCCCACCCCCCGATTAGCTAATCGATTAGCTGTTTGTCTAAGTTTGGCTAATTCTAATCAATTAGCTACAAACAAGATTAAGCTAATTCTACTTCTAATCGATTAGCAATTTAACTAATCTTGCCCATCTCTGTTGGTGGTGGTATTGGAGGTGGTTGTGGTGGATTCAGTGCAAAATATATACATGATGAATTGCTTTGCTGTAGTAAGTGGGTCTTTACAACCGGAACTTACTTAGTGGCTATCCATAAATGACGTCATGCCCAGAGGGAGGAGCGGGAGTTACACTAGTGTGACGCTATGTGATATGCAGCTGTCAACTGCTTCGTGCTTAATGCCTTAACTGTGACGATAGGAGGGGGGGGGTCCATTTTGTGCCTAATTAGCATCACACCGTTTATGGATGGCCCCTTACTTATGACATTGTTTTGTAAGTTTTAAACAATGTTTTATCAGAACTTGTGTTTTAGTCGGTTGTAAGGACCATCTGAGTCTATTCAGTTCTACATGTTCAGAATATTACTTTGAGATTCTGCTGCTTCTTGTGCTCCGTAGATTCTGTCGTTTTCTGTCATTTAAGTTGATTTTGCTGCTCAGCAGATTCGATCAATAGAGTACTGCACACACACACACAGAGACAGGTCAGAGAGGCAAAGAGAGAGAGAGAAAAGAGAGAGAGAGAGAGAGAGAACGTGCGTGCGTGGGTGAGTGAGTGAGAAAGACTGCTGTAGAAAGATCAGAGAGACACATACAGATAGAGACAGACAGAGATCAGACAGAGAGAGAGAGAGACATACAGATAGAGACACAGAGAGAGAGAGATCAGACAGAGACAGATAAGCTGTGATGAGACTTATATTGTTTTGTGCAGAGATGTTAAATTGCTTTTGTAGTCATTCATAATCAGTCGAGATTCCAGGACAATGGAGGAGAATCGGAGGAGGAGGAGGAGGAGCAGAGACGACGACCTTTTGACCTCCGGCTTATTAAGCAGCGGAGGACGAGAGGAGACCAGCAGCAGCAGCAGAGAAATGACGATGACGACGGACAGAGAGGCAGAAGGTCAACATCAACGACGGAGGTCAGACGGAGAGACGACGACGGAGGTCCAACAAAGAAGACAACAGCACAGACAGATTCAGTCAGGAAAGGTCAGAGTTTATGTGTCAGTTCACCTCTTCTTCTCATGCATATTCAAATCACTAGTCGTTGTTGACCTAATTAGCCTTCTGCTGTGCTCTGTCGCACATTATTAATCGTTTGCTGCCCTGGAACTGGAAGGCAGAGTGGAGCCACAGAGCAATGTCAGACAAAAGCCCAGATGATTCCCAGATGACTCTGTATGCATGCAGATGGCTGGCATTGGCATCAAAGAAGGCAATAGGCAGAATATTTCATCAGCTGCAAAATCTTCTCATCATCAGAATATCCATCAACAATGGCACAGATCTAATAAATTTTGCTTACTCTCAGTAATATTTGCTAATAAATGAGACCTTTTGTTCTTTCATTTGACTGTATTTCTTGGTGTTATGTTGTATTTCTAGAAGACAAAAGCGTTCAGATTGACTTGGAAGGTGGAACAGCATTTCAATCGAACCATCGGAAGATCCTTTCCAGTTCTTCCCTTGCATCCCAAGTCCTTGAACGCGCGCGCAACAGAAAAGATAAATTCTGGTCCAAGTGAAGACGAAATCTCTGTCCAGTTCTTACTTACTGACTGACTGACAATTAATGAGCTGACAGAGAGAGAATTCCTGTGAGTCCTCAGAAGACCCAAAGAACGTTAGTCATGAAAACCAGGTGGAATGTCCTTCTAAGTCATCTGTCCTCAGCTTATACTAAGATAAGAAGTTCAGGAGACATTTGTCTACAGATTCTAACATATTTTTCAGAACAGCTTGTTCTATGCATGCATGTCCATTGTTATAGCGCCGTTTGTGTACCAAGAACGTATATTGTCACGTAGCTCTTCCTAATTGCTCGAATTTTCATCTTAGTCTTGAACGTCGTCCGTCCTTGTATCAGTCTACAGCAGGTAGAAAGTCAGAAGGTAATCTGGTGGAGGACTGATCATGGACAGGTCAGAAAAGGCTGAACCTGTGAGGAGGGCATTGGCTGGGAATCGGTTTAAAAGGCTAAGGAAGAACTTGTGATGAAGTGGATTGAGCTGTCAGGGCTGGAATGCTACATGACAGGCAATTGATTCTTGAAAAGCAGAACAAAAATTCAAAGCATGCTGTAAGACTGAAAATCTTTGGACAGGATTAAGATCATAAAACTCTTGAAAGCGCAGAATAATCTACCACTTAATAAGGAAGAGAACACAAGAACTGCCAACCTGGTAAAATGTCAGCAGATGTCTGTAGAAGTGTCAAAGGACACCGAAAAAGGATGGATTCAGACTTTACATAGACCAGAAACACTTGGTATTAAAGATGTTTCATTTGTCTGAACAAGACGAATAGCCGGCCATTCACGAGTGGTAGATTGCCCTTTCCTTCAGCCTCAGTTGTGCTAGTGCGGCGCTATACAAATCGTATTATTATTATTTACTATTATTATTATTATTATGGAGCTTATTGAACATTTTCACCTGTTTCAACTGCACTTATAGATTCATAATTCTTTTGATTTTACACTTCTTTCGAAGACTTAAGAAATAAATGAGTTTGTATGATGAAAGCGAGTTGACTACCGTATTCGTAATTTCTTTCATAAAGAAGATGAACAGTTGATTAGAAATGGTTGGGCTTGTCCGCCCCAAAATCTTCGTCTCTGTTAGTGATGGTTGAAAACGAGTTAGCAGCGAACAGGAGGCAAATAAAAGCTCAGACTACAAATGAATCGTTTGCATTTCATTTTAGTCACTTCAGATTTATTTCGCCGTTGAAGGGACCTTGAGGACAGGGAGGTTTGGGCAAGTTCCATGAGGAAAGGATTCGACTTCCTTCGGGTTCGAATCCCAACCGTAGGCCATAGGTGTCCCATCGCGTAATCAACACGGGGTTTGTGAAGCAGGCGTGGGCTCCTACGGGGCCTCGCCCATACGGTGACTTGTATATATATATATATAGCGCCACTAGACTCTATGTCTTTCTGCTCTTTCGTATACTAGGCCAAGTTAGAGCCTACGACCGGCTTTGTATTGTATTGTATTGTATTGTATTTGAACACTTGTTATAGCGCTCCTTCAAGATTTCCCATTCAGAGGCGCTCTGGACTACTGCGCGAACGCTGAATCGGAGTTTCACGCTGAAGCGCATGAGCAACTGCAGTGAAGGACTTGCCCAGGGTCCTACGCGGCGACTTTGAGGTGGATTCGAACCCGGCAACCCTCCAGCTGCAAAGGCACCGAACATACCCCCAAACCACCGCGCCCCAGTTGTATTGTCATGTGTTGTATTGTGTGTTGTATTGTACTCCACAATGGTGACAGAAAAGTGTCCGTTGTGATTGGGCTCCTCGTATCTAGAACAGTACTTTTTCTATTGGTCTGGGGTTCACTCCCTGGCTGTAGTAGGCCTATCTAGGGACTTATGAAGGATCTTTGTGTTGGTCAGCCATCTTGGCATTTTGGCTGAAGCAAGATGGAACTCAAACTTTGCTATTAAACTAGTATCTATCACATTGCGGACGAGGATGGGATCCGAACCCACGCGGGGAAACCCCAATGGATTCAGTCTACCCCAAACCTCAATTATTATTATTATTATATTATTATTATTATGAGTATTTGAAGTTAATGCTTAGCAATGTCTAAGGTTATTCTTTTATAATTGAACATTTGACATTTAATTTAGCCATTTAACTTTGGGGAAAGCAGTCCGGTGGCGCGTTGGATAACATCTGGCCAAGAGTGTTGAGAGGTACCGAGTTCGAGCCCCGTTAGGACGGTGATTTGCTTTGTAGGTTGCTATTAGCGCCGTGTATTGCAGGCTGTCTGTTCTGTTAGTAGTTAACTAGTTAAGATTGTTTCAATTGCATAACATGTAAATGTACAGCGCAGTGCGTTTGTCAGGCGCTAAATTAAAGAAAAGATATTATTATTATTATTATTAGTATCTAGGGACTTATGAAGGATCTTTGTGTTGGTCAGCCATCTTGGTATTTTGGCTGAAGCAAGATGGAACTCAAACTTTGCTATTAGACTAGTATCTATCACACTGGCTTTTCACTTATTACTATACTCCTTAGCACTTCTGCCTGTTCTTCTTGCCGCTGTATAATTTTCTAGATTAAATCAACTAGCTCTGCATTAGCTGGCACTGACAACTCAACATCCGCCATTTCCCTAGTTCTGTTTAGGCTTCAGTTTAATTAAAACAATTCACGGGATATACCGGATAACGGTTTCCACATCCAATTAGGCCTACGCGAAAATTATACGACTGTAACGAAAACTGAGCTTTCGTGTAGACTGACTTGACCCACTTCTGGGATCACTGTGGCGAAAGCTCTCTTTCGTCCTTCGGGGGAAGTAGTGAGGAGGATAAGGTCCAAAAGGCAGTGCATTGTTCATCTTGTGGATAAAAGCAACAAACTTTTATGTATTCAAGAAAAACATATTTTAAAACTTTTCAGCGAGAGGCATCACTTAATTCATTTCGGAACATGTCCCCGCAGCCAAAGGGAAGGAAGAGGGGACGCAGTCCAGTACCAGCCAAGCGCCGCGCAGTCAAGTCTACGGGAAGGGGACGGGACCCAGGGCCGGATTAAGACTTCCGGGGGCCCTAAGCCAAGAGCCAGATTAACCCTCGGGCTATCAAGCTTTTTTGTGACATCGGCTACCAAGGGGGGGTGGTGTCTGGATTTCGTGTTTGGTTTCACATATCATAACTTGTAGGCCTAATACTGCAATGGATTCAGCATTCATTTCTGCACAGAATGGTATATTTTAGTTGTACATTATATGAATGCACCTCAAAATTACATCACTTTTAACAACGGAACCCATTAATTAGCAATATTTTATATTATTGCGTAGGCCTACATTTTGTACTTTTTGGATAAACAAATATAAGATTATGTGTATTTTGAAACTAATCTATGTATAAAAGATACACACAATCATCCCTACACATGTTTTTATATAGTATAAATGTACATCCATACATATAGGCCTATCGGTTTACGTTGTAATGCTGTATTCAGCCATTTTCACACAGATTACGCGTATCATTATTTATTTTGATCACTTCCGGTATTCAAAAGACAAAGATGTAGATATGCGAATGAAGCCCTACATTCCCTCTAAAGAATGGTATCTTTGTTTCTTTTTCCAGGAAGACAAATGAATACGCTACAGACAAAAAACTAAGGGGGAGTGCTTCCATTCAGCCATTTTTCACGCATATTACGCGTATTATTATTTATTTTGATCACTTCCGGTTTTCATAAGACAAAGATGTAGTTATGCAAATGAAGCCCTGCATTCCGTCTAAAGAATGGTATAATTGTTCTCTTCTAGGAAGAATATAGTCAATAAGCTATAGTCGAAAAACTAAGGTGGGTGGTATCCCCCCCCCCTGGTGCCTCAGGTATATCAGGTATAACTTTTGAATGGCGTGGGCTACCACCATGATGTGAGCCAATGAATCTGCTACAGTTACCTAAAATGCAAAAAATTATATTCCATATGGAAAAAATTATGCATAAAACGTAGGGGGTGGTAACCAACCCCCTTTGGTAGCCCGAGGGTTAAGACATCCGGGGCCCTAACACCAAACATGGGCGTCCCGGAGAGGGGGGAGGGAGCATTTGCGCCCCCCGCCCCGGATTTTGCAAATATCTAAAAATTACTTAGGGCCTATAGGCTAATCTTGGTTTTTAACAATGAATGGCTATGATTTTTCCACAGTTTTATTTCTTATCCAAACTAGTTGATAACCTGAAATATTTGAAATATATAAAAACATTGAAACTTTTAACAGTTTCGTGTTTGAAATAAACGTTCAGAAATAGCTGAAAACAGATCCCAGAACGCTAATAACTGGCTCCATATCATGTCAAACGCTTCCAAAAGCATTGGCGGCTATTGAGATCCGCGCCCGATCCGTAAGCTAATTGCAGGAGCGAGTAGGTTACTGATGGTGACGTTAGGCCTAGGCCTATAGGTTTCTTTCGGCACCCTCGTTAGTCCCCGTCCCAACAATTCAAAACTCTGACCACCTAGACAGAATTTCTTTGCCCCCCCCTTAAAAATTCCTGTGGACGTCCATGATTATGTTCCGTTATACTAAATTTAGGTAATTTCAGAATTTTCACCCGCTTGCGCCCGGTCACCGTGTTAACAATGTATCAATATGGTTGACACAGAGTTGGAAATATTATAGTTTCGCTTTGAGCCTTTAACGTCTGCCGTCGGTCGCTAGGGGACCCTGCATGTACAGAGTCTGTACAGACTGAGAGTGTGAATCTGCAACTAGGGTCAGTATTCAGTAAGTAGTAACTAAAACTTGCTAGCGCTAAATTATTTAAAATTGTACAAAATTAGGAATTTGCTACAACAATTTGAATTAATTTCTCAGGACTTGGGGGGCCCAAAGCCTTGCGGGGCCCTAAGCCATGGCTTATCTGGCTTATGCCTTAATCCGGCACTGACGGGACCCGGCTCAACCCACACAGCCAAGGGGAAGGGAAAGGGGACCTATAGTCCAGCCCACTACCACGCCAAGGGGCCGTCCATAAAGTACGTCACGCTATTTTTGACCATTTTACCCCCTCCCCTGTCACAAACTGTCACAAAACCGGGACCCCCCTAAAGTACGTCACACTTTCGAACATAGAAATAATAATACTTCCGAAAGCAAGGCTAATACATAAACAAGGCTTCGCAACAGCATTATTACTAGCGCTCCTAGCGAGAGGAATCGTGAAAAACACATTCAGAAGATATGCATTTCATGCTATTTTGACATAAAACTAATTAAAATGTTTCAGAAAATTTTTGAAAATTATTTTTAAAGCTATGAAATTCTACTAAAAAATAAAAAATAAATTATAAATAAAATAAAATAAAAATAAATGTGTGACGTCACACATGGCCTGACCCCCTCCCCCTGTCACAAACTGTCACACTTTCTTAAACCCCCTCCCCCCCTGGAGCGTGACGTACTTTATGGACGGCCCCAAGGGGAAGGGGAGGGACAGCCAAGTCTACTACCACGCCAAGGGAAAGGGAGAGGGACGCATCCAAGCGTCGAGGGAAGGGAGACGGGACCCAGTCCAGCCAGCTGCCACGCCATATCGCTGTTTGAGTAAGTTCGCATTCTTTTCCAAAATTACAGTTTCATTGGGATCAAATTAGCTAACGTTCATTCAGTAGCAATGCATTTTTCAGTAAGCAGGGACGGTAGGCCCTACATGCAAAATCATCCAAAACCCTTTCTCAGGGTCTCACCTCGTTTTATAGACTAATCTATTATCTACTCGCCTAAAGAACCACGTTTTTCGCTCGCTTTTGCACCAAGCAGAGATCACTGTAGGCCTACTACACCGGATCCGAGCACCTTATTGAACACCTTATTGAATATAACAAGCGGTCTTCGATTAATCGTTAAAATTAAATGTAATCGTTAAAAGTAATTAATCGTTAAATTCCGCAGCCCTAATAAAAACTAAATTAAAAATGTTTTCTGATTCGTCATAATTTTGGCTCAAAGTGCAAACCATAAATGTAAGAAATAAAATCTCTTACATAATACATTATGGTGCAAACTGAGACGAAGGGACGCCATTTTGTCATTTAAGTCCTTAAATCAATGTTATTAAAATAACTTTCAAAAGAATAAGAAATTTATATTTAAAAACCAGTTCTTTGTTTCCAATCGTTTCTTGTCTTACAAAACCCAAAGAAACAAAGAACCGCTGAATATATGTATGGCATTCGAAGCCTCTGTGAATATTCAGAGTTGGGTCTCATTCAAGAAATCTATTATATTGGGTCTCATTATGTCCTGCATATCTACATTAAGTTCTAGTCATCGGATGAATTCATTCAAATATGAGAAGGGTCGAGGTCGTACCACAGTATAAGTAATTATTTATACTGTGGTCGTACGCTCGATATAATATAAAATCGTGTAAATTTACATTTTACATTTATTATCTGTTGCTAGCTTACTTGCTTAACTGCTAGAGAGTTGGTTGTTTATGTTTTGTTTTTCGTGAGGTCGTTTGCCATAAAAATGCCGAGTTTTTGTCCGTTTGTTGCAAATTTCGTTAGAATTGTTGTGGAAAAGGCAAAGATTGGAATTTGTGCGGGTAACATTAGCGTTATCGACATTGGTAGAGGGTTTGTATTTCTGTAATTTTGTGCAGAATAAACAAAGTCTTGTATCATCGCCCATCCATAATATACCCAGTTCTGGTCTCTGTAATAGGAGTGGAAACAGCTTTCGTTTGTTTGAACTCCATTCCATTTTGTGGCAGTCAATTTGACACATTAAGACTGGGCCTACTGTAGCATAGTTTATGTATGTTATTCATAAAAGACTGGCCAAGAAGTTGCAATCATGTGGGATTAGAGGGCAGGTACTAGCATGGATTCAAAGCTGGCTATCAGGAAGAAGACAAAAGGTGGGCATAGGTGACAAACATTCTAGCTGGACGGCAGTGCTAAGTGGAGTGCCACAAGGATCAGTGCTTGGGCCATTGCTGTTCGTACTTTTTATTAATGACATAGATGATGGGATTTTATCTAAAATTTCTAAATTTGCAGATGATACCAAACTATGTAGAGCAGTGGGAAACGAAAAGAAGCGGAGATACTACGGGAAGATCTAAGAAGAATGTTCAGATGGTCACAGGACTGGCAGATGCTCTTTAATGTGGAAAAGTGCTCAGTGATGCATATGGGGAAGAGAAACAGCGAGTTTTCATATGAAATGGGGGTATGGTGTTGAAAGTGAGTGAGGAAGAAAGGGACTTGGGAGTGATTATGCACAAGAGTGCAAAACCCTCAAGGCAATGTGCTGAAGCATCAAAAAGGCTAACTCTACTTTAGGCATGATAAGAAGGACAATAGTCACCCGAGATAAGGATACAATATTGAGGCTATACAAATCACTGGTTAGGCCACAGTTGGAATACTGCATCCAGGTGTGGAGTCCTTACCTGAAACAGGACATGGAAAAGCTGGAGAAGGTGCAAAGAAGAGCTACAAAAATGATTCGGGGCTACAAGGATTTGGGATATGAAGAAAGGTTGAAAAGGTGTGGACTAACAACATTGGAGAGAAGGAGGAGCAGAGGAGACCTAATTGAAGCCTACAAGATTATTACTGGAAAGGAGGCAGTGCAGAAGGAAAAGTTTTTTGAATTAGCACCAAACAAGGCAACTCGGGGACATAGGTATAAATTATTTATGAAACCAAAAGGGACATTAGGGCAGAAATGCTTCAGTGCAAGAGTTGTAGATTTGTGGAATAGTTTGGATGATAGTACTGTCTCAGTGGACACTATCACAGCTTTTGAGAAGAAGCTAGGAAAATTGGGCTATTAACCATGTTCCAGGTTAATTACAGTGGTTCTAACACAGACTAAACGTCTTCTGAACCACTTAAAACCCTTGTTATGTTATGTTATGTTATGTATACTAAAATGTGCCGATGAATGTAAGTAAGAAAGTAACGTATATTTGTATCTATCGCATGCATGCAGATAGATTGCGTGAAGCCAAGACGTTTGTTTGCCTTCTGATTCGGATTCAAATTCAGACTGCTTTGCACCGTTTGTCTATTCAGTCACGGAATTTACGCCATTCATTCAGATGAGGTCCTACTACAACTGTTGGTTGTATTATGACCTAACTTCTGCAATCGCTCAGAGTGCAAGTATTTCGGCAAGCATTTAGTATCGGGTGCGTGTATTTTCTCCCGTAATTTTAGGCGTCCTGAGAGTCGGTTAGGGTAAGGTTTCTGGCGTCGTGAGGGTCGGTTAGGGTCAGGGTTAGGGGTTTGTGTCGTCGTTAGAAAACATCGTACCTTCCGCGCAGCATGCCAAAAGATACCGTCCGACGCCCGTAAACTTACGCACCCCGATACTAAATGCTTGCCGTATTTCTTAGCGACAGAAGACCATGTCCTTGCAGCCTGCTCTTCTTCAATGTATGGACTTAATGTGCTTAAATCACATGGACTTAAGACAGCACAATCTACAACTATTGCACAGAGCTTCTCATTTGAAAATAGAAGGCTATTTGAAAATCGATCGCGCTGGATTGAGTAGGTGATCGATGCGCGGTCGACCTAGGTCTTTTGTGTACAGCGTATTTTGTGCATCGTATTCGTATAGCTGCCCATTATATGGTCGTCCATTAACTGCTATAGAGTATACGCAACACTTGTCAACAGTCGATAATCCTCCTCTGCTTGTCGATGCAATGTTGTATCGATCCTAGGATGAATTTCACAAGTAATGTAAATTATATAAATAAAATAATGGTCTGGCACCAGGTTCCTCTTGGAGTCTAACTCATCGAGCGCGATTGATTTACCTATTGACCAGACCTTTGCTAGGTGATCGACCAAGGAGATCGATCGCCTCAAATGAGAAGCTCCGCTATTGCACGCCTCATGATTGCCTCACCACCCATGGCAGGGCTATACAATCGCTGAAGAGCAGAGACAGGCGTTTGTTTTGGACCATTTCCTCCAAACAATATCATGTTCTTTACCCACTGTTCCCTCCGATTCACCCTACTAGTTACTCGCTCTGCCCTGTCCCCTTGGTTTTCCATTCCTAACAAAGATGACTTTAATTTCATAATGCTATTTCTAAAACATATATTGATTCCTTCAATCCATTACAACACCGACCCACTATGTATAACAGCGTGTAGTTTTATCTAAACATTGCCTTAATCTAAGTTAATCTTTAAACATACAAAAGACCTCCATGTGATCATGTAACAGACTGCAAACTTTTAATAAACGGAAATTGATTGAACGAGGCCCACCAGTACTTACTACCAGTACTTGCCAGTTAGCAAGTACTGGTGGAGCAAGTTAAAGTTACTTTAACTGTCTCCTCCGTGTGTCTCATCTGGTCAAGTGTAACCAGTCTTCATTCATTCATTTATTATGAGGATTTATAAAGCAACCCTTCAAGGTTACAACTCAGTGCTCCGAACCCAACCTCGACTAAAGAGGACAGACTTTTAAGATTGTGACAGAACGTGTCAGACGGAACCCTAGCCAGCAGGCACAGGTGTAGAGGGAACCCGTTCCAGACCATATAGGGCCAGCAACAGAGAAAGCGTGTCGCTGCCTGATAGATGTTCGCATCATCTTCACATTCTTCAGTGCAGAACAGACCAAGCCTGGTTGCCGGATGCGTCATGCGGAATGATCTCATTGTTCCACGGTCTCACCCCTTGACATGTGCAATTAAGTCTTCTCTGTCATTAGATCACCGTTATGGTTACTTATTGAAACTTCGTTCTCTCTCACTTATTGTGGAATGCATTGCATTTTCTCGAACATCGAAGACACCTCTTCCATCTGATTGATGGCTGCATAATTGCATAAGCAGCACCTCTGAGAGGCTCTTCAGATGTACTGTACAAGTGTTCTGTTATATTACATTACTTGAATCTCTGCTCATCCAAGATGTAGGGACTTTGGTCATTGCGCAGAAGAAGTAACACTTGCAAGATCTCTTTCCAATTAGACTTAGCTGCATGTATTTCTTAGTTTTTCTATTGATTTCTTATCATCACATTTCAATTGGTTAGAGTCTCCTGGCCAGAACAGGTCTTGTCGTAATTCCATGTTTTTAATCAGTAGTTTTTTTCCAACAAAAGCTTCCTATTGTTAAGAATCTTAAAGCGAAATTATTCTGGACTTCAGTGAATACTGTAATCATAGAGATGTATTATTGGATAAATGTGCATCAGTTTATTGTGAAAACATTTTGTGGCCAAAATTCCTGTTCTATGACATTGTATGTCGATGCGAATGTCGTTGTTCTTAGGTCTGTGTCAGTTGGTCATGTGGAGGAGGAGCAGGAAGTGGAGAAGGAGGATGAGGAGGAGGAAGAGGAGGCATTGGTTGGCGATCGATTCCGAGTGGCTCTGCCTTATGCTGGACAATACGTCACATGTAGGCTGCTGCTGCTGCTGCTGCTGTTCATATGTCTGTGTTAAGCTGATTTAAGACTTCTTGGTAACCTGACGGAATCAGATTAAGCTTTGGCTGCTTCATTTCATTTAATGTCCTAAAACTAGTTTGTATTCAACACTGAAGGATTTAATCATTTTTATTTATTATCAATTATTTCATTTTTTATTTAGACTTCGCATGCAGATCTGCACTGTGAGCAAGGCTTTAATACTTGTGTTTAAAAGCTTGTATTAGGAAATTGATTTCAGGTTAAATATTTATTTCTCAGACTTTCTGCAGAATAATGAGTAAAGTTTTGATTGTCTGTTTTCCGATGATTTTTCAGGGGAAGTGATATTCAACGGCTGCTATCCGAAGGATGCGCCAGAGATCATCGTAGGACCAGATGAGGAGGAATTCCATCCAGACATTGAACGTCTAGAGGTCTGTGCAGAAACATGGAAACCGTTCTCTGTAGTTGAATGAAGGGAATGTGTTGGTGGCCATGTCAGATTCTATATATGAATAGACTGTAACTTTCACTTAACTCTCGTATGAAATTAGAACTGCTTCTTTTATTAACACCACAGAACAAGACTCTTGTAGCTGTTTCTGGCATTTTTCAAAGGCCATGCCTTTCAGACAGATTAGCTGTGTTGCTAACGACACACACAGGGGGCCAGTGCGTGGACTACTACTGCTACTTCTACTCCTACTACTACAGCAGTTTTGAGATGAAAAGAAATAGTCAAATGGCTAGGTGGCTAAGTAGAGCTGTACCGATTAAACAGCCATACGCGTAATGTTCAGCATAAGTTGCCATAAAGTACCATAGGTATGAAATTTTTATCATCCTTAGCTGGCAGGGTGAAATCGTGAGGACAGGGTCAAATCATGAGGACAGGTTCAAATCATGAGGACAGGGTCAAATCATGAGGACAGGTTCAAATCATGAGGACAGGGTCAAATCATGAGGACAGGTTCAAATCATGAGGACAGGGTCAAATCATGAGGACAGGTTCAAATCATGAGGACAGGGTCAAATCATGAGGACAGGTTCAAATCATGAGGACAGGTTCAAATCACGAGGACAGGTTCAAATCATGAGGACAGGGTCAAATCATGAGGACAGGTTCAAATCATGAGGACAGGGTCAAATCATGAGGACAGGGTCAAATCGTGAGGACAGGTTCAAATCATGAGGACAGGTTCAAATCATGAGGACAGGGTCAAATCATGAGGACAGGGTCACAGGTTATGATGTTGAGTAACTTTAGGTGGAAACAAAAGTGCATAACACATGGAACTCGTTCTTTATGACGGCCTTCAGTCAAGTGTAACAGGGGCAGCCTTGTGGAGCAGCATATTTTGAAAAAATATTTGTTCCCATGTAAGTTTGGACCACACTAGTGACCTACGTGTCACACTGGATAGTTCTCCTACTTTCTCTGAACAAATCACTCAGCTCACACGTTCCTCCTACTTTGCAGATTTCTCTCCTTATCCGTCTTGACTTCCAATAGTTCATGCATTCATCTGACTATTGCAATTCTCTTCTTAAAGTCTGCCTGTCCCCTATGCCAGATTAATTCCTCGCATTCCTAATTATCCCACATCTCCTCGTTTATGGTCAATCAACTGCACTGGCTTCCTCTCCTGCCCGCATTCAGTTTAAAGTTCTGGTTTTGGTTCTTAAGTCCAAACTGAGTACTGCCCGAAATATCTCAGGGACTGAATTTTACTCGCCTCTTTCTGCAGCTTCTCATGGCCTGACCTCTCCACCTCTTGGACCACGGGCCTCTGGGTTTAGCTTAAGGGACTGCTTCTCTCTTCTTTTGGGTTCTACTAGAGACACGATCAGCACTTGTCATCATTCTCAGAGACCACCATTCTATAATTGCTGTTCCCATCTCAGTCGGCCGACACCATGGTCTACTGAAGGCCGTCATAAAGAACGAGTTCCATGTGTTATGCACTTTTGTTTCCACCTAAAGTTACTCAACATCATAACCTGTGACCCTGTCCTCATGATTTGAACCTGTCCTCATGATTTGAACCTGTCCTCATGATTTGACCCTGTCCTCATGATTTGACCCTGTCCTCATGATTTGAACCTGTCCTCATGATTTGACCCTGTCCTCATGGTTTTAACCTGTCCTCGTGATTTGAACCTGTCCTCATGATTTGAACCTGTCCTCATGATTTGAACCTGTCCTCATGATTTGAACCTGTCCTCATGATTTGACCCTGTCCTCATGATTTGAACCTGTCCTCATGATTTGACCCTGTCCTCATGATTTGAACCTGTCCTCATGATTTGAACCTGTCCTCATGATTTGAACCTGTCCTCATGATTTGACCCTGTCCTCATGATTTGACCCTGTCCTCACGATTTCACCCTGCCAGCTAAGGATGATAAAAATTTCATACCTTATGGTACTTTATGGTGTAAGTCATCGGAAGGAGCCTCAATACAGCCAGCAAGAACGAGTTGAGCTGAAGGAGGACGAAGAACACAAGCCTGCACATCATCAGCAAAGATTAATTCCTAGTCACCTGTGGCAGAGTGATTAGGATTGAATGAAGTAATATCAGCCGTGTACAGAATGAAAAGAAGGGGCTGTAGGACAGAGTTTTGCAGCACTCCTAGATGGACATAAGTCACATAACTATACCCATTATAGTGCTGAACAGTGCACTATCTAGGCATAAAGCTATAATACTACTATAGTCTCTAATACTATAACTGCATAATCATGCATTGATGTTACTTGTTGCGTCTTGACATCAAGTTATGAAATAAACGAAAATACAATAATACAATAACGGGAGTTCCATTGATGATCATCTGGGAACGTCGTTCAGATGAGTAAGATCGAAGCCAGAGAAGATGGATTCCCTTGAGACCATAATGTGAGGATTCAAGACGTTGGAGCAAGATTTTGTGGTATTCCAGTGTGCAAGTCCAAGTCTTAGAAGGGTTCATTATCAAATGACAGTTGTATTGTATTGTATGTGAGGACAACACAACCTGGACAAAGACCTGATGACGATGACTCCGAGCAGTCGGACTGTGTTGGGTCAACGACTGATTGGACAATTGTTGTTGTTGTTGTAGAATTACTGTAACTGGGATGGAGGTGATGAGGATTCGTTGCTGTTGACTCTGAGGGATCTTCTCTCCGAATACTCAGCCTACCATCTGTCGCTCCTCTCTGGCAGTCGACTCGAATTCGACTACAACTCTCTGCTCGATGAATCGTCATCTGGATGTCGTTCGGATGACATCGAAGTCTACGTCTCACGGAAGAACGGCGTAAGATGACATCATCTGCTCATCCTCACCTGACCCCCCACCCCACATCAACCATCGTCTGATTTCAAACAGGGTCTTCTTCTTCTCATCCTCCTCTTCCTCCTCCTCTTCCTCCTCCTCTTCCTCTTCTTCCTCCTCTTCACTCTTCCTCCTCCTCCTCTTCACTCACTCCTCTTCTCCTCTTTTTCCTCCTCCTCTTCTTCCTCTTCCTTCCTCTTCCCTCCTCCTCCTCTTCCTCTTCCTCTTCCTCCTCTTCCTCTCCTCTTCTCTTCTTCCTCTTCCTCCTCTTCCTCTTCCTCCTCTTCCTCCTCCTCTTTCCTCCTCCTCCTCTTCCTCCTCCTCCTCCTCTTCTCTTCCTCCTCCTCCTCTTCCTCCTCTCTTCTCTTCCTCTTCCTCTTCCTCTTCTTCCTCCTCCTCCTCCTCCTCTTCCTCTTCTTCCTCTTCCTCCTCCCTTCCTCTTCCTCTTCCTCCTCTCCTCTTCCTCCCTCTTCCACTCCTCCTCTTCCTCTTCTCTTCCTCTTCCTCCTCCTCCTCCTCCTCCTCCCTCCTCTTCCTCCTTCCTCCTCTTCCTCTCTTTCTCTTCCTCCTCCACCTCTTCCCTCCTCTTCCTCTTCCTCCTCCTCCTCCTCTTCCTCTCACCTCTTCCTCCTCCTTCTCCTCCTCGTCCTCCTCCCACCTCTTCCTCCTCTTCCTCCTCACCTCTTCCTCCTCTTCCTCCTCCTCCTCCTCCTCTTCTTCCCTCCTCCCTCTTCCTTCTTCTTCCTCTTGCCTCCTCCTCCTCCTCATCTTTCTCCACCTCTTCCTCCTCCACCTCTTCCCTCCTCTTCCTCCCTCTTCTCCTCCTCCTCCTCCTCGTCCTCTCCACCTCTTCCTCTCTTCCTCCTCCCTGCCCTCCCTCTTCCTCCTCCTCCTCCTCCTCTTCCCCTCCTCCACCTTTTCACTCCTCTTCCTCCTCTTCCTTCTCCTCCTCCTCCTCGTCCTCCTCCACCTCTTCTCCTCTTCCCTCCTCCCACCTCTTCCTCCCCTCCTCCTCCTCCTCCTCTTCCTCCTCCACCTCTTCTGACAGGATCAACTCAGACACTCACAACAAATACTAATCCATCAGTTACAACTACTACACCATTGACAGGATCATTCCAGACACCCACACCAAATACTAATCCATCAGTTACAACTACTACACCATTGACAGGATCATCCCAGACACCCACACCAAATACTAATCCATCAGTTACAACTACTACACCAATGACAGGATCAACTCAGACACCCACAACAAATACTAATCCATCAGTTACAACTACTACACCAATGACAGGATCATCCCAGACAACCACAGCAAATACTAATCCATCAGTTATAACTACTACACCAATGACAGGATCAACTCAGGCACCCACAACAAATACTTATCCATCAGTTACAACTACTACACCATCGACAGGATCTACTCAGACACCCACAACAAATACTAATCCATCAGTTACAACTACTACACCATTGACAGGATCATCCCAGACACCCACACCAAATACTAATCCATCAGTTATAACTACTACACCTATGACAGGATCATCCCAGACACCCACACCAAATACTAATCCATCAGTTATAACTACTATACCTATGACAGGATCAACTCAGACACCCACACCAAATACTAATCCATCAGTTATAACTACTACACCTATGACAGGATCAACTCAGACACCCACAACAAATACTAATCTATCAGTTATAACTACTACACCAATGACAGGATCAACTCAGGCACCCACACCAAATACTAATCCATCAGTTACAACTACTACACCATTGACAGGATCAACTCAGACACCAACATCAAATACTAATCCTTCAGTTACAACTACTACACCCATGACAGGATCATCTCAGACACCCACAACAAATACTAATTCATCAGTTACAACTACTACACCAATGACAGGATCATCCCAGACACCCACAACAAATACTAATCCATCAGTTATAACTACTACACCTATGACAGGATCAACTCAGACACCCACAACAAATACTAATCCATCAGTTATAACTACTACATTAATGACAGGATCATCCCAGACACCCACACCAAATACTAATCCATCAGTTACAACTACTACACCAATGACAGGATCAACTCAGACACCCACAACAAATACTAATCCATCAGTTATAACTACTACACCAATGACAGGATCATCCCAGACACCCACAACAAATACTAATCCATCAGTTATAACTACTACACCTATGACAGGATCAACTCAGACACCCACAACAAATACTAATCCATCAGTTATAACTACTACACCAATGACAGGATCATCCCAGACACCCACAACAAATACTAATCCATCAGTTATAACTACTACACCTATGACAGGATCAACTCAGACACCCACAACAAATACTAATCCATCAGTTATAACTACTACACCAATTACAGTATCATCCCAGACACAGACACCAAATACTACTCAACCATCAACTCAAACCATGAATCCTTCAATTGTTGCAACTCAAATACAGCTCACTGCCGTTAGTAAGCCACTAAGTTCATCCAGTGAACCAATGACTGAAGTTACTAAACTTCCAAGCTTGAGTACGATGTCATTAACTACAATTATTGAACAACCCACTACTTCGACTATGTTGCCAACGACAACTGCTGAGAAACCACTAACTCCTGGAAATACTTCATCGCCGTTGATTTCAACTCTTTCGTCAAACGTTTCGCAGCAAACACCGCCAACTCAACAGCTACCAACCAGTGAGTTTGACTGTAAACTTTTACGGTTAAGTTAGCGAAACTGAGTATCGAGAATTGTGCAACTATACAGTTTTAGATACGTTCTAAAATAAAACAAAAACAATGAGAGCATTTATGTGGTCGCACGAATAGGCCTAAACTGCAGGGCCGGCCCTAGCCCAAATGGCGCCCCAGGCAAAACATACATGTATTTGGCGCCCTCTGACCCGTCTTCACGGTCCACCCCATGTCACAACTCAATGATGAACCCGCCAAAAGAGTTACGCTCAACTGAGTTATTTATTTATTATTACTTTTTATTTAGTACACTCAACCCTGGATAATTTTGAATTTGGAGGGATGGTAACAAGCAAAAAGACGTCAAATTAGGCCTTCCGAAAAATTCAAATTACCGAAAAAGAAAAAATATTTATTAAAAAAATTATTTGTTTAAGTAATCAGAAATCTGTTCTGCTTGTAGTTCTTCACCAACAGGTTTCAGTTTATCAAAATTGTATTTTTTAAAGCTGAAAGCAATTTACGAAAGTACCCTCAATACTAGTATTTTACAAACGAATTACTGGCTGATGACTGGGCACTAACAGCTAAAGCTGTAGTTTCAGTTTAGTTGAAATAGTTGAAAAGCCATCCTTTTTGCGTTTTGATACAACGTCTCTGTCGTGTTTTTCTTACAATTTAGAGCACCCAATAACTTCTGTCGCTTCACCTAATTTTTTTAAATAACAATTTTTATTTTATAAGATCAGATCTATAAATTGATTTAGATAGAATTAAGAAAACTGTTATTAAAATGTAATTGTACAGATTTTACAGGTAATTACACATCTGACGTTAGCTCCCTATTACTGTCTTTTGGACTCTTGCACCAGCTATATGCTGATGACATACAAGCATACGTCCACTGCCGTGCAGTTGATGCAGTGGCCTCTGTTGTGCTGATGTGCCGTGCCATTGATGCCCTTTCTGATTGGATGGCCTCAAATCGCCTGCTTTTGAATCCATCTAAAACCCAGTTCATTTGGCTTGGTGGTCGCAGACAGTTGGCTGGTGTTGACCTACACCTGTTGGCCGAGACCTTTCCACATATTGCCTTTTCTCTTACTGTTCGTGACCTTGGGGTGACACTTGATCAAGAACTTAGTCTTTCGCAGCACGTCAACCTGATCACACGAAGCTGTTACTACCAGCTCCGTCAGTTGCGTGTTGTCCTGAGGTCCCTCTCCCATGATGCTGCTGTGGTACTTGTCCACGCCTTCGTCACCAGCAGAATTGATCATTGTTGCTCGGTTCTAGCTGGTCACCCATCTGGCTTAATAGGGCGTCTTGACCGGGTCCTTCGTTCTGCTGCTCGGCTTATTGGTCATATTCCCAAATATGCCCCAGTTTCTGCCTACATGCGTGATGTATTGCACTGGCTTCCTGCCTCGCAACGCATATCCTATAGGATAGCAGCACTTGTCTGGCGGTGTCTCACTGGTAGTGCTCCGTCCTACTTATATGATCTCTGTCGCCCGGTTTCCCACTTAGCTTCTCGTCGAGCTCTGCGCTCTTCGACTAAGGGGAGCTATTGGTCCCTCGGGCCCGCTCCTCGGTCAGACAGCGTCGAGCCTTTTCGGTTGTTGGCCCCTCCACTTGGAATGGGCTGTCGCTTACGTTACGCTTACTGCCCCGGAATGATTTGCCTGCTTTCTACCAACTTCTAAAGACCTTTCTGTTTGGCCGTGGCTGGGCTGGGAGCGCCTCTGAGTAGGTTTCTTGAAGAGGCGCTATATAAATATCCGGAATGAATGAATGAATGAATTAATTAATTAACTAAGTTGATGCAACTGCGATGTCTGCTCAGCAGTCAACAAAAAAGCTACATTGATTAAATATATTATACTACTACAATTATAATATCTCTTCAGTTGTTGGCATTTTCAGTCGAAGCTGTCACTATGTATGTCGGCATCAGATAAACGGACGGTCACGTCTATTACAGACACAAACTAGGCCTACTACAGAGTACAAACACGCGGGAATAATTGAATTTTAATGGTTAAAATAAAATTTGTGGGGTGTCGAAATTGAATTAGGTCTACTTGAAAAGTTGCAATGAAACCAATAATTGTTTTAAAATTTGTTTCATACGCAAAAGTTTTGAATTCAAATGAAAATAATCATTTTATTTGAAAAATGGCTAAAAGTGAAAAACTGTTAAAACACACTTTTTGTGAAAATGGCGCCCCCTAGATTGTGGCGCCCTAGGCAACTGCCTGCGTTGCCTGTGCCTAAGGCCGGTGTCACGAAATAGAGTATCCCCCATACATGAGTATCCCCTTAGCGAAATGGAGTATTCAGTTTAATTTGTATTTTTGGCGGTTTCTAAGTGTATTCAGTCGTACTGTTTGGATTTATTGTACACATAACATTTTTAAATTGCGTATTATTTAGTTTGTAAGTCGACCTGAAATCAATTTACTTCGTTTTTGGTGATTTTGACTGGATTTTCGCCGAGGCTATCGTGATGCGTATACCGATGGGGGATAGAATGGTTTATCCCCCGGATACTCTAAACCGGTTTATTCCATCCGGGGGGATAAATTCATACATACCCCCGGATAGTCTTAGGACGGATACTCTATTTCGTTATACAGGCCCTGCTAAACGGAATTTCTTAGATACGGCACCTAAACGAAATTAGCGGCGAAACAATTTGCGGTAATAAGATTTGTTTTTGCATTTTTAATCAAGTTACGCAATTTAATATGTTAACATAAGCTGTTAGTTGGTCTTACTTTCAGAATGCGAAATCTGATATAGGCCTAATCGTTGACCTGATCGTTAATTCCGAACTTCTAAAGTGCCACTAAAATGCCAAATACTGCGATGAAAATCAATTATTGCCTCAGGATCGCAATCACTGTATTCAGTGCGATGAATATGTTAGGCCTATGTATATTTGCTCTGCGCTGTTTTGCTCACCGGTTAAATTTCCTTTCTGCATGATTTCAACATAAAAGACACAGCGCTCATGAGTGAACTGGTGCTCTGCTGTGCGATTAGGTTAGCGAGAGGAGGCAACTTCACAGACCATTGGCAAAGTCCTGGATTGGGGTCAGGTCAATAGAAGTTCAGTATATAATAATAATAATAATAATAATAATAATAATAATAATAATAATAATTAATAATAATAATAATAATAATAATAATAATAATAATAATATAATAATAATAATAATAATAATAATAATAATAATAATAATAATAATAATAATAATAATATCTTTTCTTTAATAAGCGCCTGACAAACGCACTGCGCTGTACATTTACATGTTATGCAATTGAAATCTTAACTACTAACAGAACAGACAGCTTGCAATACAACGGCGCTAATTTGAGTTTACGATTACAATTACCATCGATTACCTTAGCGCGTAGACTCCGCTGAAACGGTGACGCTATATAAATTACCTTAAGAAATTAATTATATTTTATCATAGTAACCTATTGTAAGTATAATGTTAACTTGCCCAAAGCATGTAAGTAGACAGTTTAATGAACTGACAAGGAAAATGTAACTGAATTCGTTTTGCAGATGAAGCGATTCTTCTGGGGGTAAAGACTATACTGTCCGCTATCCTCGGGTGTCTCTTCTTTACAACTGTTGTCTGCTGGTGTTGGTGTTGTCGGTTCTATCCAGGATTCTGTGGAAGGCAACTGCAACAACAAACGAGGTAATAGGTCAATCGAAAAGCCTTACAAATAGCTATCAGTCGTTGTCGTATAACTATGTCAATTCTGGGTCACATTTAAACTCTAGTCCCTTAGTACGACATCAAAGTACGTAGTTCACTGTGCACTCTGAAGGCCTTGTTGACATGTAGCCTATCGTTTTATCGTTCTGTATTACTCTCCCATTGACCATTGTATTGGTAAAACCAGGTTTTAGCGTCGAAAATTATATTCGGTACAATTGAATTCTTACTTAAAATGGAAGTTGGGTTGATGAAAATAATCATTGCTCAAAAGGAAGTTGGATTCAAGAAAGTTTTCTTGCGTAAATGGCGGTTAGATTGATGAAAATAATCCTTGCTTAAATGGAAGTTGGTATGATGAAGAAATGTATATGTAGTATAATTAGTACAAGTTGGATTGACGAAACTATTTTATAGTGCAAGTAGAACCTGGATTGATGAAAAAGATCATACTGTAGGCTAAGTAATAGTTGGATAGAGGACAAACTTATTAGTGTAAGTAGAAGTTGGATTGATGCACAAACTATTATAATATTATGCTGCAATGGGTGAATAATTTGGAACGCTAAAACGATAAAATTAGGTTACCAGGCCATATCTAGCTGTAATAATAGATTTTTAGGATTCTGATTATTTAGAATTCAACTTATTGCGTTCACTTCACAAGCAATAGGCCTAGGGTAATAGGCCTGCATTTTCAGCAGACTATTTATAGTTAAGCAAAATATGCGACTCTTAAAATACCGTAGGCTACGTCTCATTGATTGCATGCATTTGACAATCAGTGTTTTTCAGTAATTGAAATACATGTAATTGAATTACGTAATTGAATTACAAGTTCCATAATTGTAATTGTAATTGTAATTGA
>JACEVL010000401.1:325000-375000 GCA_020284085.1 Aporrectodea caliginosa
AAAATTAGGTAGGCCTATATTGGGGAGAATATCTTATCTCATCAATGCATTCACCCGCAAGAATCTACATGTATATTAAACTCCGATTAGCCTTATTTCACATCGGTAATATTGTCTAATTACTCTACTTAGTAGAGTAATTAGAATCCCAGACAATATTACCTTTTAAAAATTGCCAAATTCACGATCAATTAACGGCACAGTCATGTTGTGTTGATAAAACATCGCACTGACAAACACTTTTCACTCCTTTTACGACGTTACATTTACGTCAGCGCAGACATTGTGTGACTTAGTCAGTAAGTAAAAATTAATGACATCACAGATCCAAGTCAGAATACAATGGTTTAATTTACTTTTGGTGACATCTGGCAGTTGATTAAAAAATACCTTAGTTCTTGGCCATTGCATTATTCATGAAAAAGGCGGCTGTTTTAGGTCCAATTTGTTATGTTTAAGATAAGAAATGTAGACTATGGATTTCGACAGAAAAAGTTCAGCATATGTGAAAAATCACGGCAAAATTACGAAAAATTAATGCTAAAATTCACGGCATTCACGGCAATCGCCAAAATTCACGGTTTCCGTTAATTCCGTGAAATCGTGATTTTTGTCTAGCCCTAAAAATGACCAACATTTAATTTAAAGCTGAACTCAAACATTATCTGTTGAACACATAAAAGGCATATGACTCGATAGATTGTACCTGTAGGCCTACTTAAGATTGTTAAGGTTACAACTGTAGACTTTATAATTTGTTTTGTTTTGTTTTGGATTTTTTTTAAATCTTGTAGGCCTACTGCAATGTTTTGTTATATAGTTGTTTGTATTGTATCGTATTGTATTGTATTTGAACACTTGTTATAGCGCCTCTACCAGATTGCCCATTCAGAGGCGCTCCCGACTACTGCGCGGACGCTGAATCGGAGTTTCACGCCGAAGCGCATGAGCAATTGCGAGTGAAGAACTTGCCCAGGGTCCCTACGCGGCGGCTTTGAGGTGGATTCGAACCAGCAACCCTCCAGCTGCAAGGCACCGAACATCATAGGCGTAACTTTCTATTGTGACGGTGGTGTCCGGTCACCACCACTTTTAAAAGTGGTGGTGATAGTCACCACCACTTTTTGGTCCTGCAATTAATATATTTTTTAACATGAAAGCATTTGGCTATTTACCGTCTAGTCTATTCATGCATACTTAACAGCGCAATGGCGGCAATGCTGATAGAGGCCTCCACACTGTGTCCACTCTACCTTACTTACATGTATATGTTTAGTTTCATAATTTGATGATGTCATCCATTTTATTTCTATAAAAGGTCAAATTTTAACATTCATATGGAAAATGGATCGATTCATTGTAGGCCCTAAAGAAAGGGTGAAAGGCTAACTGTAAATTGTGTAGGGGAAAGGCTTGTAATATGGGCCACTGTGTAATATGGGCCTCGACTGTATTTCCCACCTATCATGTCTGCGGAGAGCTCTTACATTGGGAAACCATCCGTATACTGATTTCAACTTCCTGTTCGGGATGTGTGCCTTTACTAATAACTTCTGCCCGAAAAACATCAACGTTTATGTTTTGGTACATGTTGCTTATAAGACTTATTGAACTTCAACAAGTGTTAAATAGTTTAGGATTTCATCTATGGTATGCCCTGATGTTTCAGAAGATAGACAATTTCTTTATTATATAAACACACAACTTTGTTGATCTATAATACATTCGTCGATCACGCTATAACAGATTTCCCCGAAGCACACCATTTTTGTAATACGGTCCTGTGATCGAATGTGTAATATGGGCCATATCTTTATGGAATGATACAGTAGAAATAGGCCGTTATGGCTATTTTTTCCATGTAACCGGTTCTCAGTGTTGTTTACATTAGGCATAGGCCAAATTGTTTCTTAATGGTTATCCTAGTAAGTTTAATCTCAGAAAATCGGTTTTTACTGTTTTAATATTAGTCTGCGGCACGGAAACATTGCAATTCCATCTTTAAAATGGTGGCTCATATTACACACCCGGTCGTGTAATATGAGCCATTTTCCGTATTTTGAAAAAATTCGTTAAAAATTTATTTGCACAGATTAAGGAATAATTCCTTCATATTTGGCAACAATTCATGCCAAGTAATGCATGGAATAAATAAACTACACGTTTAATTGCTTCTGTGCTATGAAATAGGAAAAGTTTCTTAGGGGGCCCATATTAGAAGCCCTATGCATTGATATCTGTAAGTTCTAACTGCAGTCTATGGTCATTTAGCGGGTTGGCCTAAATGGAAGTCAGATTGATGAAACTAATTCTTTGTTGAAATGGAAGTTGGATTGATGGAAATAATTGTTTCCGTAAACAAATGGAAGCTGGATTGATTAAACTAAGTCTTTGCTTCAATAGAAGCTGATCGGTGAAGTTTTTGCTTAACCCTTTGAGGTGAGGTGGGGTATGACATACCCCACAGCTATTCTACACTGCGTTTTCTACGGAAAAAGTCAAACCAGCTTGGATTATTTTTTCTACCTTAGTGAATGTGAAATACGCACACTTTAGGATCATTTAAGGTACTTTTGAACGCACTTTTTTTTTATTTTGGGGCATATTCAAGTAAAATTATAAATTTTCGCATGCATGTTGATTTTAATGAATTAAAAAAGTAACGGCTCAGTGCAGAAAAAAGTGGCGATATCAGAAGGATATTGCAGATATTAGATTTATAGTTTTGCATCGATGCAAAATTGATCCATTGTTACGGGTATTATGTCACGTGTTCCCAAATGTTGCATGTTTCGAGGGCCACGAAGATGCCATTGCAAAGGGCCGCTTTGATTTTGAGCGCCACAACGCTGGCCATATCAATTATGATTGAAAACTGTTATTTGTTCCTGAAAATCACCAGTTTAGCCGATAATTGGTTACATAGCTATAGTTTAGCTCACAATTTATGTTATGTTATGTTGATATTGCGACTTGCAACTAATTATATGTATTGGGGTATGTCAGACCCCACCTCACCTCAAACGTTACAATGCTTCACCTCACCTCCAAAGGGTTAAATAGAAGTGGGATTGACGAAAATAGTCTAAAGAAAAGTTGGATTGACGAAGCAATTCTTAGTTATATAGAAGTTGGACTGATGACAATAATTCTTGCTTAAACAGAAGTTCGATTGATGAAATATTTTTTTCTCGTAAATGGAAGCTGGATTGATGACAATTATTAAGGACATTGGTAGACTGCTTACTTACCAGCTCAAGTTCGGCATTGAAGATATTAAAATAATTTAGCAACCTAAACTACGAGATAGCCATTTAGCTCTGATAATGACTATTGGTACCATAACGTCGATCATTGGTAGTTCAGTAGAGACCTAACGATATTCAATTTAAAAGCCGCAGTAGCAGCCGGACAATGGGTAGCGTGTCTCTGAGGTTTCGACGATGCGGTAAGCAGTGTGGTTTTTCAATAAAGGATATACTTACTTACTTCCTTTGCAACTGGACTTGGAACATCATCGAACACTCTCTGGACAACCCTCTGACTTAACGCAGCGCTTGTGAATGAGCCGGTGTCTTGCGTTTAGCTAGCTTTCCTGTAGTACAAGAGGAGGGGATTGGTCACCACCACTTTCTGGGGCAAAGTTACGCCCTTGCCGAACATACCCCTATACCACCTCGCCCCAGTATAATGTGTCCTGTGTTGTGTTGTATTGTACTCCACGTTTATATTGCGACTGAGCCACCCGCAGTAAAGATCCGAGAAGTTATTGTGATCTTGATAAACCGACGGACCCGGAATCGAACCCGGGCCGCCGGCGTGGAGAGCGGGCTACCAACCCACTCGGCCACTCAGGATCTCTATTTTGGCTATGATTTAACCCTAACATTGTTATTTAAGTTGAATTTTCTATTATCATGATTGCACTGATCATAAAATCGTCTAGCCATCTGTAAATGTAGGCCTAATGTGGAAATGGGGCAGCCCTGCAATAGCGGATTATTTTATCCTTTAGGGCTGTCCTGTTGACGGCATTAGCAGATTAACTTTGAAAATGACAGATTGTTAATTATTTGTGCTGTTGTTGAATCAATAAACGGCTGATTGAACATGATATAATGACGTATGTCTGTGTAAGTACACAACTACCGTATGAACCTCATTTGATTCGTAGTGTATTGTATTGTATTTAAAGATTTATAAAGATTTATAAAGTGCCTCTAACAGTGCACACCAATCAGAGGCGCTCCCAGTGCGAAAGTCCGTGAGAATAAAGACAACTTTTGAGGTAGCGAAAAGAAGTAGCAGGACCACCGGATAGTAGGCCTATGGTGGTGCGAACTAGCCTAAGGAGGAGAAGTTGATTCCATGGTGAAAGGCCAATGCAGGTAACAGCTTGGGACTGGGCTATGGTCGTTCTCACACGAATAACAAAAAGGTCAAGACGATCGGAAGAACGGTGACGGCGAAGGGAAGCAGCCGAGATGGGCTGTCGTATGGAGTCATAGAGGTATTTAGGGACAAGAACCCTAACCCTATAACGGTTAGGTAAATGACGATAAGTATACCTTTAGCTGGATGCCTGAAAATGTGACAGAATTCTCCAAGCGGCTCCAAGCTCCCAACCTTAACCTATATGAAGTATGCACTACAGACTACTATAGTAACTAGAATCAGTAATCTTGAGCCCAGTTATCAAGTTTCTTTAACTAACTAAACTATAGGTTAGACACTGCACGTCCTGTACGGTCGTCATTTTGTTGAGCTGGTACTAATTTCTATACCGTCTATAGAGATTCCCTTGTACCTTAGCTGCCCAGCTGATCGAGTCGACAGCGACAGCGAGGCATAATACTTACAAGTGATGCCATACACGATATCATTGCCAACACCTGAAATGACAGAAATGTTACTTACCAGTTCAATTGTTTTGACAGTTTGAGGAGCAGTGTGCAGTTGACATTCATGAGTAATTTAGTAATGGAATATAAGAATGCAACAGTCTTCAGCAATTTTGGTCCAAGAGACTACAGTCCAACAAAAGTCGACGACAAGTCGATCGTTTATTTACCCTTTGCTTGTTGTATGTATTAGGAAGAGACCTTTATTTGATGAGTTAGTGGGTATTTCATTAATAGTTATGCACTCAAATGATATATTCTCTCTTACAAATCGAGTCACTGCATCTTCAAGGCGGTCAAGTAATTGTGATATATTCAGGTATAAACAGCATGTCGTTCGTAGCATCACGAATCTGTGCTCGTATGACCCCGAGTTCACCAACAGGCCGATGACGGCCAACTGTACACAACATAGACCCATCCGATGCACTAGCGTGTTGTCAGATCCAGTTATGTCAGAGGAAGTGCAGACGTAGTTCTTGCCATTGAAACGGTTGAGGCTGAACCCGGTCAAAACTGAATTCAGTTTGGCTGGGCACTGAAAGGCACGTAAGAAGGATTGACAGTGAGGTGATTGAACCGGCATTTGCTAACTGCGAAGTACAACGCGTTGTGGACACCTCGAAACTGCTTCTGAACGACGCCACTTGTCCATGGAGGAACATGTCAACTTCCCTCTGTTACAGGTCTTGCTTTTATTTTCTATTATACAGATTAGAGTCATTCGTGCAAAATCTTCATGCAACACGAACTCTATGACTCTTGTCCACCCTTTGTGCTGACAGCATCTGGACTTCTGCAACGGTGTCCTTGCGGGTTTGCCAAAGGAAGGATACGACAGCTACTCTATCATGAATCAACTAATCCGCCAGAGTCATTATTAAATAGCTGCCTAAATTATCGCATATTTCGATCAATATGCGAGGACACGACGCACTGAAATCCCGGTTGAGGAAGAGAGGAGTAACTTTCAAGATCATCCTCATGGGACGAACACCAATGCAAGTGGAGCCAAAGTACATCAGGGAGCTCTGTGTTCCAGTCTCCAGCCAGGCAGGTCGTCGATCCTTACGCTGTGCAGCTCGTGGGGACTAGTGGACATCACGGGGCAGGTACATCGATGTGGCGCAGGTGTTCGTTCACCAATTGGTTCATCGCGCCTGGAACACACCTTCCAAAGGCATGCAAACATTGACCGCAAGCAGGGCAGGAAACATGTTCAAACTTCTTAAGTGGCATAGGTGTTCAGATCTGTTGGGTAGTCACGGGTAGCGCCTTCATCAGTTTCTTGTAGGGCGCAAGTGGTATACTATAGCATACATACATACATTAATTTCTAACTAGTATGATCAGTTCTATAACTTCTATTGGAAGTCTTTGTGGCCATTCTATCTGAGTATGCCCTACCTTTGGTTGTCTTATGCAGACAAGTTATAACAGAGCGAAGCAAAAGTAGTTCTTGAGAAACTGTTGCGCATCGTAATCTGGATATCATCGTAGCGTCGTTTAAGAGCATTGAAAGGCGCTATAAGAAAAACTCTCCTTTAGGTGTTGACCGAGGTCGTGCTTCTACTGCGAGGTTGACCTGAGACAGTTCGAAACTTCTTCTAAACAACGCAAATCCCATGAGCCAATATTAATCTTCTCCTCCTGGTACTATATTCATCTACTTCTTATTATCTTTAATTATACTTCTTATTATCCTTCAAAGTCCGAAAACACCTCAACGTGGTGAGGATATTGGCAACAGTAAGTAGGGGAGTGCCTGCTGAGGCTATGCCATCAGTGGTGAATGTCTTGGCTGAAGTACCACCTTAGGGCGCTACGCGAGGTGGACAGGCTCAGCAGGAACCCTGAAAAAGCTGGCAAACGTGGGCGGCATCGCCGCCTTTGATACCACATGTGGATATCAGAGCCAGTCCTAAGCCTGGAACTCTCTATAGGGAGAATGCGAAGGTCGAGACGGATGGGTGCAGATATGTCCGTTCGTAAAGAAAAAATACGAATAAATCCAATGCAAGCATTGGACTCCAACGGGCCTCGGCCCATGGATACGATGCAAGCGTTGGACACCTACGGGCCTTCGGCCACCGATCCTGATGATGATGATGATGATTATCCTTCAACAAAAGCTTCTCACAAGCCTTCGCCACCTAACCCGCAGGACTTGACTACACAGTTTCCACCGCATCACAGTTGATATGGAAGTCACGAGAAACAGTCTCTGATGATGGGCGTGGCTTGTACTGGCCTGCGTATCAAAATACTCTGTTGGTGATGATGACGGGGTGGGGATTGGGCGGACAGACGGACCAACCGACCGACGTTCTGGAGGGCGATCGACGACTTAGACGAACCATTGTCACCGACACGAATCTCATTTCGATTTAATCCCAATTCACACTTCGCCTTCACGGTTTGGCCAACGAAGAATTCAAAAGACGGATTTCATCAAGTCCAGACACCTCAGGTGATAGTGACATTCACAGCCAAACAGCGGCATTTCTAATTAGCTGTTTAGCTCATGTAATATGTTGGTTATTTCAAGCTTAGCTATAGACCCTAAAGCATCGCAGATTTATTAATCTATGGAACCGGTTTAGGCCCTATAACTCTGGTCTTAAAGTCGAATACAAGCAGACATTGTGGACATGAAATGTTTCTAATAGGGAACGGGCAATAATTAAGTATACCCATAACAGCGGCACATTATGCCTAGAACAAATCTGGCGAACGTGCAGTGGCCGTATTCGTGGGACTATATTTAACAACATAATAATTATATTCGTGTTTATTATTAATCCAAATTGAGACATGGCGCAGTATGATTACAAGTCGTAGGCTAGTATGAACGGATGATTACAAGTTATTTCAGGAGTCGAATTAACTGTCTGCCAACCAGTTAGGCGCCCATCACGTCCTACTGCAGATCATTTTACCATAGCCCCCTAGCGAGTGAAAATGCTGAGTCGACCTTTGGGAAGGTAGCGGAAATCAATCCCGCGTCCATCATGATGCCGATGAACTGCTCTTCTTGCCGGCGTGTTAACCAACACTCATCCCAGTCTTAGGACCTACTCAACCATTTTTTGACTGTGTATGAGACTTCTACAGTCCATATGCATCACCTCTGGCTGGGTGCCAGGCCCTTGACTCCTTTGTCCACGGAGTCTTTGAGGATGGAAATAGACGTCCGATGTCTAAACAATGGTTTGAATAGAAGTTGCAAAATGGCGAAATTACGCATCGTATACTTGGGTGTGCTTTTCACCCAAACAAGAGAGCTCTATTATGCTTCTGTTGCACCTCATTCATCGGAATTATCCTAACCAGAAGAAGTGACTTGGCATAAGTTAGAAACCTCGAACTGAAGGCCACAAAAACAGCCCTGCACACCGTGAATGGAATTAGACGCATACAACACTTTGCCAACAGATCCACGGATTCTGTTGACAGTGACCGTCTCATGAGTAGCTACGTCTTGTGAATTAAGTACTTTCAGCAAAGTTAAACTCATCGAATCCTATTCCATTGTCACCAGACAGAATAACAAACCTTGCTGTTCTTTCCATTGAGAATTAAGCAGCTACTTCCATCAACTTCAGTAAAGTTCTCAAGGACTTTTCAGCTGTAAATGCTACAAGGTTTGTTTTGAGTATGGTAAGTATGATTCCATGTAATCGATTAACGTTCAAGATATGACGTCATTCCTATACATAATTGCTGTTAATGAGTTAACATTAAAGATAACTTGCCCCGCGAGTAAAAATAATAGCTACGCCAATTAAATAAATTTGTATACTATAGGGCGCCTATTATATTCATCGATTGATGGCAAAACAATTCGGCTTCAGTGTTACGCAGCAAATTACTATTTGAGACTAAGTTGCGGTTTGAGTATTGAAACGAGAGAAAGTAATATAATTTCATAAATTGAAAGTCGTGAATAGCAGATCGAAGTTCTGACTTAGGCGTTGGCTTTTTATTAGGAAACCCACTCCCGCGGGGACATCGTACGTGATCCTGTGCAGTGCCAAACAGCCGACTAATTTAATTGCAGACATGCACGACGTTCATAAGACGTTGGAACTGTACCTTGCGTAGGCCTATAGGACCTAACGGGTGTATGCTGGTATTTTTACTAAGCTAATTTCCTTCGCTGACTCCTTTCTTAGACATGTCATTGGAATAGATTGTCAATATAATGTGGATAGTTACTTTAGACTTTCATTTGAATGCGGTCTTCTTCAGTCAGAGTTTGTCTAAGGATTATGCGAGATCATATTGACATAGGCGTCATTCCTCTGAGTTCATATCTATTGTGCTGTCACATGGGGAGTTATTAAACGTCGGCTGTCAATCAGAAGCACCTTTCAATGCTATGTTATGTGCACCTTTCGACCACAGCTGCTTTAGTATGGACCACTAACCGTCAGTCGTAGAAAGTGTCTTATAATAGAGACAGACAACTACTTGAGATTCTTGTACCAAGTGTAACTTTTGACCGAATAACTGTTTTGTCGGAAAATGGTTGGTCTTCAAAGGTATAATATGCTCGTAAGAACAGTCGGCCTAATCTTGGCAAGCTGCCTCGCTATCATCCTCAGAGGTAAGTTGACCTCTTATCATTCAAATGAGAGCAAAACATCCACAAAACAGACAAAACATTCGACTATGCAGGAACTGGATGAAGCTAGATTGATAATAATCATGTTTCAACATTCACCAATAATTAAGATTGGTTGTTGAGTCGCTTCTAATGTAGATAGCCTAATGTAGATGTAGATGTACTGTACATATGTATGTGTTATAATTATATATATGTGTATGTACATGTGTATGTATACGTGTATATATATATTTATATATGTATGTACTATGTGTGTATGTATGCATATATGTATGTATGTATACATGTATGTATGTGCAAATGCTGACTACTCTGGCGCCAGATAAATAATGAACCTAGACACAGATCGAGAAATCGTGTTCGTAGTGCATGAGGCTCATATGATACGAGGTCGTCGAACATAGAATGACTGGCCAGATTGCGACATGGACAGAATACACAGACGGACAAAGACGAGTACGGACAGAGATACAGAGAGAGAGATGAACAGACGTAGCCATGCGAGTAAACAACCAAACGATTGACTTGTCTGTGTAAATAGAGGATGAGCCTAACATGAAGTGAGTTGTCACGAGTTAAGAGAAGAAGCACAGTACGATGATGACGAGTTAACTGCTCGAATGCAGTTCCATTGGCTTTTTAATGCCACCCGGGGGATAAGAGGTTTGAGGTGGTTTCCAGATGCCTTCCTTACAGACAATTGTGGGTGAGCAACTTGACCATGCAGGGTCGGTACATACGCACTATTCAGGTAGATGGATGAACCTGCAGATCCGGTTACAAGGCACAGAACATACCGCTACACCAAGACCACGATGTCGTCGTGAGTCGCGTTCATGTGAATAAACTAATTACTGCAGCTGGGGTCGTCTTATTGTTCCGGCCATCAACCTGTAGGGACAGAGGAGGAGGGAGGAGGGAGAGATGTCGAGAAGCAGCGCGGGTAAGAGAGATGACGCGGTCGGTCTTCATAGGGACCGCGTCCACGATGACGATGCTTCTATTACATTAAGCGTCAACTACCTTACATGTGAGCACTACATACTTCCTTTTGGCTACTTCCCACACCCATCAGCCAGATATGTATGTACGATTATAGTAGCCTATGCATGCAATGTAATGCAATGCAATGCAATGTAATGTATACGTGTATGTATAAGCTTATATAAGCTCACACATTCTGAGTGTCCGCTTCTTGTGTGACTTTTGACCAGAATCTTAGCTTTTCCGATCTACATCAGCCAGGCGCATGCACATATAGAATCCGCCCTATACTCGACTTCAAAACCTCATCAACAATGCCAACATCAATAGTGACGCCAAATTAGATTACTGCAATGCTCTCTTCCTCAACATGAATGAATGAACCACTCAAATTAATCGCTACTACTACGCAGTGGCTTCAGGTAGATTCGAACCTGCGACCCTCCGGTTACAAGGCACAGAACATACCGCTACACCACCATGGGACCACCACGATGTCGTCCTCCTATTCGTACCATGTGAATAAACTCATCAACTGTAACTGCAGCTGGGGTCGTCCTATTGTTCCGGCCATCAACTTGAGAGAGGGAGGGTAAGAGGGGGAGGGGGTGTCAAGAGCTGGCCATCGGGTAGGAGAGATGGGGCATCTCTCTTCGGTCTTCATGATAGTTGCGTCGATAACGGTCGCTTCTATTACATTACACTTGCGTCAACTACATTACATGTTGTTTACACTACGTACTTCCTTTTACGCTACATTCCACACCCATCAGCCAGATATGTATGTATCGATTGTACGTATGCATGCAATGTAATGCAATGTATTGTAATGCATTCGTGTATGTATAAGTTTATATTATTGCATATTAATGCCTGCTCCTAAACTGTTGGAGCTCCGATTTGAGTTTTCTGACAACCTCATTAAGGTCTGCAAAGTCCTGCCTTCCAGTTCCTTAGATGGTGTGGTAAGTTGGCCTGTCCTAAATAAACGGGGAGGAAGGGTAGGGCGCTGAGAAGTTTAGGCCTGTTTCCTAATAAGTAGGTGTGCAAAATCTTCAGATGTTTAGTTAAGATGAAGTTCAGACAAAAATGTCAGAAATAATGTTTGAATGTTTCCAACTAGACGTCTTTATTTCGAAGGTGCAAATGGAGTTATTACTTTGGCTCCGTTGAATCGCGTCGTATACGAAGGAGCAACTAATACTACAATGGCCTGTGAAAGCAACGATACTCTTCTGGATTGGTTAGTCATTTCATTCGCCTACACTGGATCTTCCGATTTGAATGTACTCACAACCGACGGAGAACTCAACCCTCCCTTCAATGAGTCGTTTGCCATTGATCATTCGCAAGGAACAGAAGTCTACACCTTAGTCATCTTCAACGCAACTATATCTCCGTCCGACAAAGAGACCACTTCGACGGCTGGAATCTACCAATGCTACAACTCTGCAACTGGATCAGCGGTCGCAGCCCAACTGGTAGTCATTCGTAAGTATTGACTACCTTGATTAAGGAATTCCAATTATGGAGACACCTAATTGTTGAGACATCGGACAATCAGTATGTATGCGATTGACCCTGCCATGTGATTGTCAAACATGAAGCTCGATTTAATAAATTAAACTGAAACTACGACCTTCGTCCTTTGTAGGCTATATCAGTTTCTTAAACTCATTTCTGAGCCAAAAATCCACTTAACCTTCTTTGGCTTGAATTCGATAGGAACTGATCCGATCTGTTCATCAAACTTTACCCAAACGACTTCAGTGTTGCAATCGGGTGATGTTATACAACTGTCTTGTACGATCGTCTACGGCGCTGTTAGAAGATTATATCCCATCGATGCTGTTATGACTTGGTTTGTCAATGGTCAACCGATTCCTGCCAACAATGCCACCTTCACAATTAACTCTTCACCGACAGAAATCACTGCAACATCAACTCTCGTCGTAAATCAAAACTCCGACTCAACCTACGAATGTGGAACGACCTTCAGCCAACCAGCAGATGAACCACCTCCAGAAGTCGCCAACAATGCTCCGGATTACTTCAAGACGTGCACTATTTCGCGTTAGACTGATTTTCAGAAAATTTACTATTTCTTTGCTAAGTTTCAACACTTTTTTTATAGAATTTAGTAAATTATTTTAAATACTGATTTTCAGAGAATAACTACTTCTTTTATAAGTTTAAATGCTGGCTTTCAGAGAATTTAGTATTTCTTTAATAACTTGAGACTGTTGAATGGGCCTGTAATCTATTATGCTCCTACGTTGCTATATCTTGTCTAAAATGACAATCGAATGCACCGCTCTCGTTAGTCTTGACGATACTAAGACTAAATTAAGAACAGCAAATTAATATGTAAGCATCTGATGTTCAGTAACTGGAAATTCATCACCGGTGGCGGTGAGCTTTCGCACAACCGTAAAACGAAAACAACTTTTATAAATTACATTATTGTTATGATATTATTGTGTTGCTTTTTCGTCTTAATTCTGGTTACAGTCATTCAACCGACGTCACAACGCCTTAATACGACAACAGAAGGCAACCAGTCAACAACCAACAACAACAAGCAACGACAACTTCTTCTCTCTCGCAATCAGCTACAACAACTGCTGAGGTCACAAGTACAACTGCAGAAGAGATATTTACCACGATCTCTTCATCATCATCCACTTCTACACGTAAGTGTATAACGTCATAACTATACAATCACGATATTAGCTAGTATCTTGTTTATTTTAAAGTCAACGAATAAGCTGTAAAGGCTAGGCTAACTTTAGTAACTAATTATCATCATTTGCATTTAGTGTCCGGCTAATCGATTTGTTGGTTGGTGTCTACGTGTCTGTGCGAGACTGCCAGTGGAGGCCTTTTCCATCTAGGCCTAAAAGAGCATCATTCACAACTGACGAGCATCAGTTCGGTTAGCGTGAAGCGATTCTGTGAGGAATGTGAAAGGCGCTAAAGAAATTATCCGAAATATGAATATCTTAGTAGTGAAGAACAAGTGAAAGTGGCCGAGTGACATGCAACCAGAGGACTTCTTAATCTGTCCTTTTCTACAAGGACACGAGCACCTACCTCCTCCTCCTTCTCCTACTCCTTCTCCTCCTCCTTCTTCTCCTCCTGCCCCTCTTCCTTCATCTCCTCCTCCTTCTTATCCTCTTCCACCTCTTCCTCGTCCTTCTCCTCCTACGCATGTCACATTCACCCGAGAGAGGAATATTCAGCACTAGGAAATTCAGTGGTCAGCATCTTCTCAGCGCCGCCAGAAATGCAAAGACGATAAATCTCTTACATAGACGGATCAATTAACGGACGGGCTTCTATAGTGGCAGTAAACCGTCGCTTTCGTTTGTCATGCTTTATGTCAGGCCCTAATCATGTCAGAGTCACAGGGGCTTCAACGGTGACCAGGGGCGAATTTTTTATATGTGGTTGTCTATGCGTGTATAATAGTCAGTTGGATATCCTGAACGTTGCCAGTAGGCCTACAATATCATTCATATATCCGAATTTCTGCTAATTATCTTAGGTTTCTAGCAACAATGACTTTATATATATATATATAGTATACGATGCACTGCGTTTCTTCTCCTTTTCCTTTTCCTGATCATTCGGCGTCTGCTGTTGGTGATGATGTCTTGATGTGATTGTAGCAGCAGATGTTGATTTAGCTGCATTGACGACTCTGTTGAGCGTTGCTCTGGTAGTTCTCTCTCTGACGTCGATCGTCTGCATCGCTGTCTTCTGGCGATTCTTCGCTCGAACGAATTCAACGCCAATCATTCACTCGATTCGTCCTGCAGTTCCCCTCCCGTGTCCAAGGAGGCGAGTCTGGCGACCTATCCTCGCTTGAACTGACCCTCCAAGAACTTAGAGGCTGATCAAAGACATCTGCAGAATGATCTATGACATAAACGCCGCATTTCAGAGACATGAATCAAGTCCAGTGTTACCACTCTCAATTTTCTTAAAAAAAACATATGCGATAGCTCAAAAAATAGAAAAACATAGACACGTTTTTAAAGGAATACGTGTGGAATTAGTTAAAATTAGTAATGAAACACAGCAGTACTACTGTAGGTAACACATTTGCTACATAAATTAGTCACCAGAAATGAAAAACGCATACCTGTCACAAATATTATTGCTGCAATTAAGTGTAGGATGATAGTAGGATCATTGGATCAATGCAACAGTTGTTAAAATGATGCATCTTCATCGAAGTTTACTAGTTCAGCTCTATATTTCTGCACGGTCTTTACCAGTTTCTCGCAGTAGCGTTTGTGGCACCGCCCTTCTTTCACAATGTCATCTTCAGCGACAGATTTAGGAGGTTTCCACATGTAACAGCAAGCGCCATGATATTTGTTTGCTTCCTTTGCAATTAGTCTCTTCGCTACAGTGTCGCAATGTAGTCTGTCTGTTTTGTTTTCACAAGATTCATATAAGAGAAAACTCTTTCCACACTAGCTGAAGAGTGGAGCAATGCCAGAATCTGACACATGAAGTTGGACAGAAGACCATAATTTATATTGGCTGGTTTTAGTGAAGTGTAGAGTGTTGAGTCCCTATTTTATGAAAATGCCTTAAATAAATTTAAGTAATGCTCTAGGAATTGCTGAAAAGTACCCTTTTTAACACGTAAAAATCTTCCATGAAAGAAACAGATAGCTTTCGGACAAAAAACATGGAAACATAGACGACACCAAGAAAACATAGGTCTTGGAGAAAAACATAGGAGTGGTAACACTAACGAAGTCAATTGTAACAATGCACGGATGATAATAGGTAATAGAGTAGGCTAATTGGTGATGCAACATCGGTTGTATGTCTACTGACTGCAGTTTATATTCGAAATCCACGCATATTGTAAGAATTATAATTGATACAGTAGGATCAGGAATTTAACGTAGAAACTGTAGTTGCTGTACTAAGGTCTACAAATTGCATTCAAGACACTAAGATGTCCAGTCCTTTCCAATAACTGTTTTTGACGTTAACGTCAAAGAGATCGTTTTGTTCCCATGTTAATTGGAACTACCTGTTCAGTGGAGCAGATGAAATAATTCGCTGTGGCTCTTTCGTCACTTTGAAGATGGTTATTAAGAAACTAATTATATTCGTTTATTGAGAAAGACAACTCTAATTGGCACACCGCAATCAGTTACAATGTCAAAGAGTTCATAGAAAATGATAGGTGTTTGTTTTACTCATTGACGTAGTTAGCTGACGTAATGTTCAAATGAGGAATGGACATAGTCATTGAACACTAGCATAGAGGACTCTAGGTATGAAGTTTTTATTGTCTTTGAGGGGCAGCTCAAACGGGTGCCGTCTGGGTCGAAGATTGTAGCGTCTCTCGGCCACCGGCGGGAAACACGTAGAACGTGGAACGTTCTGGATCACTGCCCGCAGCAATCCGCCATCCGTGGTCGCCATCTCTTCAAAGGTTAGCGAATTCGTTGGAGAAACCCCAGTCTATGCATCCGGCGCAGCATACGCTCGAGTCTATCCCTGTCCTCACCCGAGGCGTAGCCCCACCATGCCGGTGCAGCGTACAGAAGACGTGCAACTGATGTTGCTCTAGCGACCTCATGCAGCGCTTCTGGCGGTAGGCCATGGGACCGCATATTCTCAGAGCGTATAAAGATCTTGAACAGGCGCTCAGCAACTCAGATACGTGCAGGGTAGTTCGAAGATTATCCTGGATGGTAACTCCGAGGATCCGCATAGAGGTCACTCTTTCCACGTTGTGAATCAGGACTGGGGGCTCGATCTTTCCTCGTCGAACGATCAACATTTCACGTGACTTGCTGGAATTTAAACTAGATTGTTAACTTATAGCACATATATAAGACAAGACCGTTGTATTATGTCTGCGTTAGGCTCCACGACTTCTTCTTACGTTGATGGAAGTTCTTGTGTCGCTGTAAAGTTTCGCGTTACAGGACGTTTAAGAATTATATCATCCCGTTTTAAACATGACTTGCACTCATATATCGTGTAGTCGTTGTATTTTCAGTGGATTACAATGTATGTTGGCCAATCCAACGTATAGCCTTGCAGATGCGGGTTCATATCCACCTCAGAGTCGCCGATTAGGGACCCTTGGGCAAGTCCTTCACTTTATTGCTCATGCGCTTCGGCGTGAAACTCCGATTCAGTGTCCGCGCTGTAGTCGGGAGCGCCTCTGAGTAGAAATCTTGAAGGGGCGTTATAGTTATAGTTGGTATATATACTTCTCTGACATCAACGTTACGGTAGTTGAAACGATATTTAGTCCATAGCTGACCATCAGAGACGCCTTGCGGACCAGCCATACATAGGCCCTACGTCTAATAAAATGTACCTCTGGGTATTCTGGATCCATCTTAAACTCCGGTTGCCGTACAGAACCTACGCATTTCCATCATAGCAAGGGACATTTTCAACTAAAGACTAATAATTTCACATTTTATAATACATTGACAGCTTTTCCTTTGAAGCTTATGCATGTTATGCAGCTGTAATTGCCTTCCTCTCGTCTGTGTGTGTGTGTGTGTGTGTGTGTGTGTGTGTGTGTGTGTGTGTGTGTGTGTGCCTCGACTCCTCGCATGGATGCTACTATATCCTAGATATATATATAGCCTACCTTTAATCGACACCTCAGAGGTACCGTTCTCTATCGCAAGGGTTCGGCTGAGGTTTTACGCTATTATTTACAAACTCTAAAAGTTCCGATTAAACCCTAAAGTGTGAATGTGTGTGTGTGTGTGTGTGTGTGTGTGTGTGTGTGTGTGTGTGTGTGTGTGTGTGTGTGTGTGTGTGTGTGTATTGAGAGGACGTGGTATGCCAGCACAGCCTTGCACGTAGTGATCGTGCTACCACGATGGCGAGAATGATGTATGCGTCTCCAGCCTGGTGGGGGTACATGGGAGCAGGAGACCGAGAACGCCTGGAGCGTTTCACTCAGCGACTGAGAAGTGCGGGATTTCTGCCGGGAGATGCCACGACTGTCGATGGTCTGGCCAGTCGATCTGATGACGTGTTGGTGCCATCATAAATGACCCCGTCATGTCCCGATCGAATTGCCAGGAGCGACCGACAAGTCGTTGACCTCCAGATCGTTCAAAGGACAGCAAGATCGTTCTACCGCGCATGCTGCTAATCCTTAAGCTCGTTAATCAAACATCCATAAGTGTACGAAATCCTTATCCTGATTTGAACGTCCATATCTATAATTAGTCTTAGCTCCTGTATAATTACCTAGTTACGCACTTTTGTCGTTGGCTGCGTTATGACAGCCAGTTTTCAATTGAAAATACAATACAATACTATAAGAGTATATTCATTATAGGTCTTTGGTATTTGGCTATGTTTTTCGTACCGCCAGATGTCACTATTAGCCGATGATGTATGTAGACAACCTTTGCGCTAAGCTAATCAATCAATCCATATTGCGAGGTTACAAGCTGATTACCTGACACAAACGCAAAGTCTTGTTTGATGTGTTGATCGATGATCGCCAATAGCCGTGGTTTGGGGTCGCCGCGAGGGGTTCAGAGGTCACTGACTCACTGGGTCAACACGTCGTTGAAAGAGCGAATCGAATCCGAAGACATAGGACTCGTTAACAGACAGTCGGTCAATTAAATCGTAAACGAGTGACTAGAATCACTAGACGATAGTCACTGAAAACTGTTGAGAGATGCTGCAAGTCTACAGTGAAAAACAATAATTGGAGGGGAGCAGATCGAACGAGAACGGGAAAGACAGCCAGAAAGACTGCTCGACAGTTGCAGCAGTCGAGGACAGATCGAACGACGACCGAAGACGTTGCCAGCGCCAACGGACGATATAGGGCCTATACTGCGTACAACGAGTTCAAGAAAGAGGGCGTTTGGAATCTTCGTTACGACGGCGGATTCGAGACCATACATAGGCATACGTGCATGCATGCAAGCTGTACGTCTGTATGGCTGTTATGTCTGTATGCTTGCATTTCTGTTTCTTGTATGTCTGTATGCTTGTATGTCAGCATGATTGTGTGTATGCGTGGACACTATATATATAGCGCCTTTAAAATACCTCGTGAAAGCGTTAGCCTAATGATAGGTGCATTACGAAAAAACTTCGTCAAAAAACGAACAGTGTGCCTACTAAGATAAGTAGAAGAGTTGCCACTGGTGAGCTCCCGCAGACATGAAGAACCCAACGGATGACGGATTCCCATGTATACGGAGCTGGTAGCTAGACACAGCACTCGGAATTCCTGGACGACGTAGCTTAGAGGATGAGGAGGATGAGGAGGAGGAGGGCGAGGAGGACGAGGACGAGGAGGAGGAGGAGGAGGAGGACGAGGACGAGGACGAGGACGAGGACGAGGACGAGGACGAGGACGAGGACGAGGACGAGGACGAGGGACGAGGACGAGGACGAGGATTTAAGGACGAGGACGAGGAGGAGGAGAAGGTAGAGGAGAAAGAGTTGGAGGAGTTGGAGGAGGACGAGGAGTTGGAGGAGGACGAGGAGTTGGAGGAGTAGGAAGAAGAAGGATGAGGAAGAAGAAGAAGAAGAAGAAGAAGCTAAAGAAGAAGAAGAAGAAGAAGAAGAAGAAGAAGAAGAAGAAGAAGAAGAAGAAGAAGAAGAAGAAGAAGAAGAAGAAGAAGAAGAAGAAGAAGAAGAAGAAGAAGAAGAAGAAGAAGAAGAAGAAGAAGAAGAAGAAGAAGAAGAAGAAGAAGAAGAAGAAGAAGAAGAAGAAGAAGAAGAAGAAGAAGAAGAAGAAGAAGAAGAAGAAGAAGAAGAAGAAGAAGAAGAAGAAGAAGAAGAAGAAGAAGAAGAAGAAGAAGAAGAAGAAGAAGAAGAAGAAGAAGAAGAAGAAGAAGAAGAAGAAGAAGAAGAAGAAGAAGAAGAAGAAGAAGAAGAAGAAGAGGACGAGGAGGAGTTGGAGTTGGAGGAGGAGGACGAGAAGGAGGACGAGAAGGTAGAGGAGAAAGAGTTGGAGGAGTTGGAGGAGGAGGAGGAAGAGGAAGAGGAGGAGGAAGAAGAGGAAGAGAAGGAGGAAGAAGAGGAGGAGGAAGAAGCCCCCTCAACGAAACAACATTTGGCTGATCTACGATCATATTTCCTTGATTTTTACGTTTTGACCTTGAAATAACCTTGGATTGTGTTAGGCTTTTAGCACTCTGTCTTCTGGAATGTAGGTTTGATCGTTCTGGGCAAACAGGCCAAAGAATAACTTAAATAGAGCAATATTTTACCGAGTTAAGGCCATTTTCTCTGATTTTTCTCTGAACTTTTGTCTTTAAAATAACTTTCGATCATCTTACATTTGGTAGCCTTGTTTCTTATCAAAGGTAGCCCTTATCATGACGAGAAACAAAAGAAAGAGTTAACCAATTTCAACAATTATTGGCCGAGATCTGATCATTTTTCTTTGTTTTTTGATAGATTTAGTTTTTATGACCTTGAAATGACCTTGAATGACCCTGAATTTAATTCTATATTTTACATAGATGTAGCTCTCGTCGACACAAACAAACCATAAAAAGTTCATCCAAATCGGACTCTTTTATTTTTTTTGATAATAAGAGTAAATCAACAATGGACCGACATTCCAAGACCCAAGCCTGGGCGCCTTGAGTTCTGGGAGTGTAAGTATAGGGTATGTTCGGGGGCTTTTTTGAGGGACCTCAGGATAACATATTAAAATTCTGTAAAACAATATTTTTAGACAATAATATATGAATAGAATAATGGGGGAAAATAAGGAATGGTTGGTTTCTGCGATGTATCATTTTTCTGGACACCCCTAACAGCCTTGCAATATTCTAGATTGAAACACGTGCAAATAACGAGTATTTTACGCTAGAAATGAAGACACAAGTTAGGACCCAAGTTAGACACAAGTTAGGACACAAGTTAGGACCCAAGTTAGACCCCTAAATAGCATCCGCAAAACCTGAAAATTGTCCACAAACATTGTCATCTTAAAAAACGTTTTGGCTGGTGACAGTGGTGAGACGCAAGACTTTCGACAAAAAGTTTTTTCTGGGACACCCTAGCCTACTGTAACAGACTACAGAGTAGCCTACATGATGGGCGTCCTATGTGGTACGTTGTACGTGCAGTCTATTTCAGCGCTTGAAGTTGAACGTTAGCCTACGGTGAATTCAGTCAATTACTAGATGGCAATTCATCGTGCATTATTGTCCATGGGTACATTTTTTTACTCCGTAAGCATAATATTATTGGTCGATTTTCTTCATGAAATTTAATGAAAATGCAATGCATTTTGTTATGTAAACAAGACACAAGAAGCATGATTCCTGTCCACCAGAGGCCTGCACTCAACTAGTCAGATGATGATGACGCTCCTTGGAAAGATTTGTTTCAGTCGTCTGTGGATCATTTATTGGTCTTTGGTGGAAGGGAAAGATTAATGGTAAACATTGACCAGTGCTAGAAGCGAAATTAATTTTACACTTTTTGCGCTGAAATTGTGCGAAATTCTAAGATCTAGAAATTGTCAGATCAGTGCGGACGCCGTGAAGAGAATTTGATGTGACAGTGTTTAAATAATTTCGACGGATTTTTGTTGAATAAGCGAAACGGAGAATAATCTCTCTCTTCAACATTCCTGGATATAATCTATTTCGTCGGGACAGGCAGGGGCGACGTGGTGGCGGAGTAGCCATCTATTGCCGCCCTGCACTCCAGGCCTCTGTGATAACACCGGATCCTACCTACAGTTCAGAGATGGAATTACTATGGATATTGGCTATACACAATAATCAACATTATCGCATCGGCGGCCTATACCATCCGCCCTCGCCTACATACCTAACTGCCGACCTTCTGACCTGTCTTGCTTCGACGTTGGATAACTTTTTCGCTCACCAGTCAAACCCCCTTATCATCTTAGCTGGTGACTTTAACCAGCTCCCTTCCGAAGATATCCTTGGTTTGGGTCTCCATGTGGAGTTCGCTGGTCCTACCCATCTCGGACACCCATTGGATCGTATCTATGCCTCGGGACCTATGTACGGACAATGCTCGGCAATCAAATCGTCAATCAAGACCAAACATTCTGCAGTTCTTGCGAATTCTGAGACCGTAACGCAGAGGCCTTTGATGAACGACCGCGAAGTCCGAAGCTTCCGGCTGCGGACACCCGCCAGTCTTTCAGCTCTCCATGCCTTCATCATAAATCATACGTGGAGTTTCTTCATCGAGGACATCTCTATTGAACAAGCTTTTGATGACTTTTATAGTTTTATTGACGACTCGCTCAACCGCTTCTTCCCCCTCAAACAGATAACAATCAAGAGAAAGGATCCGTCTTACATGACCCCAAAACTGAAATACTTACTTCGCCGTAGAAAAACGCTTCTCCGTCGTGGAAGAGTTGAGGCTGCGGATGCTCTTGCCACTCGGATCAACGACTGTATTGTTAAGACAAATGCTGCCTCCTTCCAGGGTCTTGAACGTGGCTCTCGGATGCTCTGGGCTGAGGTTAGGCGGCTTCAGGGTGATGATGTAGTTAGTCCAGCGGTGTTTGGAGGTGTAACGTGCGAGTCGTTAAACCGACATTATCAAGTTGTTTCGACTGATCTTGATTATATTGTGCCATTGCTTAAACTAACTGCTAATGTTGAGCAACCTGTTAATATTGATGAATATTATGTGTTCAGAGGATTGGAATCGGTCCGTGGGTCCTCAGTTGGCCCTGATGGCATCCCTTCTTGGTTCCTATCCACTATGGCTCATCTCCTCTCTGCCCCGGTTACATATCTCTTTAACTGCTCTCTGGCTTCCTCTTACACGCCGCCCCAGTGGCGCTCTAGCTGTATTACGCCAGTCCCTAAAAACCTGCGCCCTCAAAATGAGGCTGACTTTAGACCCATTTCTATTACTCCGGTGCTATGCCGCATGTTGGAGAAAATTGTTGTGAGAAGTTACTTTTACCCAATCTTCACTGATCCCGAAATAAATTCTACCCTTAGAGACCAATACGCCTTTCGGCCCTCTGGCTCAACTACTTCCGCCATCATTGCTCTCACCCACGGAATTCTTGAGATGTTACACGATGAACCCTATGTTCGTCTTATCTCGCTAGACTTTTCACGTGCCTTTGACACGGTTAGGCACTCTATTACCTATCTGAACAACTTGCTCTATTGCCAATACCTGACTTTCTGTATAATTGGATCTTATCCCTATTGAAAGACCGTCAGCATTGTACTAAATTTCTCGGCCAAGTCTCAGCCTTTTGTCGGATAAATGCTAGCATTATACAGGGCTCTGGTCTCGGACCTTCTGACTTTGTAGTAGCTATTTCAGGCTTGAAACCTGTGCATCGCAGTAATAGGTTGCTTAAATACGCTGATGATAGCTATATTCTCATTCCAGCATCTGCTATTACCTCCACTTCGTCTGAACTTCAAAATGTTGCCAATTGGGCACTAACTTGTAATCTTAAATTGAATAACAATAAATCCAAAGAGATGGTATTTAGGCGCCCGCGGTCTAAATTACTTGATCTTCCTCTCCCTATACCAGGTATTTGTAGGGTATCTGAGTCTGTTATTCTAGGGGTAACCATTTCGGATAGACTTAGTTTTGACCCCCATATTGACCGAATCTGTATTAAGGCTAGCCAATCGCTCTATGCGATACGCATCCTTATTGCCCATGGTCTCTCGGGGATGCGCCTTTTTGATGTAATCGTAATCGGGCAACCTCGAAACTGGCTACAGCGCCCACAAAAGCGAAGTCTGCGGGAACCAGCTTATTCACAGGCGCTCAATAAAATCAAAATCGATAGGCAGGGGTCAAAATCCAGAGAGTCAGGCAGGCAGACAGGCAGACGGCTAAGGTGGATGGTGTTTGGTGTTCAGACGGCGAGGTAGGCAGGGAGAAGTGTTGGATTCAGGATAGGATTTGTCAAAAAGCAGTGTTTTCAGTTTCGAGTGAAAGACTTGTGGAGAGATAGCGAGAGGTGGAGTTTTGGTGACTTCGTAGGATGGGTCAGATATTTGTCGTAGTGCTGGCGGAAGTTTGTTCCAAAGAGGTGGAACAGCTATGGCTATGGAGCGATTGGAAAATTTTAATGATGAGGTGACGGAAGGGCGGAGCAGTGTTAGGGAGGAGGAGGAGCGGGTTGGACGAAGTGGCTGGATCGTGAACAACTGACGGAGATAGGAGGGCTGGGAGGTTTGAAGTGTGTTGTACGTGAGTGAGATGATTTTGTATTCTATTCGTTCAGGAATTTTGAGCCAGTGGAGTGATTCGAGGACAGGAGTGATGTGATGGTATTTGGGGGTTTTGGTGACAGCACGGGCTAGGGCATTCTGAATTGCTTGGAGGCGGTTTATTTGAGTGATATCTATGTTGAGGAAAAGAGAATTGCAGTAGTCTAATTTAGCGTGAACTATAGATGTAGCTATTGTGGATGCAGTTTTGAAGTCAAGCATAGGGCGGATTCTACGGAGGTCACGGATATGCATGAAGCAAGAGCGAGAAAGATGGGTGATGTGATCGGCGAAGCTGAGGTTTTGGTCAAAAATCACACCAAGGTTGCGGACAGGAGAATTTGCAGTGAATGTGTGGGTAGGTGCAGAGTCAAGGTTGATGGAAATAGATGGATCTGGGATTTTCTTAAGTTGCTCACGGAGGCCTATAAGTATAAATTCAGTTTTAGAGGGGTTCAGGCACAGGAGATTTGATGTCATCCAGGAAGAGATTTGGGTAACTACATGGAGAAGATGATCTATGGAGTCGGAGAAGCTGCTTGGAGAGAATGAAATGAATAATTGGGTGTCATCAGCGTATAGGTGATGGTCAACCGAGGATGCTTTGATGAGTGAGCTGAGTGGAGTAGTGTAAAGGATGAACAATAGGGGCCCGAGAACAGAACCTTGCGGAACACCACTGGTGAGAGGACATGCTTGGGATGAAGTTTCGGATGTTTTAACGGAGAAAGAGCGGGAAGACAGATAGGACTGAATCCAGAGGAGAGCAGTGTCAGTAAAACCGAACCAGGAAGACAGTCTTTGGAGTAATATGTTGTGGTCGATGGTGTCAAAGGCTGCAGAAATGTCAAGAAGGCAGAGACAGGAGATTTGTTGATGAGAGATGGCAGAGACAAGTTTATTGTAGAGGGAGGTGAGAAGGGTTTCGGTTGAGTGTCGCTTGGTAAAACCAGACTGGTGTGGGTTAAGGAGTGAGTTTGAAGTCAGGTAGTTATTTATCCGAGACAGGACTATGCGCTCAGTTAGTTTAGAGATGAATGACAGGTTGGAAACAGGTCGGTAGTTAGAAAGGTTTTCTTGGTCAAGGGATGGTTTCTTGAGGAGTGGAGTGACTAAAGAGTGTTTGAAGAGGAGGGGGAAATTCCCAGTAGATAGGGAGATGTTGATTATTTTGGTAATTATGGGAACAAGGATAGATGCACAGTCTTTCAGTAAGGAGGTAGGTATAGGGTCAAGTTCGCACTGCTTGTTAGGCAGAGATTGTAGTAAATTGGATACTTCAGTCTCTGATGTTGGGTGGAAGACAGATAATGACGATTGAGGTGGGGAAGGTGGAGAGTCATGAGTAGACGAAGATGTACCTGCAGGTGAGTCGATGGTGGTTTTAGAAAGGAGTGATTGGAGAGAGAGACGGAGAGTAGCAACTTTTCCTGAGAAGAAGGAACAGAATGACTCGGCTATTGAAGAAGATGGTAGAGAGTTTGGAAGTGGGCTGGCGGAGTTCCGATGTAGCAGTTGGTTTATGGTTTTCCAAAGAAGGCGAGGATTGGAGGATCGGGAGTGAACTAGTGAGGAGTAAAACTTCTTTTTAGCCGCAGCCAGAAGGTGATGATATTTATTTGTTGCAGTTTTTAGGGAAGAGAGCACTTGAGGATCACGGGTTCGTTTGTAAGTGCGCTCAAGGCGTCGACGGAAAGATTTGAAGGCCTGGAGGTAGGAATTATACCAAGGGTTGTTAGAGTGGGAGCCTGATTTGGTGATAATAGGAGCGTGCTTGTCAAGGAGCATGGAGAGGGTGGTGTTGTAGGAAGACAGTAGGTCATCAAGAGAGGATGGAGGATTTAGAACGAGGTCTGAAGAGGAGAGATCTTGCAAGAAGGTTTCAATGTTTATGGAGTTGATGCGGCGAAATGAATGAGGGATGGGTTCTGGATGTGGAGTAGGAAGTATGTTGAGGCGTGTGAGTTCGGGCAACCTGTAATGGATCGCCTCCTGTATCAAAAGAGAAAGCCATGCTTGGCTGGTCAGCGCGCGCGTATTAATGCAATAATACGCAAAATGGTACGGCTAAAGTTTTTGCCTGCCGACCAGATAATGTTTGATGACCTCTGTCTCCGTGCTGACTCTTCTCTTTTCTCATCTGTGCTTCACAACCCCAGCCATGTTCTTAATGGTCTACTGCCTCCTATAAAGAATGTTAAGTATTCTCTCCGTCCTCGTTCACATAACCGTGAGATCCCACATGCTGACGCATTAACTAGATGTGGTTTTATTACGCGTATGTTATTTTATTGATTTTATTGCTAATCTTTCTTTGTCTGTTTTATTGTATTTTATGATATTTTGACATTTGTGATTTTTGTGATTCATTCTGATGTTCCCGCAGTGCGTTTGCAGGCGGTTCAATAAAGCACGTACTTACTTACTTACTTACTGTTATCTGAAGTTACGCCTCAGTTCAGATCAAGTTCTGTAAAGTGGGTCGTAAATACTGAAAATAGCGAAGGTTTGTTTTATCTGTTCTCCATAATTATCCCGTAGGTCCATTTGTCGGTTAGAATGCGTGTTTCGTCTTTAGACTTCCTAAAGGTGCTGCCAATGTCTTACTTTTATATTTCTTATCACATTTTTTAAACGCACACGTGTTGACTAACCTAGTCAGCTGGAACAAATTTAAGACCACTTTTGGGCTGTTCGAAAGAGATGGCCGATTAAAAACAACAATGCCCAATGCGGCCCAAGTTGTTACAGAAGAAGGTGAAAATACAAATGAAACTTTGAATGTACTACAAGAAGAAATGATGAGTAGAGATTATGCAACAAGGTCTATAGTTGAGAAGAGTCTATACACTCCTCTCAACTTATAGCATCGGGGTCTGAAAGATTATACAGTACTTATCTTTGGGCGTGCTGCGCGGACCCCCGGACGATACCAGGTTTTCTAATGACGATACTAACCCTGACCCTAATCGATCCTCACGATGCCTAAACTGACCCTAACTAACACTAAACTTGCGCACTATAATCCTTCAGCTCCCGATTCTATAAGCTTGCCCTCCTCTCATCTATAGGTCATGTTGCTCATACATGGGTGAAACCTTCATATGTATCCAAATGAATGCTGGATTATCTCGTCTGGTCTCCCTTGATGTTTTTTGCTGGTTTTTTTTATATATATTGAGAAATTAATTATATGTTTATTTGGCAAGCAGAATTCCTTTGGTAGAAATGCTTTTGCACCATGTCTTAATAACTTGTGCAATAATTGTTTGTTTCGTCATTACACTTAAAACAACTACTTACACAGTAAGATAAGTTCCATTGGAGACACCAAGGTACAAACAACATGGGTTTCATCAGAGTCCTATTATAGATGAGCAGAAATTCATGGCCAGGCTAAGACCCGTAATGCACATACTTACCAAGGTTCAGGGATAGGCTACGTTAATTAATGCAGTTGGTTGATGTTAGGTCAGTAAGGAGATGTTGTTGATTTAACACTTTGGTCTTTGAATTTCTATGCTGTCTTTATTGCAGTTGTTTCCACTTAAACCTTCACAACATTTTGAGTTTCGTTGTTCTGATTCATTGTATTTTCTGTTTTTTTCTGTTTGTAATTGTAGTGTGAAGGAACAATGATGATGGTGATGAGCTACAGGTGGTTTATCATCGTGGCTCTTCTGATGATGACTGGCAGACCCATCGCAAACTCTGACAGAGGTATTTCCACTTCCTTATAGGCATCCGCTTGCATGAGTGATGTCTGAAGTAAAAATGGTTCAGAATCTCAGCTGATGCTCTGAAGAGGCAGATAGAAGGCTATCCTCCCATGGCTGTTCATTCGCTTGTACTTGTAGTATTGCTTATGTCGCACAGTCATTTACCATTTTCTGATGTACACATCACAAATTCAAGTTGTTTTGTCATAAATATGCTAGATGTACTTCATTATATTCTTCCATTTCCATGCATTCTCAGTGTTTGTGTCTCAGTCCATCTTCCACTCTTTATCTGAGGTTTCAGTCCTAAGGGTCATTTGACATCTTTTAAAGATTTTCTTGCTGTGATGTTTTGCAGCTGTTGTATTATACTGGATTTAGTAAATTTACGTAGAACCCTTTCACAAAGACACTAACTACTGATTTTCCAAAGAACACTCAGAATGTGTTTTATTGCTGGTAGCTGTTGTTTTTATGCGAAATAATAACAGACAGATAAATTTGACTTCCACATAATTGGAAATATATTTACTATTTTTATATTAGAGTGCTTTAGAAGTCTAAAGAAGAATTTAAATAAGGCTTATCTAGCTTTAATGTTTGGCTTTCTATTACTTTTATAATTTGAAGCACTGCCTTGTTTTCTGTGCGAACATGAAGGAGATGATGACAATGGTAACGAGTCAACCATTGCTCCAGAAGAACAAAAGGATGTTAATTCAGAGGCAGAAATTACTCACGATGAACAACTAAGTGATAGCAATAAGAAACTAAAAAAACCTTCTGCAGGTAAAGAGAAAAATGAAACTCATGATTTACAAAAAAAGCCTTTGGGAGGTAAAGAGAAAAATGAAACTCATGATTTACAAACAAAGCCTTTGGGAGGTAAAGAGAAAAATGAAACACATGATTCACAAACAGAACCTTCTGGAAGTAAAGAGACAAATGATAAGAATGATCCACAAACAGAACCTTCGGGAGGTAAAGAGAAAAATGAAACTCATGATTGAGACAAAAACAGAACCTTCTGGAGGTAAAGAGAAAAATGATACACATGAGACAAAAACAGAGCCTTCTGGAGGTAAAGAGAAAAATGATACACATGATCCAAAAACAGAACCTTCTGGAAGTAAAGAGAAAAATGAAACTCATGATTTACAAACAAAGCCTTTGGGAGGTAAAGAGAAAAATGAAACTCATGATTCAAAAACAGAGCCTTTGGGAGGTACAGAGACACCTGATAAGAATGATCCAAAAACAGAACCTTCTGGAGGTAAAGAGAAAAATGAAACTCATGAGACAAAAACAGAACCTTCTGGAGGTAAAGAGAAAAATGAAACTCATGAGACAAAAACAGAACCTTTGGGAGGTAAAGAGAAAAATGATACACATGAGACAAAAACAGAAGCCTTTGGAAGATACAGAGACATGATAAGAATGATCCAAAAACAGAACCTTCTGGAGGTAAAGAGAAAAATGAAACTCATGATTTAAAAACAAAACCTTCTGGAGGTAAAGAGAAAAATGAAACTCATGAGCCAAAAACAGAACCTTCTGGAAGTAAAGAGAAAAATGATACACATGATCCAAAAACAGAACCTTCTGGAGGTAAAGAGAAAAATAAAACTCATGATTGACAAAAACAGAACCTACTGGAGGTAAAGAGAACAATGATCAGGATGAGCCAAAAACAGAACCTACTGGAGGTAAAAAGAACAATGATAAGGATGAGCCAAAAACAGAACCTTCTGGAGGTAAAAAGAACAATGATAAGGATGAGCCAAAAACAGAACCTACTGGAGGTAAAAAGAACAATGATCAGGATGAGCCAAAAACAGAACCTTCTGGAGGTAAAAAGAACAATGATCAGGATGAGCCTAAAACAGAACCTTCTGGAGGTAAAAAGAACAATGATCAGGATGAGCCAAAAACAGAACCTTCCGGAGGTAAAGATAAAACTGATAAGGATGAGCCTAAAACAGAACCTTCTGGAGGTAAAGATAAAACTGATAAGGATGATCCACAAACAGAGCCTTCCGGAGGTAACGATAAAACTGATAAGGGTGATCCACAAACAGAGCCTTCCGGAGGTAAAGTTAAAACTGATAAGGATGAGCCAAAAACACTGCCTTCTGGAGGTAAAGATAAAACTGATAAGGATGATCCACAAACAGAGCCTTCCGGAGGTGAAGATAAAACTGATGAGGATGATCCACAAACAGAACCTTCCGGAGGTAAAGCAAAAAATGATAAGGATGATCCACAAACAGAGCCTTCCGGAGGTAAAGAGAAAACTGATAAGGATGATCCACAAACAGAGCCTTCCGGAGGTGAAGATAAAACTAATAAAGATGATCCACAAACAGAGCCTTCCGGAGGTAAAGAGAAAACTGATAAGGATGATCCACAAACAGAGCCTTCCGGAGGTAAAGAGAAAACTGATAAGGATGATCCACAAACAGAGCCTTCCGGAGGTGAAGATAAAACTGATAAGGATAAGCCGAAAACACTGCCTTCCGGAGGTAAAAATAAGAATGATGGTAGTAGCAATATGTTGAATGGTGCTGTGGTTGACAAGTCAGCTGGTCAGAGTCTTTCTGAGCAAAGTAGTATTCCGGCAGGAAATACGGACAACGGAGGGAGTGAGGAATTTGATGATGAGGAAGGGAATCAACCTGTTGGAGATGAGCCGGACGAGACAGAAGTTTCTGTTGAAAGTCAGAAATTTGTATTGGATCCGGACAAGACCAGCATCGCTATGAAACATCATACTTCTAAAGAACAGCAGAAAATTCCAGGTGAAAAATTTATATTTTAAGCTGTCGCTGTTGAAACTGGGGATGTTTGAGAGTAATGTACTCTTCATTAAGTTTTGGTCATCATGTATTCCTATCTCTTAAGCCAATAGTGTATATACTGTCAGCACAATTATTTTCTTAGTCATTGTGGCTAGAGAAATGTTTAAGTATCAGCATTTTTAGTCATCTGATAACTTTATTACGAATCACTTGGTCATTCATGACTGGAATTTTCTGAAGACTTGAATTGAGAACTGCAAATAGGATTTAAATGCAAGCCCCACAATTCATGAATCCCGTTTCATACACTTTGGTATTTGTTGCTTGTTGGTTTTGTGCCTAAGATGAAAGAAATGTGTCTTCTGGTCTGGTTTAATACTGGGCGATGATTAGAGTGGTCCTTAGCACCATGGGAAAAGATTTTTTAAATATTTTACTGGCTCCCACCCTCTCATCTGATACTCCTCCAGTAGAAACTTATTGCTGCCAAAAATGGTTGTGATTGGTGCACATTTAGGGTATGCTCAATCCACTTCTTTGTGATGCTATACAAAAGTATAACTATGCGAAATTGCCAATGGTTAAAAAAGTGTCTAACCCAATAAGTACATGGGGCTCAAGGCTAAAGAATGTACTATATACTCAGATGTAAAGTGCATTCTATTCAATTTTTCATATCTTTGTCTTTTCTTTGCTGAAATAGCTTAATAATACCAAAATGTAAGACGATCAAAAGTTATTTTAAGTACAAAAGGTCAATTTCAGATCAAGATTTTCTATAAAATTGACCTTTTTGTCCTTAAAATAACTTTTGATCGTCTTATCATTTGGTCTCCTTGTTTCTTATCACAGGTAGCCCTTATCAAGACGAGAAATACAAGAAAGAATTAACCAATTTCAACCATTATTGCCTGAGATCTGATCATTTTTCTTCGATTTTTTATAGATTTAGTTTCTTATGACCTTGAAATGACCTTGAATGACCTTGAACTTAGTATTTATATTTTATCAGAATATAGCTCTCATTGAGACAAAAACACAGTAAAAAGTTCATCCAAGTTGGACTCCTCGTTAATTTTTTGTGATAAAAAGAGTAAATCGACAATGGACCCAAGTCCCAAGACAAAAGCATGGGCGCCTTCAGTTCTGGGAGTTTAAGTAGGGTATGTTCGGGAGGCTTTGAGAGACCTCAGGATAACATTTTTAAATCTGTAAAAAAATATTTCTAGACAATATATGAATAGAATAATGGGGAAAAATAGGGAATGGTTGGTTTCTGCAATGTATCATTTTTCTGGATATCCCTACTGCACTCGAATGATTGATCATATCATATCGGATGCCTTTTGTTTGTGCGATTGCAAAAAATAAGCAAACATTTCAAGTGGATTGAGCATACCCTAAACATTGACCAATATTAAAGAAATTTTATACCAATTAGTTTCTACCAAGGGAGAACCTATTTGGAGGGTGGGACGGTGGAATTTTGAAAGTTTAAAAATAAGGACCACCCTAGCGATGATGAGGCGATATTTGTTTACTTGCAGAGATATTTAGTTTTTAAGACTTATCTTCTGTCTTTCCCAAAGTAGTATTATGCAGTCTAAGATATATTTGGCGAGGATATTTTTATATGCATCGGAGTGAATTTCATGCTTTTTGGATGGATTTTTTGTTTAGCTGATGGGTGTAAATGTATGATTAGTGGCAGCAGGCAAATGATAAAGATTAAATATAATATGATAATATTATTAATGATCATGCAGTTGTAATGATGAAGATGAAGATGATGCTTTTGGTTGTCTGACTTTGTAGTAAAGTCGTCGTCTGCTGCTGAGTCGATGTTCTTCCAATCGCAAACTGTTTCCGTTTTCTACGTTGTTGTTCTGATGGCTTCACTCGTCTTCCTCTGCCTTGTTGTTCGTAATCGACGAAAGGTCAGAAAACAGTTTCTTCACATAAATCGTACACTATGAACCATATTCTGTCTTCCTCTGGTCTTCTTTGTTTCTTGCAGAGTATGACTTTATCGTTAGCTACAATGAATGTCATGAGTACTCGTGACGTTCAATCCTCTGCCTTTCAGGCTTTCTTGCCCTCAATGAAACTCACCTCAACAGGTCTCCTGCCGCCTCTCTCTCTCTGGTTTTTAGGGCAGCTGGACTCTGGTCTCTCTCTGGTTTTTAGGGCAGCTGGACTCTGGTCTCTCTGGTTTTTAGGGCAGCTGGACTCTGGTCTCTCTCTGGTTTTTAGAGCAGCTGGACTCTGGTCTCTCTCTGGTTTTTAGAGCAGCTGGACTCTGGTCTCTCTCTCTGGTTTTTAGAGCAGCTGGACTCTGGTCTCTCTCTGTTTTTAGGGCAGTGGATCCTGGTCTCTCTCTGGTTTTTAGAGCAGCTGGACTCTGGTCTCTCTGGTTTTTAGGGCAGCTGGACTCTGGTCTCTCTCTGGTTTATAGAGCAGCTGGACTCTGGTCTCTTGGTTTTTAGGCGAGCTCACCTGCCAGAGGACTCTGGTCTCTCTCTGGTTTTTAGAGCAGCTGGACTCTGGTCTCTCTCTGGTTTTTAGGGCAGCTGGACTCTGGTCTCTCTCTGGTTTTTAGGGCAGCTGGACTCTGGTCTCTCTGGTTTTTAGGGCAGCTGGACTCTGGTCTCTCTCTGGTTTTTAGAGCAGCTGGACTCTGGTCTCTCTCTGGTTTTTAGGGCAGCTGGACTCTGGTCTCTCTCTGGTTTTTAGAGCAGCTGGACTCTGGTCTCGCTGGTTTTTAGAGCACATGGACTCTGGTCTCTCTGGTTTTTAGGGCAGCTGGACTCTGGTCTCTCTCTGGTTTTTAGAGCAGCTGGACTCTGGTCTCTCTGGTTTTTAGCAGGGTTGGCAAGTTGTTGCCCTCGCCGGTTATAACCGTCATGGACTCACCTCATAACCGTCCCGGCAACAACCTCTTGGCAATAATGACAACAACCTCTTGGCAAAATTGGCAAAAACCTTTTGGCAAATATAGAAACTATTAGTTATTGTGGTAATAAAATATGGAATCTTCATAAATAGATTAATTTTTTATTTCTTCTGGCTTGCTACTTTACAGAGTTGATTGATTCAAATATATCATGCTTTAAATCAATCAAGTTTTTCCAAATAAAATCACCTGATTTAAATAACCATATAATTTCTTCCTAATAAAAGACATTTACTAGTTTTACATATTAAGTACAGTCAGAATTGTGAAATTATGAATTAGAAATTTTTGCCAAACCATTGGCTCCTATACACTACTAATAAATTTTATACTACCAGGTAAGTATATAGAAAAGGCAATGACCCTGTTGACCTGAATATTACTACTGCAGTGTAAATGGCAGTTTATTTTGGAGTAGTTGAACTGTAGGTCAGAATTTTTTTATCTTAATCTCATATAGTTGACTTTAACTAAATTTATACTAAGGGGTAATATAGATTTACTACAGTAGTTTTAATTTCCCTCAAGAAACATTTATTATAACTATGCAGTCTGTGCAGTGAAATATGATTTCATTTGCCTTGCCCTTACTTTGGAGAAAATGGGCAACAACTGGCAATAACCGGCCGGCAACAACTGGCAATAACCGGCAATAACCGGTTATTGCCACTGTCCCGGCAATAATAGGTTGTTGCCGGCATTAACCCAACCCTGGTTTTTAGAGCACATGGACTCTGGTCTCTCTCTGGTTTTTAGAGCAGCTGGACTCTGGTCTCTCTCTGGTTTTTAGAGCAGCTGGACTCTGGTCTCTCTCTGGTTTTTAGAGCAGCTGGACTCTGGTCTCTCTCTGGTTTTTAGAGCAGCTGGACTCTGGTCTCTCTCTGGTTTTTAGAGCAGCTGGACTCTGGTCTCTCTCTGGTTTTTAGAGCAGCTGGACTCTGGTCTCTCTCTGGTTTTTAGAGCAGCTGGACTCTGGTCTCTCTCTGGTTTTTAGAGCAGCTGGACTCTGGTCTCTCTCTGGTTTTTAGAGCAGCTGGACTCTGGTCTCTCTCTGGTTTTTAGAGCAGCTGGACTCTGGTCTCTCTCTGGTTTTTAGAGCAGCTGGACTCTGGTCTCTCTCTGGTTTTTAGAGCAGCTGGACTCTGGTCTCTCTCTGGTTTTTAGAGCAGCTGGACTCTGGTCTCTCTCTGGTTTTTAGAGCAGCTGGACTCTGGTCTCTCTCTGGTTTTTAGAGCAGCTGGACTCTGGTCTCTCTCTGGTTTTTAGAGCAGCTGGATTCTGGTCTCTCTCTGGTTTTTAGGGCAGCTGGACTCTGGTCTCTCTCTGGTTTTTAGAGCAGCTGGACTCTGGTCTCCACTGGACTTCTCTGGATAATCCCTCTGACTTGAGGCTGTGCTCTTGAATAAGCAGATGCTCTGCACTTAGCTGTCAAGCGGTGCTTTAGACATTTGGAGGCTAAGATTATGATTAATCGTGTTATGAAAACCTAATAAATTTAGTGGATGTAGTTTACAAGACTTGAAATATGCATAATTTGTCTTGTACAAAGCTATTTGAGACAACCAGCACTCCTGACAAACTGACTTTTGTCTTCAAAAGGATACATTGCTTTTCGACTGTCATTTGCCTTTTTTTACTTTTGATGTAAATTTTTGAGCTGGTGCCTATTTTTGTTGTCTTTTTGTTATTGTTTAGTTCAATCTCCGGTTGTCTTACTTGCACCAGTGCCTTGGCAAGCGACGTCACAATGGACAGACATACCAGAGGCTATCGGCGAATGTCAACGAAGGAGCCATCAGTGATAAATCAAACCTTTCCAGAAATTATATCTACTGACATCGTATCTCTTGAGCACCAAAACATGTGATATTTTCCAGAGTCTTGTGCATATTGAGTGTTTTGCCTGACAAGTGGGTGAGTTTCAATTGACAGTTGATGCTGACCAACCAAAGCATTGTTACATACTTACTTACAAAGATGTGCAGCTGGCTTTATGAACAACCCTTTCCAACTGTTGTACATTTATGTCATCTCTGTCAGTTTTCTTATTGTGTCCCTAAGGTTCTTAATTGTATTCAACTGACTACTAATACATCAGGTAATTGTAATCTGTTGGGAGAGAAATTATCTAGAATGATTAATGACGTCTGGAATCATTATTAATGTTATTATTAATACTATTATTATTATTGTTATTATTATTATTATTATTATTATTATTATTATTATTGTTATTATTCTGTTTGCTGGTGATTTTGATATTGTTTTTTCTTCAGTTTTAATTTCTTATTCAGATGATCTACAGTTAAACTTCGTTTTGCTTGTATTTATTACTAATTGCTTAAAAAATCTGTCAAACATTTTTGGCCACCTATCATAATGCAGCTTATGTCAGACAAGTCGCTTCAATCAGTTAATTTTACTGTTCTTTGTTAGGAGTTCAATTGGGCAATTAAGTCGTAATTATTACGTCGTTTTGAATAGGAAATGTTAGAAAATGGAAAGATTGTGGTCAATGATTGTTCAACAGTTTTAGTTATCTTCATCCTCTGGCTGAAGAAGCTGTTAATCAATGGAGTCTTTTGTTTCATTCTCACCTGTTAATCACTTGAGTCTTTTGTTTCATTCTCACCTGTTAATCAATGGAGTCTTTTGTTTCATTCTCAACTGTGGTGCGTTTTATGTTCAGAGAACCAGCATTTCTGACTTTCAGAACTTATATAGCTCCAGCAGTTGAAGGAAGTCGTGTGCAGTGGAAAGATACTGTAGTAGTACTTGAATGCGTTGTTTCGGCTGTATACATTCCAGTTGGTCCGATGTCTGTGCCTTTCATGTCATCTTGTCAAATGCCTCTGAAAGGCAATCAGCAATTATAGGGTTAATTCGTTCTTTTTGGTTTGCAGAAGGAGCCGTCAGATAATTGTGACATTGGACTTGATTTTGTCTATTGCTTGATGTGAAATGCATCATTGAATTAACATGTTAATTAAGACTAACAATTAACAAATGAATTAAGACGAATTAAAACATGGGAGCCAAGACGCTTTCTTCTCACAGGGATCGTCTTTTATTGTCTTTGTCTGGCTTTATGCCGTCTCTGAAGTTCTTGCTAAATGTCGACAGGAAAGGAGCATTTATGTAGCTCCCTTGTGATGCTCTTTCTTCCCAATCGTTGAACTGTGGTGAGAAAGAGACTTCAAAAGAAGTGATAGTCGTGGATCTCTTGGCAGAGGGGTAGCCTGTGCTTGGCTGGACCTACAGTGTGTACAATTAAAGCCAGCACACTGTTGGTCAGAGTATGTGGATCCAGTTGTATAGACCTTTAAATAAACTGGATTAGAAATTGTACGATTGTTTTGCCTTTAAGTCTGATTCTGTTCTTCTGTGTTTCTGATGTCAATCGATTGTTTACATGTTTTGCTAATGCAGCTCTGCTCAGCCAATGAAATCCCGATGACATTTGAAGTTATTCAGGCGTTTACTTCTTGCCTTTATTTTATTTCGAAATGATTCTGAGTTATTTCTACCTGTATATGTAGTGATGATGTTTTACATGCTGTACTGCTGTAACTTAGCAGCATTTCTATGGTTCCATCTCTATGGTTTATAAGAACCTGGGAAGAGACGCTCTATTATAGATCTCGTCACTGTTAATCTGCTTAAAGACTGTTGGATGATATGTGTTGGGAAGCAGATATATATGACTATTATGGAGAATATTTTGGTGACTGTTTAGTATTACATGGGATGCCTTTGTTAATGGATTCTATTGTGGGCTGCTAAAGTGTGTTGCTTATTGGTTTTTCAGACGATTTCAGCTTAGGATGTTTGGTCTTTTGACAATTTTATAATAAAAGTGTTGTACTGCGATCGTCATTTTCTCTTAACTTTGCAGTTCTGGGGTCTCTAAGTCTGTTAATTGGCTGTTAATTGGATTGTCTTGACGGCCTTAATTAGTCTGAATCTGATGGCATCGATTGTTGTTTTGTTGTTGCAATCGATCGTCAGTTTAGGCGTGTCACGTGTGAAAGTGTTTTTGGTCCATTTGATGAAAGTCAGAGAGAGAGAGTTCCAAACGACTGACTTCTATGGCGCACTTAATGCTCCACTTGCGCCCCCTATGAAATGAGTAACACTGACCCTTCAATACGACGAGTGGAAGTGACGGTTTTTCAGCTGTCTTTTTGTTGGACTGGACTTGAGACGTTACCAACACTTCATAATTATAACGCATCTTAATCGCGGCTAACCTCTCCTCCTCCTCTTCTTTCTCCTTCTCAATTACTTGATTATCTAATAACATTTACTTTTTGTGGGAACTTCACAATCCAGTCGTTGCACTCGTTTTGTGGCTGCGTTCACTAGGTGGCGCGTAGGGAACGATAATCTCTTAATGTGAATACATCTTTTTCTGTTGGATTGAAATGATCAAAGCAGCGTAGCATCGTATTTCGTGTTAGGACTTGCTACGTACACCATCCGTCCTCGATCAGTGGTCGATTACTGGTGTAGGCTGCATTCGTCCCTTGGATTCTGAGTCATTAGGCTACATTCAAAGCCAAAGGCATGATGAAAAGTCGGAGAGCGTTCCAATCGACTGATCTTACAGTATACCCCACTCATAGCTAGTCAACCGAATGAATGGTCATCCAATCATTCAGTGTTTGCATATAATATCGAGACGTCAGTGGCATTGATCTTGCATAGACTGCAGCAGGGCGTCGATCGTATGTAGGCCTAATCCTTTGTTAGACAGATCTTCTCAGACCACGAACACTAGCTGTCTCCTAGGTGTTGGTCTGAAAACCATGCACACGTGGAATTAGCCTCAAAGGAAACGACGATTCTATGAACACATTTACTTAATATTATTATTAAAACAACTGTCCATAACGACATCTAACATCACTAATTGGGAGAGCACAGTCTGCACAAATCGAGAGCCATGGGCGGAGTTTGGATTTAGTTCATGGGGGGCTAAAGCATACCTTCACCTCCTCCCCTGCCGCGAAGCGGCACCCCCTTTAAAATGGAGGGGTCTGGGGGCGATTTGAGCCCCCAGTCGGGGTCTGGGGCGAAGCCCCAGCCGCCATATGCATTTTGAGCATACTTGGTACTAATTTTGGCCTTCTGGTGAGAGGATTTGGAAGGATTTTACTGCTTAAAATGAACGTAATGGCCTTACATCGAGGACTGTGACTAGTCGACTATATTAATGCATTAATTGATTAATTTATGTACAAAGTGTGAATGTGTTTAAACAGGTGGACAGTCGACTTGAGTTTAATCGAAAATCAGCATAAAGTCAATTTTTACTCAAACTCAACAGTACTGTTGACAATACATGTAGGCCTAATTATATGGTAATTATAAGTTTACTAGAACTGTCCTCACAGAACTTGATTTTTAGTTGTTACAAAGTTATACACACTGTTATGCTCAATAGTCAGTCACGCTAACAAACAAACACTATGGCCTCAGGCCTACATCAAAGACTGCGACTATAGTCGACTAGCTACGCTAATGCAGTGTAGACTAAGCGTCTAGTTCCACTGTTTGCGTAAGTCTTCGGGGACTAAAGCAGCTGTCAGCTAGATCATATTCAATGTTCAGAAGAGCCAGCGAAAAAGGCGTTCCTCTGTCCCCCCCCCCCATTATTTACGCCACTGCTTGCGGCTGCTATGCCTTGTGTACTTGGACCAGAGTCACATGTGCAGACAGGATCTGGTAGAGATGGGATGGCTATTCCATGAGATTTGCACTAGCCTATAGGCCTACCTTAATAACGCATGGTCAAGTCTGTGGATTCATGGGGGGGCTTAGCCCCCTAGCCCCTGATAAACTCCGCCCATGTCGAGAGCACACTTGAGTAGTCTGCTCTTCGAGTGGCGCTATACAAATTTTCGATTACAATAACAATTTAGCTAAAAATTCAAGAGAACAAGAAATTCATGTCCGGAATCACAGCAGAAGCTGAAGCGGCTACCACATTCAGCGAAAATTCTCAGACCAAACAACTATCACCTGAGAATGGCCCCTTGACCAGACAACCTAAACGTAGCCTAAGCCTACTGGGTGAGGTCGCAAATTCAATTTTTCAATTTCAATTCAATTCAATGACAATTCAAATGACACCATCCTTGTTATCCTATACTGTAAGATCAAACAAATTTTGATGTGATTGTCAGAAACTTTTTTCCGGCTAACAACTCAAAATTCTGTAATGAAACGAAAATTTAAGAAATCAACTTATCCCATTTAAAATTTCTACTAGCGCACCTTGGGAGGGTGCATGCAAACAATCGCACACAATTTTTGGGTTATCCCGTAGTTTAGGTTGCTAAATTATTCTAATGTCTTCAATGCCGCACTTGACGTTGGTAAGTAAGCACTCTGCCTATGTCTATCATTAGGCCCATAGTTGTTAAAAACGGTAAAAATCAAAATAAAAAACGAAAAAACGTCGTTTTATTGAAAAAAATAAAAAACGAAAAAAAAAGAAAAAAAACGGAAAAGGAAATAAATTTGACTTTTCTACATCTTTTACTGCATTTTTAAATTTAAAACCTTGATTACACAATTTAATTTTAATCAGCAAATAGAGCCTAACATAACTTTATTAGTAAACACCAAGTAACAGTAATCTACCAGAATTATTTTCTTTTTCATAAGTTTGGTTTAAAAAGAAATTGAGAAATTAAACATATTGAAATCTTTTCAAATTTAAATTGCATACATAGCCTACAGATACATAATACATAAATAAGGTTACATACAAAAATAAAAACGGAAAAAAACGAGACGAGATATAAAAAACGAAAAAACGACGTTTTTGGGACAATAATAAAAAACGAAAAAAACGTTTTTTACAACTATGATTAGGCCTACTATAATCAATCCAGCTTCCATTTCATCGAGAATTTTTTTTAATCAATGCAGCTTCCATTTAATGAAAAAATTACCCAACTTCTATTTAACGAAAAAATATTTCTTATTAATGGAACTTTTATGTAAGCAAAGAACTTTATCCATGGGTCCAGCTTCGACTTACGGAAACAATTATTTTCATTATTCCAGCTTCTATTGCATCAAAAACTAAGTTTCATCAATCCAGCTTCTATTTACGGTAAAAATTATTTCCATCAATCCAACTTCTACCTAAAGACAGAAATAGTTTCATCAATCCCATATGTGCTTCGAGTTAGTGAAACAATTTTTTTCCTCAATCCAGCTTCCATTTCAATTTGACGATAGGCCTATAGCCTAAAATAATTTTTACCAACCTAAACTAGGCCTACGGTTTACCCAATTTTTTTAACCGACTTGAACAAAAACTAAATCAAACGTCGAGAAATATGTTTGCGAATGGTTAAAAAATATAAAAATCTGCCGGATTACTAAACTCCCAAAAATATCGTTAGAAATTGTGTTAAATAAAAAATTCAAAAGTCTCGTGGTCTTAAAATAGGTCTGTAGAAATTTGCTCTTTCTCTATTTCGTCCCTGGACGGGCCGAAGGTTGGGCTGGTCGTTCTGCCTATGGGTTTGCTAAGTCCACCCCTGGGGTCGTTATGCCCTAGGGAGCCCTCCCTGTCGTCGTCCAGGTAGTCCTCGTCGCCAGCCGCGTGGAATTGGCTTCCACGCGGCAAATTCCACTTACTACTTCTTTCTCTCTGCTCGGGTGCTAAACCGAGGGACACTGGGGAGCCAGCCCAGTATTGTCCTTTGTGACCGCTGGAGGTCCCTGGATGTGGATCGGTGACTTCAGTAATCTCTAAATCACTGAAGGTTTCATTCAGACTTTCCCTATCAGGCTGGCCAGTATTCCCTTTCCTTAGGCGTCTAAGCCGTTCACTTCTCCGCAGAATCGGAGGCCTAAAATCATCTTGGGGTCCTGACGAAGGTGGGTTTGAATTGAGTGGAAGGGCGGACTTCTGTCTGAAGTCAACCGGGCAACCAGACGGATTAGGTCGGCTGCCGCGATTTGGGCTATCGTAAGCGGTCCATTCATCTACGGAATACATCTCAGCCTCTAGATCACCCTGTCTGTCTAAAACTGTCTGTAACGTTTCCATTGTTCTTCTCTCACTTTCCCAGGCAGCTTGCTTACTCTCTCTGGATACAGCAATTACCTCAGCCATCATCCTTTCAGTTCTCTCCTGTCTCCTTCTGTCTTTCTCGTCCTGTCTCGCTACCGTCGTGGCTAGTGCTTCAATGGAGCCTAACAGTCTATCCATGGTGAGGGGGTTCATCTCCGATCCTACTTCTTTACTCGTTGTGGCCCTAATGTCCTCGCTATCAGTCATGTCTCGGCTAGTTAGCAGTTCAAGAGACTGGGAGGTCATTTTCAGAGTATATTCGCTAACAACTTCTACACAATGTCGTACAATCAATGATTACAAACAGTAATTTATAACGATCATTCACTCCTCATATTCATCACTTTCATACAATCAAGACGTTACAGCAAGATCACTCCGGGATCCTCTTTTCTACTCGTCAATTACGGACTCTTAAGAATATCTATTCAGCGGATAGCCTATCGTCAATACGCACTAATTACCCTTGAATTACACTACTGCAACGTTACCTTGTAGTCGACAGTCAGTCGGCTGTCATGTCATCAGATTGAGAGCCAGCGGTCTGCACTCTTGTTCCTCGTTCATCAAAGTTCATCAGCGGACGTGCGTCTGTCTTCCTTCGACTCTCTTGAGTGTCTTTAGCGGTGAGTTGTCTATCTCAATGAAGCGTACGAGTTTCTAGTTATAAATCTGTGTCGTCACTAGCTCTTATTCTAAAGAGATTGCCTGCATCGTCGTCTGTAATCTTTAACGAGGTTGACTGCGTTCTCTCCCTCGGTTTCTCTCGGCTTCTCTCGTCTCTTTCCGTTGCGGTCCTCTTTGTCCTCTGCCTCTTGCAGGTAGCACTTGTCTTCAGCAGGCTTCGTCAATCTGAAGCGTTCCTCTCTCCTCATCAGGAGCACCAAAACATCGCGTCAGTCACCAAACCGAGAGAACGACTTTTCTCTCTGTGTTCGGCTATCTTATAGTTACTCTTGTCCCGTGGAAAGGGTTGTAGGCGGTGTCCCCATGTTTCTTTCCTTCCTGACTATTGGTCGTCGCCGTGTCGCTCCTTCCGTCCGTCGCATTGTAGAACTTCTATCTGGACCGGTTCATTTCCAGATGGACGGGTTCATTTCACTGCAAGGCGGGCGTAACTTATCGTAGAACTTATGATGGACACGTAGGCGGCATCAGAAGGCGGCGCGTGGCGGCGGTTGATCGACGCTTCATCCGGTCACCATCCCTACGTGGGGCTGGCAGGCGTGCGCTGCTAGTCCGTCTCTGTATCCGTCAGTGTCCTGTTGTCTGTCCGTCTAAATATTCCTCTAGTCAAATCTCAGTAATGATTACGTTACAATTACTACTATTGTAATTCCCAAATCCCTTACATCCTTCTCTACCCAGGCTAGGCCGGGAAACCGGACTCAGAACTGTTGGATTCCTATTCTCAATTCAACAGTTATGGGAACAAAAACCTTACGAAATCAAATCCTTACAAGTAATCATTCATTCCACAACACATGCGTTAATCACTCATTTTCTCAACAAAATCCGTGTATACCATCATTCACACCATCATTAAGCACATTCTCGTCCATACTGCGGTTACATCAGTCATACTTCCTACAATCATCACTAATCCGTTAATCATCTGCACGGTCAATCATTTCACTTCAATCATAGCCTAGGATCATTTTAACAGTCAATCCATTACTTCATCACGAACTTAGCAACATCATAATCTTCCTATATCATAGTCATCACTTCAACATCATCAGATTCAGAGCTCATTAACAACCAAATTCTTTAGCAACTTCACACTTAATACAACATCAGTGGATCATCATCCAAACTAATAACATCATCTTTTGCACACATCAACAACATCTGTAGCTCGTTTGCTACACCTAGTTCCAATTTCACACAACAAGCTGGACTGTTCGGTCCGCTATCATCTGACACACTTGTCTCCTCGGTTGCTCGTACATATCGGCTCTGTTTAACTGTATTAGTCGCAGGTCATGACCTAGCGTCGGTCGATCCTTCCGTCTCTTGGCTCGTGTTCCTCGCTCGTACATCGAATACCCCGTACAACCTGTCTTCTTTCCCTCTCTCGGTCAATTCGTACACTATCGTACACACGTTCACGGTGTTCCACTCGAATGTAGGTCAGTCATATTCAGGCATTCATTCATTCCAAGCATATACACGTTAATCTTAGTAAACCTTTTCCAACAAGTAATATACGATAATCCATTCGTGTCTCACCCATTCTTTTAGTCAATCCTCATAATCAATCACTACCAATGCAATCAGTTATTCATTCAGTTAGCCAAACAGTCACATTATAAGCTTAACATTCAGTCACACAATTCCTTTCGTGTCCCAATCAACATACATTCATTCAATAATGCTTATCTTTTAATCAATCCAATCATCAAATCCTCAATCAGTTACTATAACATAAATCAATCGTATAAGCAATTCACGAAGTTATACTTGGCAATAGAAAAATTCATCACGTTCATCAGATTCGGCTAAACACGTTCTACTGCTACCGATATGATTCGTCTCATACGGTCATTCTAAAGATAGGTTTCGCATTATAATTCTTTCATTAATTCAACTGATCGATCGGAGCATTCAGCTCTTACGATTTTTACTAATTCACTACAGAGTTATCAGAGTTTCTACCATTGAATTCCGTGTCATTCCATTGAATTCCGTGTTCGATTCATCTAGTCGGCATTGTCTCTGCATCGTTTATGGGTAAGTGCGGAAGGTGCAGGCCCACACCCAGCTGGCAGATCTCACGAAGAACATTACAGCCACCATGAATTCGATCATGGCGACTTCTGGACCCAGCGTGGCATATACATCATATAGGCTCTCCAGGAAGGTGTCCTCCCTGCATCCATAGGGCTGGTTGAGGAAACGGTTGAGTAGCAGCACACTCAGGGACCAGGTGTTATCAGACCAAGGGCGGTCGCCTTCCCATGGAGTGAGGTTCGGCGGCTGCGACAGTGGCGGCAGGAGCTGGGCAGGTGCAGGCAGGTGTCCTTCATGGAGGTACCATCCCTCCAGTATGGCTCGCATCCCGTGTTGGGCGGCCATTGTTTGAATCGTGCATGTGGCCACTGCGGTCAGATCAAAGGGTGCACCTAAGGATGGTGCAAAGCTGCGAAGGAGGTTCAGTCCATCGGAGGTTAGTCCCACGTGACCTTGATGATTAAAATGGTTGAACACTCTCCACAGGAATCCGGTGATAGGGACGCGCCAATGGGGGTGAGGCAGAACAGGAGCGTACCTTATCAGTGGAAGAGCGGATTGCTCAACCGATCCAGTCAGTGGCGTCACCGTTGACCATGAAGTCGAGGGGTCCACTGGCGGTGGCGGAACGTCTCGGTTGCCCTCAGCTGTTGATAGACCGTCGTCTACCACCTCCTCTTCGTCCAGTCCGTTGGGAGTAGACGTCCTTCCTGCTGGTCCTTGTGCGATGGTCTCCAGCCATTCTTCTAACGAAGCGCTTAGCACAGCCTCATCGTCGTTTTTCACTTCAGTAGAAATCGCATCTTCTCCCTTCTCAGCGGCCATAATTTCTTCAAAAGTTTGTCTTTTACCAAACACTCTCGATTCGTCAACAACTCTCGTAACTTCAATTCGTCTCTTAAAATCGTAACAACAATTCTTTCTTATCAGGACGCTTTGTGAGACTACTCTCTTTGTTTTAGTCTTTAAGGCAGACATGTAGCGGGAATCGGATGCCATCACACGATTCGTCGCAAGTTTTGACACTTGTTTTACAAATCGTTTATGGGCGGCTCCATGAGTTATAGACGGGGTGTCTATGGAGGTCATCGAGGTCATGCGTGTGATCTCGGATTGGCGGTCGCCTGGTCCTGCGGTTGTACACTTGCCCTGCGGCGGTCCATCGAGGGTTGCGCGCACATAGCTACACTGAATCGTCCCTGTGCGTCTAGTTGCGTATCCTCGCTCTTCGGTCGATCCGTTAGGACGGAAATGAATTGGTACCAATCGACCATCTATTGTGATTCGGTTCTCGGTCAATTTCCATTCCACATTCTCTTCCTTTAGCCAATCTAACCCTAGAATCAAATCTTGAATTCCTTCCGCCACGAATGCATTCGTTTCATAGCTGCGTCCCTGTATCTCAAATCTCAATTTCACTTCTCCAACCAAAATTATTCGTGTACCGTTAGCTGCTGTCAAAGTTTGCTTAGTTGGCTTCACATCACGTGGCTTACTGTAACGAGTTGGCAAGATTACACTTTGGCAACCACTGTCTATAAGGCCAAAGAGATCTTTTCCTCCTACCTTAACCTGTATATAGGCGCTAGAAAATTGATTGACCTGATTCACTCTAACATGTGCGTCGATGTTATGGTCGTGCGTCGGTGCGTTGTAAGTGCGTTGGTTAGCGTCAGCTGTTGCAAATCTATCGCGGCCGTCAAAATTTCTGTTCATCGGCTGTCTGTAATTCACATACTGTCTGTTTCTCTGCGGGCAGTTACGTATTTCATGGAAATAACTGGCACAACCATAGCATTGTTTGCGCTGATTCGTCTGTCTGTACGCGTTATTATTTGTTTGGAACCTATTTCCATATCTTTGATTCTGCTGCGTTGTTTGTTGTGATCTAAACAAATTCTGTCGCGGAGCACGGATGTATGTGTTGCGAAGAGGTGTCCGTTGCGTGACGTCATAGTTTCGGTGAGGCGGCGTGCGTCTTTCTAACTCAGTCAATCTTTGCTCAAGCATTTCTGTGCGTTCGTCATTCTGCGTTCCAGTCTGTGTCATTCTGACTTTAGCATGCGTCCTGTCCGTATTTCTATGTAAATTTCGTTCGGCCAGTTTGTAAGCATAGACCTTTGAAGCGGTCCGTGATGCTTCTGCTAGTGTCTTCGGTTCTGTAATGCGTGTCTGTAGAGCAACTTCCCTGTCAGTCAAAGCGTTCAAGAATTGTGAAATGCCTAAACTTTCTCTATGGGCACTTTTCTCTCCTGGATATCCTCTCTCTAGTAAGTAAGTAATGGCATCAACCAATTCTGGGATTCCTTCACCTTCCTTCTGATATCTCGAGGACAATTGTGCTTGGAAAAGTATCATTCTTTCAGCATTTCCGTATCTTGTCTTCAGTCTCGAAATGATTTCGTCTGGCGTCATGTCATCAATGTCGTCGTTTTCTCCTATGACTAAACTAGCATTTCCAACTAAAGCATGCACTAAATGATGTAGCGCATCTCGATGGTTCCATTGATTGTGGCTCTGGCATATTTTATACTTGCGCAAAAATTCAGTCAAGCATCCCGTTCCGTCGAATTGTGAAAGTTTTATGAAATGGCGCTGTTCCCTCTGAATGTTCTGTGCGTAATTTGTTTCATTTCGTCCATCCATTGTCTGTACGTAAGCAGCATTTGTACTTCTTGTTTTCGACGGCTTCGTCGTCATTCGCTGCTCGGCTTTGTCATACTGTCTCGTCCGGTCACTGTCTGTCTGTCGGTGCTGCTCTCTAGCGAATGCATTATTAATTTCTCTATGCGGGTTCGTCTCTTGTCTGAAATCTATAACTGCAGCCTGCGGCTTGTATGCGCGATTTAACAAAATTTGTTCGTACCTATCTCTGTCATTGTCACTGTCCTTACCTATTGGTCTGAAATTTCTAGACATGATCGGCGGATTCTCTAAGTAACTGACATTAGTCATGTCTCGTCTGCTAAATCTTGTCGTTGCTTTATCTGTCTGGCCTATAGTTCTGGTCAGGTTTTCTGGTGCTGACCTAGTTCTTTCTCTAACTATGGGCGATTCCCACTGGACCCCGTAGTTTGGTTTTTGTGTGTGTGCGGTGCCTTTGTATGCATCATTCTGGACGTCGTTTCTGTTTGAATGGGAGGGTTTTTGTTTAACCCTTTGCGTAAGTGTATCAGGGCCGTTTGGAGAAGATTCTCTTGCTGTAAATCGTCCATTCATTCCATTCACATCATTATTTAACACACGCCTTTCATATCCAGTCCAACCGCTTCTTTGGGTTGTACTGACAAATTCATCATCATCAACATCAACATCATTTTCATTTTCATCATTTTGCATCATTCCTACACCTAATGATTTGAAAGTTATTATGTTGTCACCTTTCCTTCCGTTATCCAGGGCATTCCTCCTTCTATCCGAATCCTCGTCGTCAAATGTAAACAGCTACTACTTCTCTTCGAATCTCATCCTCTCTGCCGTGTAAGAAGTCTCGTGAATTCTCTTTCTCGCCAAATTCTCAGCTGGAACTTCGCTCTTTCTCTATTTCGTCCCTGGACGGGCCGAAGGTTGGGCTGGTCGTTCTGCCTATGGGTTTGCTAAGTCCACCCCTGGGGTCGTTATGCCCTAGGGAGCCCTCCCTGTCGTCGTCCAGGTAGTCCTCGTCGCCAGCCGCGTGGAATTGGCTTCCACGCGGCAAATTCCACTTACTACTTCTTTCTCTCTGCTCGGGTGCTAAACCGAGGGACACTGGGGAGCCAGCCCAGTATTGTCCTTTGTGACCGCTGGAGGTCCCTGGATGTGGATCGGTGACTTCAGTAATCTCTAAATCACTGAAGGTTTCATTCAGACTTTCCCTATCAGGCTGGCCAGTATTCCCTTTCCTTAGGCGTCTAAGCCGTTCACTTCTCCGCAGAATCGGAGGCCTAAAATCATCTTGGGGTCCTGACGAAGGTGGGTTTGAATTGAGTGGAAGGGCGGACTTCTGTCTGAAGTCAACCGGGCAACCAGACGGATTAGGTCGGCTGCCGCGATTTGGGCTATCGTAAGCGGTCCATTCATCTACGGAATACATCTCAGCCTCTAGATCACCCTGTCTGTCTAAAACTGTCTGTAACGTTTCCATTGTTCTTCTCTCACTTTCCCAGGCAGCTTGCTTACTCTCTCTGGATACAGCAATTACCTCAGCCATCATCCTTTCAGTTCTCTCCTGTCTCCTTCTGTCTTTCTCGTCCTGTCTCGCTACCGTCGTGGCTAGTGCTTCAATGGAGCCTAACAGTCTATCCATGGTGAGGGGGTTCATCTCCGATCTTACTTCTTTACTCGTAGTGGCCCTAATGTCCTCGCTATCAGTCATGTCTCGGCTAGTTAGCAGTTCAAGAGACTGGGAGGTCATTTTCAGAGTATATTCGCTAACAAACTTCTACACAATGTCGTACAATCAATGATTACAAACAGTAATTTATAACGATCATTCACTCCTCATATTCATCACTTTCATACAATCAAGACGTTACAGCAAGATCACTCCGGGATCCTCTTTTCTACTCGTCAATTACGGACTCTTAAGAATATCTATTCAGCGGATAGCCTATCGTCAATACGCACTAATTACCCTTGAATTACACTACTGCAACGTTACCTTGTAGTCGACAGTCAGTCGGCTGTCATGTCATCAGATTGAGAGCCAGCGGTCTGCACTCTTGTTCCTCGTTCATCAAAGTTCATCAGCGGACGTGCGTCTGTCTTCCTTCGACTCTCTTGAGTGTCTTTAGCGGTGAGTTGTCTATCTCAATGAAGCGTACGAGTTTCTAGTTATAAATCTGTGTCGTCACTAGCTCTTATTCTAAAGAGATTGCCTGCATCGTCGTCTGTAATCTTTAACGAGGTTGACTGCGTTCTCTCCCTCGGTTTCTCTCGGCTTCTCTCGTCTCTTTCCGTTGCGGTCCTCTTTGTCCTCTGCCTCTTGCAGGTAGCACTTGTCTTCAGCAGGCTTCGTCAATCTGAAGCGTTCCTCTCTCCTCATCAGGAGCACCAAAACATCGCGTCAGTCACCAAACCGAGAGAACGACTTTTCTCTCTGTGTTCGGCTATCTTATAGTTACTCTTGTCCCGTGGAAAGGGTTGTAGGCGGTGTCCCCATGTTTCTTTCCTTCCTGACTATTGGTCGTCGCCGTGTCGCTCCTTCCGTCCGTCGCATTGTAGAACTTCTATCTGGACCGGTTCATTTCCAGATGGACGGGTTCATTTCACTGCAAGGCGGGCGTAACTTATCGTAGAACTTATGATGGACAAGTAGGCGGCATCAGAAGGCGGCGCGTGGCGGCGGTTGATCGACGCTTCATCCGGTCACCATCCCTACGTGGGGCTGGCAGGCGTGCGCTGCTAGTCCGTCTCTGTATCCGTCAGTGTCCTGTTGTCTGTCCGTCTAAATATTCCTCTAGTCAAATCTCAGTAATGATTACGTTACAATTACTACTATTGTAATTCCCAAATCCCTTACATCCTTCTCTACCCAGGCTAGGCCGGGAAACCGGACTCAGAACTGTTGGATTCCTATTCTCAATTCAACAGTTATGGGAACAAAAACCTTACGAAATCAAATCCTTACAAGTAATCATTCATTCCACAACACATGCGTTAATCACTCATTTTCTCAACAAAATCCGTGTATACCATCATTCATTAGGCCATCTATTTACGTATTAAACCATAGAAGATGTTTTCCACCTTCTTCTCTGTTGTCGTCAGATTCATCCTCTTCCGAAGATGACGTCATCGTCTCCTGCTTCAGCTGCTTCAGCTGTTGCTTCAGCTGCTGCTGCTGCTGCTGGTGCTGTTCATCTGTTGCCGTCGCTGGAATCGGCATCAGGCGAACCGTTGTCACACCTACATAATATAACCACCTACATCAACATAACCACCATCTGTTGTGCA
>JACEVL010000401.1:380000-497500 GCA_020284085.1 Aporrectodea caliginosa
AGTCTTCGCTGGCCAAATGCCTTCACCTAATCGTAATATTCATCTGGCCGATTAATAATTATTATGCGGTCGAGCGATGTCACGTAATTATAATAATTATAGTCATCAGCAGATTCGGTCTGTTGAACGTCAGTCGATGTCATGGGTAAACATCACCTGGGGCATCATTAATGCATTCATCAGATAGACGCAATTAATGGATGTAGTTGATCGTCTAAACCTCTTGATTTCGATCGTTGACGATCTGCTTCGTCTAACATCGACACCTCGACAGGTGAATGCGACCAAATAACGAAGTAAGTATGTAAACCATTGCTAATCGGTTACATTCGTTTATAGCTGGATTGGCCTAATGTACGGTTGATGCTCCGTTTTACATGAGTTCGGATGATGGTTTAAGAAAAGCAGAAACAAGCGATGACGTCTATTTTCTTCTTTTATAAATTCTATTAAAAGGTGAATTCTTTACTTCTGTCGTCGTAGGATTCAGGTCTGGCAGAGTTTCCTCACGACAGTCACATTTAGCGATGCCACTTGATTGGGCCCATACGGTAGGTCTATAGTTGGCCAGTATGCAGTGACCCTGTTTCGTCACACCGCGGCTCAGTAAAGGTACCCGGCTGGATAGATGGCAGCACAGAGCAGAGGGTAAAGCTGTAGGCTATTATAGCCGAGTGGTTTGAGCACTTGGCTTATAACGCGAAGTATAGACAGACCTGTTAGAATCTTCCTCTGAGACGGTTACTGGTGAAGAGCTCTGAGCAAATCCTTCACTCATAATAATGCTTCAAGCGTCAGCTTCAGATTCACTAAGCGTGTGCGAGTAATAATGTGCAACATATCGATAGGCCTAATGACAGGACTAATGACAATAATAGTGGTGGTGGTGGTGGTTGTGGTTGTGGTTGTGGTAGCAGCAGCAGCAGCAGTAGTATAGCAGTAGTAGCAGCAGTAGCAATAGCAGTAGTAGTAGACTAGTAGCAGTAGTAGTTATAATAATAATAATAATAGGTAATACTAACTCTGCATGATGATAATGATCTTCTGATGCCAATGCATTGGTCTCTACAGGCGCCATAGAAGTCGTTACCAAGGCAACACCAAGAGCAGCAGCGACGTCGTTAACTGAAAGAAACGATTGGGAGCATTTCATTGTCAGATGTCGTCTTCGTCGTGGTCGAAGGAGGAGGCGCTCCCCTCCTCCTCTGGTGGTGGCAGCGACGCATTCTCTCCTCCTGCTGGTCCATCATGGTCTCAAGGCAGTCATCCAGGAGCAAGGTCATGGATGAACGAAGGCAATGATGGTCATCAGGTGGTGATGACCGGATACAGCAACTGGGCGACGCAACCTTATAATACATCATGCACCACTGCAGCACCTGCAGCTGGTGAGTCATCTTCATGAGACAACTTCCCATTCAATCCGTTCTTGACGTTTCTTCTCTTAACCCTCGGGCTACCAAGCTTTTTTGTGACGTTGGCTACCAAGGGGGGGGGGTGGTTACCACCCGGATATCGGGTTTGGTTTCACATATCATTTCTTGTAATATACCAATGTATTCAGCATTCAATTCTGTACACAATGGTATATTTAGTTGTACATTATGTGAATGCACCTCGAAATTACATCATTTTTAACAAAGGAACCGATAATTAGCGATATTTTATATTATTTCGTACATTTTTTACTTTTGGATAAACAAATATACGATTATGTGTGCTTTGAAACTGATCTGTGTATCCAAGATACACAAATACATACCTATACATGTTTATATACGTATAAATATGCATCCATACATATATACATGTACATGTATGCATGCATACATGTACATTGTACAATGCTGCATTCAGCCATTTTCACACAGATTACGCGTATTATTATTTATTTTGATCACTTCCGGTTTTCAAAAGACAAACATGTAAGTATGCAAATGAAGCCCTACATTCCCTCTAAAGAATGGTATATTTGTTTCTCTTCCAGGAAGATAAATGAATACGCTACAGACAAAAACCTAAGGGGGAGACGTCCTTCCATTCAGCCATTTTTCACGCATATTACGGGTATTATTATTTATTTTGATCACTTTCGGTTTTCAAAAGACAAACATATAAATATGCGAATGAAGCCCTGCATTCTCTCTAAAGAATGGTATATTTGTTTCTCTTATAGGTTTGGGGGTGGCAACCAAACCCCCCTGGTAGCCCGAGGGTTAAATCAGTTGTTTAGAATTGATTTATCTCTACAAGAGAAACGCTTCTCCTTCTACCACCAACGACAGACCGCTCTCTTTTAAAAGACGAAAATAATGTCACAGAAACCCCGCAGCTCACATAACCTAATAGGCCTAAGCCAGATGGTTATCATTAGCAGCAGACATCCATCCACTTCTCAGCTGTTGTCTGAAGTCTGAAGATATCAATCATCAATGATCTGATATCATCGTCTAATTTCGTTTTGAAAAGGATATGAACGGTTTAACCTATATAATTATAAGAAGAGACAGAGGCGAATATTGCAGCTGCAGGCGTTGGCCATCTTTATAGATGACTGAACGATGCTTGTAATTACTGTACGACAGGACATCGTGCTTTCTCTTCCTATGAACAACAGATGATGACGTCGGCGTCTCCCTCCATGGCTCAACACGATCCATCGTCGTCGGCTGAGGATGGCGTTGCCATGACGACGCATCAGCATCAGTCGTCAGGTGATGGAGCGACGTCGACTGTCTTTGGTTTTAGTCCGGTTGAGACGGAATGTCGTCTGTGCAAACGACGAATGGTCACCGAAATCAGTTACGTAAGAGGACAGGCAGCAAGGTTCTTCTGCCTATTCATAGCCATCATGGGAATACTTATGCCACTGTAAGTATGGGTCTCTCTCACTGCCTGTCCCGGTCTCTCTGCTCTCTGTCTGTCTCTGTCTCTGTCTCTGTCTGCTCTCTCTCCTTCCCTCCCTCCCTGCCTCTTTCCTCCCTAGCGTTTTGAGGTAGCCTCATGTTACGTTTACGAGATAGAGGATGTACGTGAGAGAGAGGCTGCAGTGAATGGTATATGGTACAATCTTGTTTAGCATTCATTCATAACTTTTGTTAAATTGCAATGTACCTGATAGCGGTGTGACTATCAGTTTTGTTACCAATAAAACGAATATAATAATAATAATAATGTTGGAGCAGCATCTGCCTCAATTGCATGGAGATGTAATAAAGACATAAGGACTTTATAGCGACATCTCTCCGATCGACGCCTCTGTGCACGTGACCCTCCCTCCATTCTCCCCATCCTCCCAACATGCAATGCGTTGATTCTGATGGAGAGAGATTTTGTTTCTCTTGTAGGATCTGTCTGTTCTGTCTGTGTCTGCTTCCGTTGTGTCTGAAGAGTTGTCAGGACGTCCTTCACTCCTGTCCTCAGTGTAAGCAACCTCTGCAGATCGTCCAGAAACCTCTGAAGAACAGACGACGCCAACAATGTCCAAAGTGCTGCTGATGATGATCCATCTAACCACCAATCAACCTCCCTCCATCTCCATATTCCTCTAACTTCCTCGTCCTCCTCCACCTCCACCTCCTTCTCCTCATCAATTTTCCTCCGTCGATCGCCGCTCTTCTTCTCTCTGTCCTTCTACGTCGTTCGAATCTCTCTATAATTATGATAAGATACAATATGATTATAAGTGGCAGCCAAACGAAAGAGGGCGCCTCCTCCCCTCCTGCGGCTGCTGCTACTGGAGAGCAGTGGAGACTCTGTCACTGATGTCAGGGACAGCGACAGAGACAGAAAGAGAAAAAGATGCCACAAGTATGACAAAGAGACAAACACACAGTACTGTTTATGTCGTGCGCCACTTCAAAATATCTATGAAAGGAAAGGACTGACATAGATCGTCGACTCTGTTGTGTAATACTCGCTGCATTGCACGTCCTTATTAGTCTTATTCCACTAGTATAGGTCTAGAGGTCTTCTGTCAGTAGGTCTACTATAATTGTCGTTAATTGCTGTTATTGTTGTTGTTGTTGCGCGTCGAACAACCATCCAAAGGCCATTAAAATGTGCATAATTTATTATAATATTTATAGACTGAGTTCTTCGTTTGTACGGGAAAGGGTAAATCTATATTTCGACATTATCATGCATTTTTAGAATATCTTTTAGGATAATTATTTTATTGTTGTATTACTATAATAAAAAATATATATAAAACGATCGATGTTTATGAGAGTTTTAAAATAAATGCATAATTAAATAGCTCACTGATTACTTCTCTCGATTTTCAATCTATTCCACACAAAAGCCTAATGTAATCGTAATCGTAATCGTAATCTCCAAACTTCTAAAGCGCCACTCAAAAACCAAGCGCAGGGCACCAGCTTATTCACGAGCGCTGCGTATAGTCAGAGGGGTTGTCCAAAAGAGTAGTCCGAGGGAGGTCCGAATCCGGTTTCCAGAGGATCAGAGAGGGCACAGCAGATGTTAAGGCGGGTGTCTTTTAGGTCGAGGATTGGAAGGTACAGGATCAGATGAGTCAGGATAAGTAGAGTTCTTGAAAAGCAGAGACTTTAGTTTCGAGTGGAAAGCCTTGGGGGTGATGGATAGAGGAGCCTGAGGCAGATGATGGTGGATAATTGGCGATGATGGTGGAGGAACCGAAAAGTGCGGAATTCAGGAGGTAGATCGTTCCAGAGACGCGGCGCAGTGTTGGATATTGCTCGGTTGGAGAACTTGAGATGAGTAGTGACGGGGGTCTAGAAAGAGTGAGAACGGAGGATGATCGGGTAGAGCGGGTTGGCTGGATGGCGAAGAGTTCGCGGAGATATCTGGGCTGGGAGTGTTGTAGGGAGTTGTAGGTTAGTGATAAGACTTTGAAGTGAATTCGCTCTGTGATTTTTAACCAATGGAGTGATTTGAGGATTGGAGTGATGTGATGATGCGTGGGCGTTCTGGTGACGGCTCTGGCTAATGAGTTTTGGATGAGCTGCAGACGCTTTAGTTGGGTGGCTTCAAGGTTGAGAAAGAGGGAATTGCAATAGTCGAGCTTTGAGTGGACAATGGAGGTAGCAATGGTGGAGGCAGTTTTGAAGTCGAGCATGGGTCGGATGCGGCGGAGGTCACGAATGTGCATGAAGCAGGAGCGCGAGAGGTTGGAGATGTGATTAGAGAAGGAGAGATGTGGATCAAAAGTAACACCAAGATTGCGGACAGGGGCATCAGAGGTGAAGGTAAGAGATGAAGAGTTAGTGGATAGGTGTATTGAAAGGTCAGGTATTTTCTTGATTTGGTCAGGAAGGCCGAGGATGATGAATTCTGTTTTGGAAGGGTTGAGGCAGAGCAGGTTGGACGACATCCATTGAGAGACTAGGTTAACCACATTGAGTAGTTTTGCAATGGAAGTAGAAAAAGAGCTGGGGAGAAGGATATGTAGAGTTGGGTGTCGTCTGCGTAGAGATGGTGGTCAACAGAAGAGGATTGTATGAGATGGCTTAATAGTGTAGTATACAGAATGAAGAGCAGTGGGCCAAGGACGGAACCTTGAGGGACACCACAGCAGAGCGGGAGGGGTTGCGAACAATGACTGGATGCTTTAACAGAGAAGGATCTGGAAGACAAGTAGGACTGAAACCAATATAGAGCAGTACCAGAGACGCCAAACCAAGATGATAGTCGATGAAGAAGGAGGCTGTGATCGATGGTGTCAAATGCGGCAGAGATGTCAAGAAGACAGAGGCAGGAGACTTGCTGATGGCTGATGGCAGAGACCAGTTTATTGTACAGAGAGGCGAGTAGTGTTTCTGTGGAGTGGTGTTTAGTGAAGCCAGATTGGTGGGGGTTGAGGAGTGAGTTAGAAGAGAGGTAATCATTTAGCCTGGAAAGGACAATTCGTTCAGTTAATTTAGATAGAAAGGAAAGGTTGGAGATAGGTCGGTAATTAGGGTTTCCTTGTCAAGATTTGATTTTTTCAGAAGTGGAGTAACAATAGATTGCTTGAAACTTTATCCCTAGAGTCCTCTGCCCGTGATCACTGACAGAGCTCTGTTAACTCTTTTCATTTATTATTTTATTTGTCTAGTTTATGCTTCGACATGTAACTGGGTGCGGTGTGCCACCCAGATCTGTCTCTTTATCAAATAAAACGAATATATATATATATATGAAGACCATTGGGAAGTTGCCAGAAGAGAGCGAGAGATTTATAATTTTAGTGATTACTGGAATGAGGACGGAGGCACAGTCTTTTAGAAGAGAGGTGGAGATAGGATCTAGTTCGCATTGTTTGTTGGGAAGAGAATTTAATAGGAGTGACACTTCTGTTTCAGAGGCGGGAGAGAGGATTGAGAGCGATGACTGGGAGGCAGGAGGAGTAGGGTTTGGAGAGGGAAGTGGATCAGTGCTAGGGGACTGTGAATCTAGAAGAGACTGTAGCGTGAAGCGAAGGGATGAGATTTTGTCCGAGAAGAATGAACAGAAGGTATCAGCGATAGACGGGGAGGGAATGGAACTTGGCAGCGGTGAGGAGGATTTGCGATGAAGAAGAGAGTTGTCGTATCTGTCTGCCTGTCCGTCTGTCCGTCCGTCTGTCTGCCCGTCCGTCTGTCTGTCTGTCTGTCCGTCTGTCTGTACGCCTGTACGGTTTGTTTTGAATTCAAACGATTGACACGACCTGCAAGGCCGTATTTAGGGGGGTGTTTTGGGTGTTTAAACACCACCCGAAATTAAATAATGTAAAATATAAATATTGCATTTACTAACATATACGGTGTAAGAACGAAGAGCCTCATGTGAACTTAGATTATAGCATCATGATGCAGCTCTACAGTACTTTGAGAGAGCTCACAACGCTCCTTCGAAACCCATAGGCCTATAGACGGTTGACTAGGTTGCTTGTCAGCTTGTTCAAGAACGAGTAAACATCCCCCGAAACAAAATCCTGGCTACGGCCTTGACGACCTGTGTAGTTAACTTTTTAGCGACATAGGCCTACATCAATTTCCACCTTTTAACTGACTCTATTAGAGGAATTTTGTAACTAGTTACGTATGACAGCCAGAGCTTTTCAAATAAACGAATATACAATACAATACCAGTGCCGGTGTCACGAAATAGAGTAGGCCTATCCGTCCTAAGACTATCCGGGGGAATGAATGAATTTATCCCCCCGGATGGAATAAACCGGTTTAGAGTATCCGGGGGATAAACCATTCTATCCCCCATCGGTATACGCATCACGATAGCCTCGGCGAAAATCCAGTCAAAATCACCAAAACGAAGTAAATTGATTTCAGGTCGACTTACAAACTAAAGATACGCAATTTAAAAATGTTAGGCCTATGTGTACAATAAATCTAAACAGTAGGCCTACGACTGAATACGCTTAATTAGAAACCGCCAAAAATGCAAATTAAACCGAATAGGCCTACTTCATTTCGCTAAGGGAGATACTCATGTATGGGGATACTCTATTTCGTGACACCGGCTTTAGGTATAGGTCATAGCTAGGTGACACAGGCGGCTGCCTAGAGCGACGTGTTTCAAGGGGCGGCAAATTGCGACAAAATAGGCTACAAGATGGTCACTTCCGTACAAAGGATGCCATTTATGAGTAGGCCTCAGGTGCGGCATTTTTGTCTTTGCCTGTAGCACAAAACTGTCAAAGACTGTCACATGGCTGCCACTGTACAATACAATACAATTTTGTGTTATTAGGTAGCCTATTATAGCGGTATTCTTGTCGTCCAGCGTCGGTTTACTGGTTTAATTACTAGCTGGAAAGTTATAACCCCCTCGTTTCTCCTAACCCCTATGCACATTTTAACTCCACCCCATTTAATGTATCCGTACATTTATGATGGAGTGACGGTGTTAAAACAATTTTAGCGCCCCCTCGTCCCCAAAACTCTAGAACCGCCACTGTAAAAAGTTCTGGTCTGCGAAGGAGTCAAATCCTCACCAGAAGAGAAAGATATTCACAGACGTCAATTCCATTAGTGCATCCAGTAAATCAGTTCTCAAATGAGTGCATCGATCGTCCGAAATCTGTCGGTGGAAGGATCAGCCGAAGACTAAGATTTAATGAAGCTGCGACACCTTCAAACTTATGGCTGCATGAGCCTCAGATGACTTTTTTCGTCTTGAAACGATCATTATAGTCGCTTGCTTAGGCTAGTATAAGACAACACTAAGTCTTGTTTTTCAATAAAATTTCGCGTTTCTCTGTGATTTACACAGAGCTTCGTAAAGTTTCCTTAGGCTATAGGCCTAATAGATCGTCTTAAGATGAATTCTGTAATTCTTAGGACATTTTGCATAATAAAATATATTATCTATAAATTATGGCGCCGCATTTGGCGCGGTGCTTTGGGGGCATGTTCGGTGCCTTGCAGCTGGAGGGTTGCGGGTTCGAATCCACCTCAAAGTCGCCGCGTAGGGACCCTGGGCAAGTCCTTCACTCGCAATTGCTCATGCGCTTCGGCGTGAAACTCCGATTCACCGTCTGCGCAGTAGTCGGGAGCGCCTCTGAATCGGAAAATGGGGCGCTAAAACAAGTGTTCAAATACAATACAATACAATACAATGTCGTCTCTGAGAAATCAGCCACTAGTTCTCGATCTTAGCTTAATTGGGCCCCTGCCCAGTGGCGTAAATCATGGGGGGACAGAGGGGGACTGTCCCCCCAAAGTTTTGAATTAAGCCCTTCTGTCCCCCCCCAAATCCGGCCCTCGTAGACAGTGGCGGAGCCAGACATTTTTTGTAACAAGGGCATAAACGGGGCAATCATACAAGTAACTAGTGCAGGTGAGGTTTATGCCCCAAATAAATTCTCGGCAGGGCAAAAATTCTGGCAGGGCAACGACCAGGGCTAAGGCTTTTTTACCAGGGCATTTGCCCTGGCTTGCCCTGGTGTAGTGCCGCCACTGCTCGTAGAATCTGTCCCCCCAAAGTAATGCATAGATTTTCGCCTTTACCCCTACCCAGGGAATTTCTCCCTTCAAGGTGTAGGCCTATCTTTTGCTCTGGACTTCACATTGAACTTGTGTAAGAAAGTGTTACTTCACGTCGATCTTTACTTGACTGTATTTTGTTTTATTACGATGAACTGTATCAATAAAATTGATTGATTGATTGATTGATTGATAAACAGTAGGCTAGTCTCGCCTAAATCTGAACCTCTGTCAGGTTCTGTGATGCACTGTATAAACTCCAACCGTTAGATGGCGTCCAATCCAATATGGCGCCGCCCAGCTTGGTTATACAAGCGCTAGCAAAATATATATTCCTCTGGTTTAGGGATTATAAATAGAAATAGTTCATGAATATTCAGCAGAGACACTCAATGCAAAACAAGAAGGAGACAGTTCGCGTGTTGCTTAGAATTTGCGATAAAATTTCACGGAAATTTATTTAATGCATAGTGTTCACTTATTTAATAAGTGATATTTGTGGAATTTCTCATAAATCAGCAGAGATCTGTGCAGGCAATTGCTGTTCGTACTTCGATCCTTTCGGTGACTTAATGAGACCCTCCCACTTCCCCCCTTGAATCAGGTCAACGCTGGTCATAGCACGCTCATCAAAACTTCAGAGGTTTTAATTGTTTTGCAGTTAATTTGCCTTTTTAAACTTTAGCATTTAGGTAAACAAGCATTTATTGCGTATTTAATTATTCACCATTGCATGGGTTTCAGCGTTGATCGAATACAAGTTGGATTTACGAAAATAATTCTTGCTAAATAGAAGTCGGATTGATTAAATTAATATTTGCTTAAATAGAAGTCGGATTGATGAAAAGAATCTTGCTAAATAGAATCTGGATTGATTAAAAATAATTCTTGCCTAAATAGAAGCTGGATCGATGAAAAGGATTCTTGCCAAAGTAGAAGTTGAATTGATGAAAAATATTAATGCTAAAATGGGCGAATAATTAAATATGCTCAAATACGCTTTTACCACTAACAGTTTAAGTGTTGATTGCGTTGCACTGACCCGAGTGTACTCGATGTATCTAATGTTTTGCACATTCTTCCTTTAATTAGCTCCTCTGCGATGAAAACTATAGACGCACTCAGAACAATGTAGATACGTATTAGGATTATTTATAAGGCATTTTTAGACGATCAGCAGGTTCTGAAGATGAACGTAGAATAACCATAACTGCGTATGTCCTTCACCAGTTGCAAGGTGTGGGCAGCACGGATTTTTATCAGATGGAAATGAGTTCTAAGGATTTAGGAGAAAATGAATAGTCCATTATGTTGTATGATTTGAGATGTAAGATATATTGCAGTGTGGTTAATGTCTGTTTAACTGAAATTGTGGTTGGATGCTGTTTTATTATCAGTCTATCAAACATTGGTCGAGAGGATGAGATCTTTGGGAAAGGCTGAGTTTGGAGCAATCACCTTTTGTGCATCAAGCTACGGCAGCGAACAGTGTGGCACGAATGGTCTGCCTCTGACTCCTCACTCGATCCGCATCTTGGGAAGGTTTCAGAGGCTGAAGACCATCGAACATCCAAGACTCTGCAAATACCTCGACCTAGTCAGATGCAAACATGGTGATATGCTAATACTAGTCTTTGTCTTTTACTCTTATTATTGTTGTTTCTAGTTCTTAGTTTTTGTGTCTCTTAATCTCTCTTCTATATCTGTCGTATTTCAACCGGACTCATTCTCCAATGGATTTTCTGATTGTTATTCCACTTAATATGACCCTCAAGTTCAACTGTTATCTTGGGTATTATGACAATGGTGCTTTAGAAGTCAATGGATGAGATTAGATGGATTAGTTCAGATTAGATGGATTAGATTAGATTATAATTTTTATTAGTCTCATTTGTTGCCTTTGTTGTTCATGGTAAACCACTAAACCAGTTTAGGATCAGTTGATGAGTTGAGCAAATTTTTGTTCCTGTTGTTTAGCTTTTGATATTGATCTGTGTGTTCTGAAAGTTGAGATTAATTAGTTTTAGAAATGTCACCGTTAACTGTGGAAACTGAGTGGAATAGAGATCCAAAAGTTGTTAATTAATATAAAACAGTTGTTAATTAATATAAAAAGTTACAGTTTTTTTTGTGTTTTGTAAATACAATGTGTGTGAAGTAACTCTTTAGTTAATTGGTCTTTATTTTGCCTTCTGATTGTTTGATTGCAGAGCGTTTGATTGTTGTTTGCGAATATTACACAGACAACCTGTTGTCACGAATCAAGAGTGGAGCCTGCCTGAGGTATTCTTTTCTTCTTGCTGCTCCTCCATTTAAGCATCCATTTACTTATTTTGATTTAACCGTCCATCTGATTATTTTAATCCAAAGATGCTTCTCTTTAAATAGTGAAAGCAGTGTATCGATCTGAGAAAATGAATAGCAAATAACTGAATGAACTGCAATTAATTTGCGACTGAACTTGCAGAACTCATAAAGAAATAAGATCTAAAGCAGTTATTGTGTTTTAAATCTACTTTGTTCTACTTCTGTCTCTTTGTTATCTTAAAGTTAGAGGAAGATCAGTTCTTATGGGAAGATGTAGAGTGTGTCATCATAAGCGAAGTCTTTGTTTTTGTTGAAGGCAGGTGACTGATGTCGTGAGGTTTGTCTATGGTCTTGTCGACGGTCTTTCGTTCCTCAATTCCATTGGTCTCATTCATCGGTCTCTGTCTCCATCTTGTATTCTATTTGATGAAAAGGTGAGCAAGAAATGCGGGTTGTGTAAGTCTTCGTTCAGTTGACATATTTATATGTTATTCCACGAGATTGTGTGTTAAGCAGTCATAAGGAATTAAGTTAGGAATATGAGAGCTTTAGGATTGGAGGAACTCTGGTTGAATTTTCGATTTCTCTTCTTGCTTATTTTGATTTAACCGCACATCGGACTGGATGGCGGCCTCAGATGCTCTTTGTACCAATTGCACGAGGAAGAGTGCACCAATTCAACAACATATGAAAGATACCAGGTTTCATTTTGCAAATATCATTAACTATGGATCAATCTTTGATTGATTTGCTGTTTGGAATTGGCAGAGACCTATTCTTTGTTAGTTACAGCTCTTCCTACACGATTCTGAAAATCATTTATTATTGGCTACTGATAAGTCTAGCTGCTGCATTTGACAAGTCATTGAGAATGGCTGACATTGGTTTTAGGATCAAGTGAAGCTCTTCAAGTATGGCATGTATTTTATGACAACGAATGGGTCGGATGTTTCGTTTCCTATTGGGTGAGTCATTATTCCTATCAAATAGCGGTTCATGTCTTCAGGTTCTTTTCATTCCAGTCATTTCTTCTGAACCTCATCGAAATCATTGATTATTCTGTGCTTGAGTTTTGCTCTGATTTAAAGGAATCTGATGATTGATTTTCTTCGCTAGAGATCCACTCGGGCTCATGATCCTCCTGTCATTCGACCTCTTAGGATCTTCTGCCTTTGGGAGATCCTTTATTTGTAATAGAGAATCTGTTGTGTGGACTTCTGAACTTGGAAGGATGGCAATATCAAATACGGTTGTATTAGACATCTGCGGCTGATCATTTTCTGGTTTATTGTGAGTTACAGAATTCAAATAGCAGAATTTTGATTTGTCTTCAGGAGTCCAAAGTATCTGAGTCCTGAGATCCTCTGTCAGGGTTTCCAGAGGAAACAGCGCAACCAGAAGTCGTGGGTAGATGGCGCCTCCGACAGGGCACCAGTGCAAGTGGGAGGTGCCAAGGCCGATGTGTGGTCGCTTGGCATCATACTTACTGAAGTGATTCTGGTCAGTAACTGATTACCCACAAATACACACATGCATCCACAAGTACATATATGGATAATATGGCATAGTGTACTTTTCTCTTAACTGAAGCCAGAATTAATAGGTGTAGTATGGGAAGAGAAGGGAGAAGGAGGAAGAGTTGTATGTCAGTTGTCTCAAGTATTTCGATGACTTGAAGTCTGTAGATGATTCAAAATTCATTGAAATGCATCAAATGATCAGTTGTTTCTTTTTATGTAACTGGGAACCGATTGGACTTATTGGATGAATGGATGGCAGCCTCTGATGCTCTTTGTATCAATGTTGAAATTGCTACTAAGTGGGTCTCTGCAGATGTTGTTTTGTAACGGATGACATATGATGAATCGTCAACTGTTGATGATTTCTTGAAGTCTTTAGATGATTGAGCAAAGATTTTCCATGAGTCAGACCATGTGACTGGAATGTTTTGTTAGCATCTGTTTCCCTTTCTATTGTCTTGTCGTCCCCATTGTTTGTTGTTTGTGTTGCATTGTTTAGGGTCGACTGATTTGGCAGACGCTGAGTCTGAGGGAAATTCTGACGAGAGTCGTCTCCTTTGTTCAGAATGGTTAGATAACTTCTCTTCATTATATTCAACTCATCAGTATCTATTAACACGTTGGCCGCTAGGGACGTTCCTTATTTCATACATTTACATACAATGTTCAGCGGCCAAAGTGTTAAGGACACTGTATGTATGAGGAGACTTAATATAGCACCATTTAAGTGTCTCACAGAAGCACTGCCCCTTTGACTATCTAACAGATCAAAACAAATGCGTTTTTATATAGTTTGCAAATGTGTGCTGCACAGAGTCATAGGCAGGGGCGTCCATCCTATGGGGGAATGAAGCAGAAATCTTCATTGGCTTTTCAGGGGGGAAAGAATTTTTTTACATTAAACGTCTGCTCAGTTTTTTTATTTAACAAATAATCAATGTGTTTTTCAGTTGAAAAATGCTTTTCTTTGTTTTAAAAATAAAATCATTGAGCTGTTCTCGGACCGAGCTGACGATTAGTCTTCAATTTTATAATTTTGGAGTATCGTACATGCATATTATACTCAAGCGATACGACGAGGTGATTGTAGGCTTGCATAGGCCTATCTTTAAAAATGTTTAAGATTAGGCTAGTGGTCCCTGTTCAAGAATCTTGCAATCAACCTCTGCTGACATGCTGACATGGCAGTTGCTGCTCAGCTGATACGTCAGTGCAGTCAGAACCTGAAACTGCTCGGAGAAGATGAACATTCATGGCAGTCTCTAGTTAGGCCTATAGAAGCACAACGATTTGCATCGGCCTACAATGTTGATGTAAACTTTCCGGTACATCGAGCAAGACGACCACCCAGGCAACATGACGAGAAAACTGATAAAAAGGACAGTTAATGTGTTCCTCAGTAACACAGGCATGTTGTTGGTGTTTACAATACAACAGTGGATACTGTTGCTTGTCAACTACAGGCAGTGACGGATACAGACAGTTTATGAGGGGAGAGGCAAATGGGAGTCCGAAGGATGATCGTCGAGGCGCGCAGCACCTCGACGATCTTACCAAACAATTATAGTGGCCCGGACTACGCCCCGGAGGCCAAAAAAGGTTGGCCACCCCTGACCTAGATGAAACAGACACAAGCACTGAGGATGATGACGAATAAAGCAGAACTCTGTCGACAGAACTGCAGTGGATTGAAAGCACAAATTTCAGGCTATCCCACGCTGATCACCAGCTTAAACAAAATTCTGGTCTCTTTTGTGGTGACCAGCTGCTCAGCTGAGCGAGTTATGAGTCGCATCCGCATTCCGCATTGTGAAAAATCGACTGAGATCAACCATGGTTGATGACTGGTTTGCACCTCTGAAAGTATTAGCCTGTGAACAAGACGCTACTTCATCACTAAAACTGGACGAAATTGTTGATCGCTTGGCTATGCACTCTGCTGCTCTGAAAAAGCAGCTATTGTAATTTTAGTACTTAGTTAGTACTGTCTCACCACTCTGGCGGTATGCCTCTGTCTGTGTACAGGCCTTCACATTTTATAATGCATAATGTTGCTTGATAAGTGAACTAAAAGTTAAAGAATTCAATAAAGAATTCAACAGTAAAATCGTGATTCAAATTTTGATAATCGAAATTTTCGCTTTCGAGAGTCGACCAATAGTCTGGGGCGGTCGTCGTGGGGGGGAATCTGATGACTTTAGGGGGAAATGCTTCATAGGCGTAAAGGGGGATGGACGCCCCTGGTCATAGGCAATGGTAAGTAAGTGCAGTGGCTTTATTTGTTGAGGCTTGGCTTTTTGCTTTTCTCTTTCCAGTGGAATTTATGAGTTGGGAGTCTTTTTCCTGTTTTTGATTTCTGGCCTCTAGGGATAATCACATTCATTTGTTGTGATATTGTGATGACACTCTTGAGAGTGTTTCTTAACAGGCATCATAATTACTACAGCCAGATTTATTACTTCAATATAATGCATACATGCATGTACTTGCTTACTACTTAGGACCATGGAAATATCTGACCCGCTGACATTGATGGCATTTTGAAGACCAGTTATATGTAAAGATGACATTGTAATAGTAATAATGATTTGTCTTCTGGTAGATGGTTTATAGAAGTGGAAAATTTATCTTTTGTAGAAACAATAATTATCTATATCATTGGGAATTTACTCTCTTGGTATTCAGATTCAGAAATTGACCGAATGAGTCAGAAACCAAATGAGAAGAAGGAGGAAGAGGAGGTGGAGAAGGAAGAGGAGGAGGAGAGTGTGGTTCCTGTTGAATGAGATCTGATTGGACTTTGATTTGATTGATGTTACAGATGGTGTTCATCCGTTTGATAGTATCATCAGTGAGCACCAGGGGGAGTCTCTTATTAAGGTTCGTCTCCAGTGACGTTTCTCTATCATTGGCTGTTGTCTGGTCTCCACGGCAACATTCTTATATGTGTATGTAGATATCATGATGCTTTATGTAGCTCCTGTTTTTACTGGACTGATCCATCTGCCCTGTCCAATCGATTAATAGAACAGACTACAGGTTCATTTGAACTGGTCTTTGATTGATGCTCTTAAGATAACGGTGCTATAGAAGCCTCAAAGTAAGATGTGGTTTCTCTGGGTCGATGAATAAAAAGAATCTGTGTGGAGGAGCAGATATCTCTTCTTCAGTCCAGCTATTGTTGCAGTTTCTTTTCTCTCTCAAGTGTTGTCCGTTCTCCATATAATAAAGAGTGCAATGGTTGAGAATTTGGTTTGCTTGAAGATCTGCACAGAAATCTCTGTCATTTGGAACAAATGTGAGAAGACAGATGATAATGCTATATTATATTAGTCAATTGATGGACATTATGTGCAATGTTTTTCAGGCTCTTCCTCTTGATTTACTTCAGCTGATCAGAAGTTGTCTGACTCTAGAATCATCTAACAGGTCAGATATCCACCTGTTTCCCCCTTCACCCATATTGCCATGTGCTGTTCATTTATTAGGTCAGAGGGAGGCAGATTTCCAGAATGTTCTTTCTCTCTGTGCACCTCTCGTCGTTTCCTTGTCTTTTGTGGGATCTTTTCAATTAAGCGTCTGCTGATGACGTCATGAGGCACAAAATGCACAAAGTGAACGTTCTCTGCTTTGGCTTTTTTAGTCATTAATTATCTGAGAAACATTTCCCATCATCATCATCCGATTGATTGTAATTATCTGTTGGTTGATGTTTTCATAGACCTCTGCCTTCAGATCTTCTCAAGTGGCCACTTTTCAATGGACTCACTACAATGCCACAGGTACATGTACAATACATACATTGTTAGATGTTACTGTCATTGTTGAAGTGTATTAGATAAAGTGTATGATGCTTTAGTCCTGTTGTATTGTATTGTATCTGGGCATTTATAAAGCGCCTCAAGCAGTAATGACTACAGAGATGGGTAACTAATCGATTAGATGCTAATTGATTAGCTAATCGATTAGACAAACAGCTAATTCTAATTCTAATCGATTAGCTGTCATCTGATTCTAATTCTAATCGATTAGCAATTTTCAGCTAATTCTAATCGAAAATCAATTAGCTGATTGATTAGATGTTTGAAAATTAAGTTGAGAACGCGTTCATTAAGAATGAGCTTATTAATGTTGAGTTTGAAGAATATACTTACTTATTTATCTGAAGACTTTCAAACTTTCAATTATCTGTTCATGGTTATATGTCCATTCTGCTCATGTAATATTGAAAGATTTGCTCGTCTTCATGTTCTTAATTTACAGCATCACTGTGTTCCTTCAACCTCAGCTGCCATGGAACGCGTATTTACTTCTCCTGGCTACATCGTAAAAGCTAGGCGCAGTAGGTTAAGCTATGCAATGATTCAAGACATGCTAAATGCAATAGTAAGCTTATGCATCAGCTTATGGAGTAGCAATGTCAATAATAGCTACTGCTTATACAGTAGCAATATCAATAACGGAGCATGGATTGACCGATGGGATTTTACTTGCTGGTTGATGTTTGTGGACTGTTCTCACATGTAGCAGTTGTGCAGCCTTTATGCTTTTATAGGCATTGTAATAGGCTACAGCCTTATGCACTGTAACAGGCTACCGCAACTTGCTGTAGTAACTTGCTGTGCTTTGATTAAAATTTGATAAATTCATGAAGCAAATAGGCTATATGTATCGAACTATTGATTATCGAAATCTAATTCTAATTACTAATCGATTAGCTACTGCTAATTCTAATTCTAATTGATTAGCTAGAAGATTTTGCTAATTCTAATTCTAATAAATTAGCGAATTTTAGTAGTTAATTCTAATCGATTAGCAATTCTAGCTAATCGTACCCATCTCTGGACTATTCTGAGGCGCTTACAGCGTGAACACTCCGAGGAAACAAGTGGATATACCACCTGCAAAAATCTCAGCCCGAATTTGTGGGGAAGGTTATTCCACAAAGAAGGAACCACAGTTGCAAAGGCGCGGCCTATCTCACGGCCTATCTCGCTCAGGTCTATCACTATACCTGAGTGAGAGAGAGAGCAGAGTCCGGTTTACGGAGGAGATCACACAGGTAGTGCAGTTATGTGTTCTTGGCTTTGTATCAAGAGAGAAGTCATTTTGTTATTGCCACATCTTGTTTGGTCTAATGCATTATTTTCTGTGATGGATTTGTTCTTTTTAGATGGATCCTGGCGGTCGATCGATGTTGTCAATGTTTTCGACTTCTCTGCGCTGTCGAGATCTGGAGTTGACGACTTTTGATGAGAAACAGTTTGAACTGAACAATGACCCAACAGGTCAGTCATAAAACATGAAAAATGACTCAACAGGTCAGTCGTAAAACAAAAAATGACCCAACAGGTCAGTCATAGAACATGAAAAATGACCCAGCAGGTCAGTCATAAAACATGAAAAATGACCCAGCGGGTCAGTCATAAAACATGAAAAATGACCCAACAGGTCAGTCATAGAACATGAAAAATGACCCAGCAGGTCAGTCATAAAACATGAAAAATGACCCAGCGGGTCAGTCATAAAACATGAAAAATTACCCAGCAGGTCAGTCATAAAACAAAAAACTACCACACGGGTCAGTTATGAAACATGAAAAATGACCAAACAGGTAAGTCACGAAACATAAAAATGACCAAACAGGTCAGTCATAAAACATAAAAAACGACCAAACAGGTCAGTCATAAAACATGAAAAATGACCAAACAGGTCAGTGATAAAACAAAAAATGACCAAACAGTCATAAAACATGAAAAATGACACAAGAGGTCAGTCATAAAACAAAAAATGACCAAACAGGTCAATCATAAAACATGAAAATTGACCAAACACTTCAGTCATAAAACATAAAAAATGACGAAACAGGTAGGTCATAAAACATGAAAAATTACCAAACAGGTAAGTCATAAAGCATAATAAATGACCAAACAGGTCATTCATAAAAAATGAAAAATGACCCAACAGATCAGTCATAAAACAAAAAATTACCAAACAGGTCTGTCATAAAACATGATAAATAACCAAACAGGTCAGTTATAAAACAAAAAATGACCAAACAGTCATAAAACATGAAAAATGACGCAAGAGGTAAGTCATAAAACAAAAAATGACCGAACAGGTCAATCATAAAACATGAAAAATGACCAAACACTTCAGTCATAAAACATAAAAAATGACCAAACAGGTCGGTCATAAAACATGAAAAATTACCAAACAGGTAAGTCATAAAGCAAAATAAATGACCAAACAGGTCATTCATAAAAAATGAAAAATGACCCAACAGATCAGTCATAAAACAAAAAATGACCAAACAGGTCTGTCATAAAACATGATAAATAACCAAACAGGTCAGTTATAAAACAAAAAATGACCAAACAGTCATAAAACATGAAAAATGACGCAAGAGGTAAGTCATAAAACAAAAAATGACCGAACAGGTCAATCATAAAACATGAAAAATGACCAAACACTTCAGTCATAAAACATAAAAAATGACCAAACAGGTCGGTCATAAAACATGAAAAATTACCAAACAGGTAAGTCATAAAGCAAAATAAATGACCAAACAGGTCATTCATAAAAAATGAAAAATGACCCAACAGATCAGTCATAAAACAAAAAATGACCAAACAGGTCAGTCATAAAACATAAAAAATGACCGAACAGGTCAGTCATAAAACATGAAAAATGACCCAACAGGTCCGTCATAAAACATAAAAAATGACCAAACAGGTCAATCATAAAACATGAAAAATGACCAAACACTTCAGTCATAAAACATAAAAAATGACCAAACAGGTCAGCCATAAGACATGAAAAATTACCAAACAGGTCAGTCATAAAACATAATAAATGACCAAACAGGTCATTCATAAAACATAAAAATGACCAAACAGGTCAGTCATAAAGCATAATAAATGACCAAACAGGTCATTCATAAAACATGAAAAATGAGCCTACAGATCAGTCATAAAACAAAAAATGACCAAACAGGTCACTCATAAAACATAAAAATTACCAAACAGGTCAGTCATAAAACATGAAAAATGACCCAACAGGTCAGTCATAAAACAAAAAATGACCACACAGGTCAATCATAAAACATGAAAAATGACCAAACAGGTCAGTTATAAAACAAAAAATGACCAAACAGTCATAAAACATGAAAAATGACGCAAGAGGTAAGTCATAAAACAAAAAATGACCGAACAGGTCAATCATAAAACATGAAAAATGACCAAACACTTCAGTCATAAAACATAAAAAATGACCAAACAGGTCGGTCATAAAACATGAAAAATTACCAAACAGGTAAGTCATAAAGCAAAATAAATGACCAAACAGGTCATTCATAAAAAATGAAAAATGACCCAACAGATCAGTCATAAAACAAAAAATGACCAAACACTTCAGTCATAAAACATAAAAAATGACCCAGCAGGTCAGTCATAAAACATGAAAAATGACCCAACAGGTCAGTCATAGAACATGAAAAATGACCCAGCAGGTCAGTCATAAAACATGAAAAATGACCCAGCGGGTCAGTCATAAAACATGAAAAATTACCCAGCAGGTCAGTCATAAAACAAAAAACTACCACACGGGTCAGTTATGAAACATGAAAAATGACCAAACAGGTAAGTCACGAAACATAAAAATGACCAAACAGGTCAGTCATAAAACATAAAAAACGACCAAACAGGTCAGTCATAAAACATGAAAAATGACCAAACAGGTCAGTGATAAAACAAAAAATGACCAAACAGTCATAAAACATGAAAAATGACACAAGAGGTCAGTCATAAAGCATAATAAATGACCAAACAGGTCAATCATAAAACATGAAAATTGACCAAACACTTCAGTCATAAAACATAAAAAATGACGAAACAGGTAGGTCATAAAACATGAAAAATTACCAAACAGGTAAGTCATAAAGCATAATAAATGACCAAACAGGTCATTCATAAAAAATGAAAAATGACCCAACAGATCAGTCATAAAACAAAAAATGACCAAACAGGTCTGTCATAAAACATGATAAATAACCAAACAGGTCAGTTATAAAACAAAAAATGACCAAACAGTCATAAAACATGAAAAATGACGCAAGAGGTAAGTCATAAAACAAAAAATGACCGAACAGGTCAATCATAAAACATGAAAAATGACCAAACACTTCAGTCATAAAACATAAAAAATGACCAAACAGGTCGGTCATAAAACATGAAAAATTACCAAACAGGTAAGTCATAAAGCAAAATAAATGACCAAACAGGTCATTCATAAAAAATGAAAAATGACCCAACAGATCAGTCATAAAACAAAAAATGACCAAACAGGTCAGTCATAAAACATAAAAAATGACCGAACAGGTCAGTCATAAAACATGAAAAATGACCCAACAGGTCCGTCATAAAACATAAAAAATGACCAAACAGGTCAATCATAAAACATGAAAAATGACCAAACACTTCAGTCATAAAACATAAAAAATGACCAAACAGGTCAGCCATAAGACATGAAAAATTACCAAACAGGTCAGTCATAAAACATAATAAATGACCAAACAGGTCATTCATAAAACATAAAAATGACCAAACAGGTCAGTCATAAAGCATAATAAATGACCAAACAGGTCATTCATAAAACATGAAAAATGAGCCTACAGATCAGTCATAAAACAAAAAATGACCAAACAGGTCACTCATAAAACATAAAAATTACCAAACAGGTCAGTCATAAAACATGAAAAATGACCCAACAGGTCAGTCATAAAACAAAAAATGACCACACAGGTCAATCATAAAACATGAAAAATGACCAAACAGGTCAGTTATAAAACAAAAAATGACCAAACAGTCATAAAACATGAAAAATGACGCAAGAGGTAAGTCATAAAACAAAAAATGACCGAACAGGTCAATCATAAAACATGAAAAATGACCAAACACTTCAGTCATAAAACATAAAAAATGACCAAACAGGTCGGTCATAAAACATGAAAAATTACCAAACAGGTAAGTCATAAAGCAAAATAAATGACCAAACAGGTCATTCATAAAAAATGAAAAATGACCCAACAGATCAGTCATAAAACAAAAAATGACCAAACACTTCAGTCATAAAACATAAAAAATGACCCAGCAGGTCAGTCATAAAACATGAAAAGTGACCCAACAGGTCAGTCATAGAACATGAAAAATGACCCAGCAGGTCAGTCATAAAACATGAAAAATGACCCAGCGGGTCAGTCATAAAACATGAAAAATTACCCAGCAGGTCAGTCATAAAACAAAAAACTACCACACGGGTCAGTTATGAAACATGAAAAATGACCAAACAGATAAGTCACGAAACATAAAAATGACCAAACAGGTCAGTCATAAAACATAAAAAACGACCAAACAGGTCAGTGATAAAACATGAAAAATGACCAAACAGGTCAGTGATAAAACAAAAAATGACCAAACAGTCATAAAACATGAAAAATGACACAAGAGGTCAGTCATAAAGCATAATAAATGACCAAACAGGTCAATCATAAAACATGAAAATTGACCAAACACTTCAGTCATAAAACATAAAAAATGACGAAACAGGTAGGTCATAAAACATGAAAAATTACCAAACAGGTAAGTCATAAAGCATAATAAATGACCAAACAGGTCATTCATAAAAAATGAAAAATGACCCAACAGATCAGTCATAAAACAAAAAATGACCAAACAGGTCTGTCATAAAACATGATAAATAACCAAACAGGTCAGTTATAAAACAAAAAATGACCAAACAGTCATAAAACATGAAAAATGACGCAAGAGGTAAGTCATAAAACAAAAAATGACCGAACAGGTCAATCATGAAAAATGACCAAACACTTCAGTCATAAAACATAAAAAATGACCAAACAGGTCGGTCATAAAACATGAAAAATTACCAAACAGGTAAGTCATAAAGCAAAATAAATGACCAAACAGGTCATTCATAAAAAATGAAAAATGACCCAACAGATCAGTCATAAAACAAAAAATGACCAAACAGGTCAGTCATAAAACATAAAAAATGACCAAACAGGTCAGTCATAAAACATGAAAAATGACCCAACAGGTCCGTCATAAAACATAAAAAATGACCAAACAGGTCAATCATAAAACATGAAAAATGACCAAACACTTCAGTCATAAAACATAAAAAATGACCAAACAGGTCAGCCATAAGACATGAAAAATTACCAAACAGGTCAGTCATAAAACATAATAAATGACCAAACAGGTCATTCATAAAACATAAAAATGACCAAACAGGTCAGTCATAAAGCATAATAAATGACAAACAGGTCATTCATAAAACATGAAAAATGAGCCTACAGATCAGTCATAAAACAAAAAATGACCAAACAGGTCACTCATAAAACATAAAAATTACCAAACAGGTCAGTCATAAAACATGAAAAATGACCCAACAGGTCAGTCATAAAACAAAAAATGACCAAACAGGTCAATCATAAAACATGAAAAATGACCAAACACTTCAGTCATAAAACATAAAAAATGACCAAACAGGTCAGCCATAAAACATGAAAAATTACCAAACAGGTCAGTCATAAAACATAATAAATGGCCAAACAGGTCATTCATAAAACATGAAAAACATGAAAAATAAGCCAACAGATCAGTCATAAAACATAAAAAATGACCAAACAGGTCAGTCATAAAACATAAAAAATGACCAAACAGGTCATTCATAAAACATGAAAAATGAGCCAACAGGTCAGTCATAAAACATAAAAGATTACCAAACAGGTTAGTCATAAAACATAAAAAATTACCAAACAGGTCAGTCATAAAACAGGGTGGCCACAACTCTGGAAAACAGGGAAAACTCAGGGAATTTCTTAACTCTGGAAAACTCAGGGAAAACTCAGGGAATTCCTCCATCACTCAGGGTATTTGTTCAGATCGATTATTTAATGCCTGTTTTGACGTGATTTCTTTGTGCAAGAAATTAGGAGGTCTATGATTGCTTAGTAGCAGAGTGCGAGTATATAACATTGCTGAAGGTCTTGCTAACACCGTCGACAGAGATGGCAGCATTGTTAACTACAAGTCCCAGTATGTTATTATTTAATTGTCTGTGCAGCAAAGATCTCAAAGTGAAGAAAGTCAAGCTGACTGGAGTTGCAGGCAGTGCTGTGTTAAGCCTTGAGCATGAGATGAAGGAGTTACAGAAATTGGACTAGTCTATATTGGGGCAAAGTAGTTTCAATTAAGTGCATTCACAATACATATTGTTCATTTGGGGTTCTTATAGCATCTCTTCAAGGGGTCTACTCAGAGGTGCTCCCAACTCCAGCCATTAGCATTAAGTTTCTGACTTGCACTCTAGTGATTGCATTTGCATCTGAAAAGGTGCACTCTAAATTAAGTGAACATAGTAATGTTTCAATATTTTTGTGTTGACTAATTGATCTGAACTATTATGAGGAAAACAATAAAAAAATTAAAAAAAGGCGAAATGTGCAGCTATAAGGAGAGGAGGCTGCTCAAATTTTAGTAACTTTTAATCTTTAGGCCTAGATATATAAGGCCAAAACAAAATAATGTTGTGTTTCTGGTAACCCGACCGAGTCACTTTTTTAGGCCCGACTGTGAAAATTTTGTGAAAAAGTTTTTTTTATGAAACAAATTATTTTTAAAAAAAATTTTTTAATTAAAATTTTTTTTTTAAAATTGACACATGAATTTAACCTTTGCGACATTGATAACATTGCTTTCCATTGCATAAAAATATTTTTTGGCCTCAGCAAGGTGAAATATGATGACGATATATTCGTTTATTATTATACAACGATGCAGCATTGCATAAAAATATTTTACAAAATAAAATTTTTTCCTACCTACCTACCCAGATTTTAAAACCACTGTTACCGGAAACACACCTATATTTTTTTTGGCCTAATAGGAAAGTGATTAAAATGTGATCTGGAAAATTCAAAAAATGACTCTGGAAAACCTGGAAAACTCAGGGAATTTTGAAATTATATTTCTGTGGCCACCCTGTAAAACATGAAAAATGAGCCAACAGGTCTGTCATAAAACGAGTCAGTCATAAAACATGAAAAATGACCAAATGTGTCGGTCATAAAACATGCGTTCACATGACAGAGTCTCTGAGATTCTGCTTCTCTTGAATCGCAGCAGTTGCCATTTCAACTGTACGAAGCTTCTCTGTTCTCATCTAGCCACCGTTTAATTTTGTAAGTTGCACTTTGACTGTGAGAGTGTCTGAAAACAACACTAATACAAAGAGTATAATGGTCTTTTGATGAGTTGAGTGTTTTCATTGTTGTCTGTTTGAATAGATGAAGATTTATTGGCTGAAAGATCCCTTGAGGAAGTCTACTACTTGTGGAAGTTGGCTGGTGGAGATTTGGAAGGATCCCTTCAGAGGGCGGGGCTTATTCGAACGAATCCACCAATCACAAAGCTCTCCTGGTCAGCCTCAACTCTTCCTCTTCCTCTCCCTCTTTTCCAGAACCACTGCAGCCACATCCACTGACTAATCAATCCATTATCGTTTTCTTTATTAATGATTTGTATTTGAAGTTGAAAGATGAGATTTAATTAGGCTTCATTTTGACCTTATTTATTTTGCTGTGAGATATCTTCTTACTTATTAAACTGAATTGTTATAATAATTAGATTAATTTAGATATTACATAAGTCATTTCATATTGTTAGTTGAACTTCATTAGCAAATGCCTTTATTGATCATCAACAGCCTTTAACAGCATTGGACTTTGATTGAGTTTCAGTTGCAAACGATTAACAGATGAGATTGGATTAGATTGATGTGCTTGTGTCTGTCTCAGTGTATGTGTGTTTGTCTGTGTGTGTGGATGTGTGTGTTTAGTTTTGTGTTGGATGATGGAGAGTCGTTTGGTGAAGTGAGAGATACATCAACGCTCTTTGATGACACGGTCGTCATCTTATCACAGGAACAACTCCGACAGGTTCACAACACTTCACTCTCTCTCTCCACAGCCAGTCATTCTCTGTCTCTCTGTCTGTCTGTTTGTCTATCTGTTTGTATGTCTGTCTGCCTGCATTTGTCTGTTTGTTTGTTTTTCTACATGTGTCTGTCTGTCTGTCTGTCTGCCTACCTGTCTATTTCAGTCCATTTGTGTGTGTCTGTCTGTCTCTTTCTCCCTTCCAGTGATTTCTTCCTACTTGTCAGTATGTCTGTATATCTGTCTGTGTCGTTGTCCATCTTCCTGGGTTCTCTTAAGAGAAATGATGTCATTCTGTTAGTCAGGTGTACCTTACATAATTATGTCTGACCTTGCACAGATGACTGTACTTTATAAGGCTTTGAACAAGCCCCTCTTTCAGAATCGAGAGCTTGGAGCTCATGGGCCTCCAGGGGCTCATGGGCCTCCAGGGGTTCATGGGCCTCCAGGGGCTCATGGGCCTCCAGGGGATCATGGGCCTCCAGGGGATCATGGGCCTCCAGGGGCTCATGGGCCTCCAGGGGCTCATGGGCCTCCAGGGGCTCAGGGGCTCATGGGCCTCCAGGTACTTGTGGCCCAGTGGACGAATAGTTAGACCGGTCTGCTGCTTTTTTCTAATTTGTTTTGTTGTTGATGTTTTTTCAGCGACTGAAGAAGATTGATGCAACCGCTTTCTATCCTCTGCTGGAAGATGAGTAAGACACATTTAACGATTCTTCTGTGTAATATCACAAGAACAAAGAGAACAGAGAAATTGGCAACCAGTCTCTCTCTCCAGGATCTTTGCTTATCTGCGATCCATCTGTGTACATGAAAGCATTTTCATTTTGTGGGGTGCATGATAGTCTATCTTGGCTGGACTGTCAACTGAGAGGTCAGAGGTTCAAAGCCCTGCCCATGCAGTATTTGTTTCGAAAGTTCTACCCCATCTGAATCCCACAGCCAACTCAGCTCTAATGAGTACATTGACCATACACTGTCAATGGGACGATGAGATGGTGAGGGAAAGGATTGGTCATCTGCACTCATATCTCAAGGCTAAGAAATAAGTTGCTAACACTTGATACCCGTGGCTGGCTCTAAGGGACTAGCTGAAGGGAACTACTCTTCTTCTTTTCATCTCTGTACATGGGTTTTCTTGACAAGTAGACATTGAAGATGTGATGAACTGTAACTGTTGTGGACCTGTTAATACATTGAGCAGTGCATATGCATGTTTGTAGGAGTGGCAATGGTCAGGTGGTGAATGGTGGTGGAGGAGGAGGTGGTGGTGGTGGTATTCCATCGTCATCCAGTTCATCGGATCTTCTCGATTCTGTGAAGCTTCCTCTCGTCATCCGAGAGAGAGACGTCGAATATCAGGCACGTCACAAACAGCAAAACATTTTTCACAAGAAAAATGACAGACATGCAATGTGTTGAAATGTTTTTTTGGACCTTTGTAACCTCATTGTGGCCACAAGATTAGATTCTGAGATGAGCTGATAGTTGGCATCCGATGCTGACACGAAATGAGGATACATGACCGAGTTTCTTGGCTACAATGGAAGTGACTTTGTCCCTCCTTCCCTCCCTCCATCAGTCCCTCCATTCATCCGTCCTTCCTTCCAATGACCCAACTGAGGCGAAGGAACTGTTGACCACTGACTATTCATTTAAACCTTACATCTAAGACTAGACTGTGTGACTCTCTTATCTTCACCTAATGACCTTTCCCATTTTCTGTTAACCTTATTAGTTTGCCACTAGTGTTTTGTGTGTTTGTTTATTCATTGTTGTTTGAATTGTGGCATTGTTTCATTTGTGTCTCATGTAGTTTCATCGGATCATTCTCTTTGAACGTCTGTTGACGGCCTATCCCTACAAGCGAATGCAGATCCTAAAGGAATGTCGTATTGATGTTCCACCTCTCTACAGAGCCAAACTCTGGCCGGCCATTCTCGAGATCGACGTAAGTTATGGCAATCAACTGATATAGAGGAGATGGTCTTAGTAAATGAAAGAGATCTGTTCAGAGGAGAGCTACTTAAGAGATGCTGTGTTATGTGTCTTCATACATAGGACGTATACATAAATGCAAGAGATGGTTCTTGGTTCAGTTTACTCTAGAGGTAGACGGACCAAATGACAGACTCAGCTACACATCCAGACTGAAGACTAATTGTAGTTTCTCTCTCTGTGCCTCCATGCTTAATTAATGCACGCTCTTGTTATGTAATTAATTATTCGTTCATATTAATTAATTGCTCATTCATCTTAAGTCAGAGAGGAAGTGACGGCTTCTCTTCTTCTACTGATGAAATTGAGTCAGTTTTTCTGTTGACTCTTAGGGAGATGTTTACGGAAGATACGAAGCCATTGACAAAGAGTCTCCGATGTTGGCTGACAGACAGGTCAGTCATCCAGACACACACACACACACACACACACACACACATGAAGGTTAGCCCAATGGACAGAATGCTCGGCCCTGTGCAGGCTGTACCGGAAGGAGGGTAATATAAAATACAGTTGTATACATTATGCATATGCATAGTACATAGGCTGAGTGATTTAGAGGAACTTTCACAGAGAACAAACTAAGAATAGGTTGTGTGAGATTTTCATCGTGTGATTGTCATGATGATGGTGATTTTGACTTTGATGAGAACTATCTCTCCAAAGCGCAAGACCAATGAGCTTAAATTCAGACCATTAATTGTAATGACAATGATTAGGTGATGTTGATATTTGTTTTTGACACGGATTATTTGTTGTTGATGTTTGTCATTAGATTGAGGTGGATATTCCGCGCTGTCATCAGTACAATGAGTTGTTGTCATCTCCCACTGGACATGCTAAGTTCAAGCGGATCCTGAAGGCATGGGTCGTCAGTCATCCAGACTACGTCTACTGGCAGGGACTGGACTCACTCTGCGCTCCATTCCTCTTTCTCAACTTCAATGACGAAGGCAAGACCACTCCAGCACTCAGCCTCTCTCTCTTTTGCTCTTTCTGTCTGGTTGTCTCTTTCTCTCTCTTCCTGCCTCACTCCCTTTCTTTCTCTCATTTCAATCTGTCTTTCTTTTGATGCTTGAAGAAAATTGACAGCCACTCTATTGTGGAGCATGGTAGCTTAGGGGCCGTCCATAAATGACGTCACGCAATTTTTGCCGATTTTAACCTCCCCCTCGTCACACTTCGTCACAAAAAGTAAGACCCCCTCTGAAAATGACGTCACAAAGCTCTGAACCCCCTAAAACCAAATTTCCATGGCGAAGCAAAATGCTCCTTCATGAAACAAATAGGGAAAGCATGAATATTTTAAAATCTAACGGTGACCAAATATTGAAATAATTAGAAAATTATTAATAATGGTGCCCGTATACATTAAAATAATTAAAAAAGAATGAAAATTTAATTCTCAAAATTAGTGCTGTTATGAATCAAGCTAATTCAAACAAAGTAGTAGTCGCAGATGGTGAGACTCCCAGGCCGGAGTGCGACTCAACAGCTACTGGGAAAGAGCGAAATGGAGAGTTGAAAGCAATTCAGTCTAATGAAGCAACAGGACAAAAGCCGAAAGGAGGTTCAGTGGCAGATCGTACTGGAAAGCAAAGACTCATCCTGAGCTGTAAAAATAAAATGAAAATAAGCACATGGAATGTCCGTAGTATGCAGAGTGGAAAGATGGATATCATTCAGAGAGAGATGGAACGACTTGATATATCAATCATGGGGTTAAGTGAAACAAGATGGAAAGGACAGGGCCATTTCAATTGGAATGGTTATAGGATTATAATGTCAGGTAAAAAAGAAAAAGGAAGAAGTGGGGTAGCAATTATGTGTGATAGAACAAGCGCAAATTCAATAATGGGTTATGATACAGTGAGTGACAGAATCTTGAGCGTAAGATTTCGAGGAAAGAAAGTTAATATAACAATTATACAAATATATGCACCAACGTCAATGGCGATTGAGGAAGAGCACGAAAGCTTTTACAATGAATTACAAAGTGTAATTGATAAAACTCCTAAAGGAGATGTAATAATGGTCATTGGTGACTTTAATGCGAAGGTGGGAAAATATAATGGAGGAGGGGGAGACACGTTAGGAGGTCATGGGTTGGGAGAGCAAAATGATGCAGGAGAGAGATTAGTGGATTTTTGCGAAGGAAACAGCCTGAGAATAATGAATACATGGTTTGAACAGCCAAAAAGAAGGTTGTATACGTGGACGTCACCAGATGGAAAACACAGGAACCAGATTGATTACATACTGATAAATAAAAGATGGAATAGCACGATAAGAGATGTTAGAACAAAACCAGGCGCTGACTGTGGAACCGATCATGAACTACTAGTAGCAACAGTGCAAACGAAACTAAAAAAATTAAAAAAAGGAGAAAGATTGATCACATACGACTGCAAGGAAATATCACAGGAATACAGAGTAGAAATAAGGAATAGATTTGAAATATTGGAGAGGGACGATGCAGAAACAGAGGAGGTTGAGAACAATTTATGGGAAAAGACAAAGGAAGTGATCTTAGAAACTGCGGAGAAATATATTCCGAAGAAAAGAAAAACTAAAACAACTCCTTGGCTATCGAAAGAAGCTATTAACATAGCCATATGCAGAAGGGAAGCAAAAAGAGAAGGAGATAAAGATAAGATAAGAAAACTGAACAGCGCATTCCAAAAACAAGCGCGCATGGACAAAGAAAAACATCTAAATGAATTATGCAAGGAAATGGAGGAGGAGGGAAGAAAAGGAAGAACTAAAACTATGTTTTCAAAAGTGAGGGAAATAACGAGAAAAAACACACCAAAAATGGGGTCGCTGAAAGCAGGTGATGGACACATAATTGCGGATGAAGAAGGAATGAAGAAAAGATGGAAGGAATACACAGAAGAGTTGTACAACGAAGATAAAAGAGTAAAGGTAGAAAAAACAGATGTAACAGAGTATGAAAATGAACCGGAAATCATGGAAGCAGAGGTAGAATGGGCTATTAAACAATTGAAAGATAATAAGGCCCCGGGTCAAGACGGGATACCAATAGAAATGGTAAAAGCTGGGGATGGCGTGATGACAAAGACAATAACAAAGATTTGTAATAACATATGGAAAACTGGAAAGTGGCCAGAAGATTGGAAAAGTTCAGTCTTTATCCCTTTATTTAAAAAAGGAGACGCAAAAGAGTGTGAAAATTACAGGACAATAGCAATGATATCACACATAAGCAAAATATTACTCAAAATAATACATAAAAGAATGGAGAGTACAATAGAGAGAGAGCTTCCTGATAGTCAAGCAGGATTTAGGAAATTTCGTGGAACACGTGATCATATTGCCAATATGAGGTGGATAATGGAGAGACAAAGGGAGTTTGGACAGAAAGTATACATATGCTTCATTGATTATAGCAAAGCGTTTGACTGCATTAATCATGAATTGATGTGGAAAACCTTGGGAGAAATGGGAATACCGAAACACTTGATTCAACTTCTTAGGGGTTTGTACGAAGATCAGATAGCGGTGATAAGGACTGAATATGGAGATACTGACAGATTCAGGATTAGGAAGGGAGTGCGGCAAGGATGCATTCTGTCTCCTTTCCTATTTAATATGTATGCTGAAAGGATAATGAGGCAGGCGGGAATGGATGAGGCTATGGAAGGAATAAAGATAGCGGGAAGAACAATAAACAATCTGAGATACGCTGACGATACAACACTATTGGCGGGTAAAAAAACCGATTTGGTAGAACTAATAAGAAGGCTCAAGAGTGAAAGTGAGAAAGCAGGACTCTACTTCAATATAAAGAAGACAAAGATCATGACAACAGAGGAGGAGGACAGTTTTGTAGTAGATGGAGAGGAAATAGAAACGGTAACTAGCTTCACGTTTTTGGGATCAGTAATAGAAAAAGAGGGAAAGTGTGATATGGAAATAAATCGTAGAGTAGCGATAGGAAAAACTGCAATGAATGGTCTGGAAAAAATATGGAAGGACAAACATGTGAGTATAGACACGAAAAAAAGATTGGTGAAGGCTCTGATCATACCAACAGTAACATACGGCAGTGAGACATGGACAATGACCAAGAAAATGAAAAAAAGATTAACGCATGCGAAATGTGGATATGGAGGAAGATGCAGAGAATATCATGGAAAGAGAAAAGGACCAACGATTGGGTGCGCATGAGTATCGGAATTGAGAATGAAGAGACACTACAACAAACAGTGCTAAGAGCAAAGTTGAGGTTCTTTGGTCATGTCATGCGATCAGATGGATTGGAAAAGGAAATGATGTTAGCATATGGAGAGGGAAGGAGAAAACAAGGACGACCAAGGAAAAAGTGGATGGACGAGATACATGAAACAACTGGAATGAATTTGGCAGAACTGAGAGATGCGACGGCGGACAGAAGGAAATGGAGAGGCTTGATCATGAAGGTCGCTAGAGTTCCAGGAACTGACAGCACAAGGTAACAAGGTAGTGCTGTTATAAGTAAAATTAAATTGTTGTTAATTGTTAAATTTTATAACATAGACCTGGTGTGACGTCACACTTCTCAGACCTCCCCCACCCACTCCATGTCACACATCGTCACAAATTTCCGACCGACCTCCCCCCCTAGGTGCGTGACGTCATTTATGGACGGCCCCTTAGGTCACTTGCCTTGTGATGGTAAAGTTATGGTTTTGAGTATTCCACTCAAGCAGTTACTATGTAGGGACCTTGAGCAAGTCCTTCACTGACAGTTGGTCAGCACCATTAATATTCTGTAGAGTGGTTGTATGTGCACTTTTGAACCCCTTTGGAAGGAGGTCCATCCACCAAATACAGTTGTATTGTATTTTACTGCAGATGTATGGGACAATTTATAATTTATAAATGTTTAAATAGGTCTTCATCTTAAGATTCTTATCAAACGTTCTGTGCCCTTAAAGGATGAAGTTCTGGGAAACTTTAGTAATTGTTAGAACTTAGAACTATTTGTGGATATATATTTTGTTGATTTTGGTTGTTGGTATTCTGTCTGAATTGTGTGATGTGTGTTTGTTTTACGTAGCTTTGGCATTTGCCTGTATGTCTGCGTTCATTCCGAAATATCTTCACCGATTCTTCCTCAAAGACAACACAAGCGTCATTCAGGGTGTCGTTAAGAAACTCATTCCTTTCAGTCTTATATCGTCTTATCCTAATACATCGCTAGTTATGACAAAACCTATACAAATGTGATGTTGACAGACGGTTGTGGCAACGTGAGTTGTAAGCGAGTGATGTATAGTGCAAATCTGGTTAAGGTTGTGAAAGCATGTCTGCACATGGTCTGAGAAGGTCATCTCTGGGTCCAAGATCAAACCCAGATCAGGCACATTATGGGAGAAAGAGGCAACAGAAAAGCAAGAGAGAAGTCGATTTTTAAGATCTGCTGACTATTAACGAACCCAGAAGAACCAGGTTTTCTTGAAGTTCATCCAGATGCAGTTGGTCAACATCCAGGCACCAAGTACTTTGGATGTCTGAAGGAGACAATGGCTTTGCATCTAGACCATAATAGACATGTGACAGAATGTCATCAGCATATCAATGAGCCCAACTCCCCTCACACAAGGAAGAAAGGACGAGGTCTTTGCAAGTGGATGATTTGAATTTTCATTGTTTTAATTTTCGTTGGACAATTGTCGACGAAGACGAGAGTCATACTGAATAGAATGACGATGATGATTATTGATTAGTAACTTCTATTGTGCGGGTGTCTAATGCACATCAACTGATGGCACACCAAACCGAATCTGTTATCAGGGCAAATCCAGAAGATCAGTAAGACAGAGAGAGCCTGATGATGATGCTGATTGATGGGCTGTGTGTATTTTAGAGTATTTGGCTGTTTTCTCTCATCTGATCGCCTTCCATGATCCGCAGTTGTGCAACCATCTGGACGCCATCGGATTCATTCCAGACGTAAGCTCCACCAACATCTCTTCCTTTTCCTCTCCATCTCTTCCTCCTTTGAAGTCATGTTTGGATCAGATGTTCTTTCTCTTTTTATTATCCAATCGTTTCAGCCTATATCTGTCACTTAGGTCATTTGCTGAATCTATGAGAATTTCATGCAGGAGAGACAGACAGAGACAGACATAGAGAGACAGATAGAGAGAGAAGAGGGAGTGAGAGAGAGGGTGTTTTATTACATTAGAAATACAACCATAGAGTCTTTTCTCTGAATGGAGAAAGTGGAGAGGTAGTGGAAGAAGGAACAGGGGAGGTTTTGTGTGGATTGGGAATGAGATTTTGAATGATGGAAAACGATGGAAAAGAGGTTTGCAGAAGATGAATGATGATTGTGGAAGAGACGAAATTTCGTCTGGCAAAAAGTTGGCCTGGGTTAGGGTCAATCTCTTATCTTATGCTTGATAAAATTAGAAATTGATTTACAGATGATATATAGGAGTGCCTTGCTTCCTATTGGGTGATCAGTTCATCTGTTGTCATGGTGATACCTTTTGTTTATTCTGTTCTTCGTAGCTCTATTCCATTCCGTGGTTCCTGACGATGTATGCTCGTAAGTGTCACTCTCTCTCTCTCTTTCTCTGTGTCCTTCAATTGGTCCACATGTGGTAGCCGATTGTTAGAGCACTCAGGTAGAACACACAGAGTACGGGTTCGATCCTCCTCTGAGACGGTTACTGTGTAGGGACCTTGAGAAAGTCCTTCACTCACAGTTGCTCAGCGCCATCGATTGATGCTTCGTCATTAGATAGTGGAGCTTAATAAAAGAATGCGTAATAATAGTAACAAGATTAAGACTACAGGGTGGCTCAAAATAAAATGTCCCACCGGATAAAATGCAATTTCTCCGCAACCAATTGAGATTTTTATACCAAACTTTCACCATTTACAGAGGAATGATTTTTCAACAATCCATGAAAATTTTACTAAATAATTTCCATAACTTCAAAAGTTACAGCTGTTTTAATATTAAATTTTATTTTTTCACATTTCCGAAGAAAAATTGACAGTTATTTACAATTTTCAATGTCAAATAAAATCGTCTTTCATTACGAAATCAGAATCTGTTGAGCAGTTTATCTCAAGGCATGTTCGAAGTGTCCACCCCTAGCTCTCACACAAGCTCGAAGTCTTTTTGTGAAGCTCAGTATGGCCTTGTTGATTGAGTCCTGCGGCAGCTGATTCCATATTAGCTGCAAGACTTTTTCAGCTCGTCAATGTTCTTCGGCTTCGGATGAAATGTCTTGTAACGTTCAAGCATAGCTCCCCAGACGTGATAATCAAGAGGGCTAAGGTCTGGAGAGTTTGGTGGCCATTCATCTTTGCCAATGAATTCACTGCAGTTGGTGGCAATGAAGCCTTGAGCCAACCTTGCCGTGTGAGCAGGCGCACCGTCAGTAAAAGATTAACAAATTGAGCGCTTAATATTATTTTAAAATATCTGCAATTATTAACTGTTTGCTTCATAAATTCTTTCTTTACAACTTGTAATGAAGTCATATGACGTCATGATTATTTGGGTGTTACAAAACAATTTCTCTGTGAAAAAATCTTAAAGAAATAACCATTATTGGACCGTTCATCTGCGGAAATTTGAAAAAATTGAATTTAATATTAAAACAGCTGTAACTTTTGAAGTTATGGAAATTATTTAGTAAAATGTTCATGGATTGTTGGAAAATCATTCCTCTGTAAATGGTGAAAGTTTGGTATAAAAATCTCAATTGGTTGCGGAGAAATTGCATTTTATCCGGTGGGACATTTTATTTTGAGCCACCCTGTATATAGAAAATTAATGTTTAATGAGAATTCAGTGACTGTCTTCAGATGATTCAGAAATCAAGCACAGTTTGAAAGATTAGATGAGTTTCCTTAACTGTGTTCTGATCTGTTAGTGGATGAAGTAGATGGGGGAGAGATGATGGAGTGGAGTGTGAGTGTTTGTCTTTGTTACTGTTGATGTTGTAGATGTCTTTCCACTGAATAAGATCTTCCATCTGTGGGATACTCTGCTTCTTGGCAATTCGTCATTTCCACTCTGCATTGGAGTCGCTATTCTCCAACAGCTCAGGGATCAACTGCTCTCCTTCGGATTCAACGAATGCATTCTTCTCTTCTCTGACATGCCAGGTAAACAATCTGGTAACAGGCGGCAGAACAACAGACAGACAGACAAATGCTGACACAGATGATGAGAAACAGAGAGACCAGATAAATGGATGGCTTCTTTATCATCTCTGCAGTTGAGGAATTGTTAGGAAATTGATTTCATTCTGATGCACAGTGATCATTATTGTTGCATCAGACATCATTCATTCTCTCTCTGTCTCTTTCTGTCTCTCACTCTGTCTCTGTCTCTCTCTTTCTCAGTTTATCTCACTTGAATATTTCATCTGTTGTCTTTTGTCAGTGAGGATGCAGTGGGTCCATCATAAGACGAACCATTTGCCCTCATTTGCTGTCAACTGTGTGTCAGATGTTTTGTCTTCCTGTGCAGAGATCGACATCGAACGATGCGTCCAGGACTCGATCAAGATCTTCTGCTCGACTCCTAAGAGCGCCACCTACAGACAACACGCGCTAACGACACCAAAGACATCGACAAAGCAACAGACGATGAAACCAGTTCTCTCTTATTATTCACAGGATTATCACGAAACACCAAAAACGCAGCTGGTAGAACATTTCATCTGTCTGTCTCCCTGGTTCTGTCTGATTCTGTCCGTCTGTGTGTATCTGTCTTTTTCTGGTTCTCTATTGCTCTCTGGCTGTCTCTGTCTTTCTGAATGTCTGGTTATACTGTATGTCTGTCTCTGTCTGTATGCCTGCCACTGTGCCATAGCATCTCTGTGTTTGACAATATATCTGTCTGTATTTGTCTGTCTTTCTGACTGTATATTTGTTCTTAGAGTGACTCTGAGCATTATCAGAACTTTATTACGCCCGAAGGCAGAAACAAAACATACATGCACAAATCTGAACAAACATGATTCGCGTCGCCCTCCTCCTTTATCCAAGCTTGGGACTGGAGCTACCAGAAAACAGAGGAGTTCGGATGGCGGATCCTTTCTAATAATGACAGCATTGATAGCAGTGGTAACTCATTGGAACTCTGATGGACTGAAGCAATGAATGAATGGAGAACAATCTTGGTTACAAAAAGAGTCTTAGATTTTTCCTTCTGATGAACGTCTGAGTTGTAGGAAGTCGGTCTTATATCATCGGATCATCTCATTTCTCCTTTTAACGTCTTTATGTGGTATCTGAATGTTTTCTTTGTTTTTCTGTGTTTCATTTGTTGTCGTGCAGTCAATGGAGCCGATTGCTGTGGAGGAGCTGAAGGTGGAGAAGTTTCCGAGGATCTCTGCGGAGGATCTCATAGAGCTCAGTGAACTGATGGGACCTTTGTCTGGACTCAGTCCCTCGAAACGACTCAGAGCCTCAAAACCAGTGCTCGTCGTCATAGACGTCCGACCGGAAGAAGAGTATCCTTCCAGATTATGGCAGAAGGATGCTTGAGCTGAAGAGTTAATGTAAATGTAGACGTTCTTCTATAGTGACCGTATGACCTCGACCCTGCTCATCTTTCAATGAATTGATCGGGTGAGATCCTTCACCAACACTTTCCCGTTTGAATGGGTGCCACACCATTTAAGGTCCCGCTGTCAAGACCCGTTCTACCCGAGATTTAAATCTCTGAAATAAGCCACCTTCGTGAAGCGAACCGAGATCCACATGCTCTCTTAAATAGAAACGCATGAGACACAGTCTACGCTCTAACCAATGTAGCTAACTGGGGCAGAAGAGAGGAGTAGAGCGGATGAGGAAGATCAGGAGAGAGGGGAGATGAGGGCCAGCTACGATGGTTGATGAAAAGAGAAAAAAGATAAGAGATGAGATGGACGAAAATGGGAAGAAAAAGAACAGAAGCTAACTCTGCCTTTGCAGAGACCAGGCAATGAGAAATTACTCTCATTGCATCTCTTTCTTTTGAGTTTAATGTCTGATATATAATCGAATCTGATTTTTAACTTACTTGGTTCCCATTTTAAGAGAAGAGTTTCACCTCTCCTCTGTTTAACACCAAAATAATTGTTTTCTTTTTCTAAACTGATTGAGTTAAGCCTCATCTGATGATGTATTGAGATGCTTTACGGCATTTGGTTGTTACATACATGAACAGGAGAGAGGTTCTTCATTCATTTGATACTTATTCTCCAGCAGATGTGAATTAGATTTCTTGTCATTGTTCCTTAATGGCGGTTTGAAGATTTAAGCGTGGTTCGTTTCCTGGCAGCATAAACATCCCTTTCCACTCTGCATTCAGTCCAGAGGGAGATCTCAATCCATGTCCTTCCGTTCAGTCGCTCAACCAGAACAAGAATCCCATCAAGGTCGTCATCGGTGGAAGTCGTGGCAAACACGCCTGTCACGTGAGTTGCTAGACATCTTTCGTAGATGCATTTGCATTTCTCTTGTTTTCTCTTTTTCAATTTTAACTCTCCGATTTTCTTAATAACTGGTCGTGAGATGTGCAGCAGATGTCCTGCTGATGATTAATATACACAAAGACTGTCTTTGTTTCTTTTTTAAGTTCCGTGTATGTTACCAGAATTAGCAGAAGAGCCAACTGATTAGTAAGAAAGACAGATATCACAAATATATGCAGAGGTTACTTCTTAATACGAGTAACTGCTTTCATTAGACATTTGTATCATTGAATGAAATCACATGCACACACACACACAGAGCACCTCTGATTGGTGTGCACTGTGAGAGGCGCTATATAAATTGATAGATACAATACAACGCACGCACACACACAAAGGCTGACAGATATACAGACCTTGCGTAATTCTTCTTAGATGATCTCGTAGAGTTAAAGAAAATCGCAAATGGTCAAATAGTGTGATATGTTATGTGTTTGGTTGTTGTGAAGATGTGAAAGAAATATCATAAATGTCATTTCTGTTTTCCTCTTTTCCACAGTCACAAGAACAAGACCCAGACAAGTCTTTCCATTATACACCGTGTCTCAAAATAAACTGTGCTAAATTGTTTCTGTCAGAACTTCGTCAAATTTCCACCAATTTTAATACTTTTTGGTAGGTAGATGGCAAAATGGCCGAAATTTCATGCTATACATAAATTTTCCACATCACCTGACTCATATAACCGCACTACCTTGTTAACACAGATGTACCAATTTTGTATATAACGCTTACATTTTATTACATGCAACAAGCTATCTGACGACTTAATTAGCACGCAGTAAAGTAAAATATGGTTTACTTAGCAGAGTTTATATTTGTTATGACAGATCTGCTTAAAAGTGTTAGAATTGGTGCTCGAAATGTGCCCCGCTTACACGGACACAAGCGCTTAGACGGCGACGCCACTGGCCGATAGCAGCATCAACGATCGACTGGTCAAAGCGCACCCACTCGTCGATTAGACGCGTTTTGTTTTGAGTTCGTTGACGTTGGCTATTCTGGAGCGGTAAACCTTCTCCTGCAGCACACTCCATATGCTATAGTCGACTGGGTTAAATTAAGATCCGGAGAATTCGGCGCGCTTTGACCAGTCGATCGTTGATGCTGCTATCGGCCAGTGGCGTCGCCGTCTAAGCGCTTGTGTCCGTGTAAGCGGGGCACATTTCGAGCACCAATTCTAACACTTTTAAGCAGATCTGTCATAACAATTATAAACTCTGCTAAGTAAACCATATTTTACTTTACTGCGTGCTAATTAAGTCGTCAGATAGTTTGTTGCATGTAATAAAATGTAAGCGTTATATACAAAATTGGTACATCTGTGTTTAACAAGGTAGTGCGGTTATATGAGTCAGGTGATGTGGAAAATTTATGTATAGCATGAAATTTTGGCCATTTTGCCATCTACCTACCAAAAATTATTAAAATTGGTGGAAATTTGACGAAGTTCTGACAGAAACAATTTAGCACAGTTTATTTTGAGACACGGTGTATATGTATAATATACATCGGGAACAGGAGATTTCCCCCCCGAAATCTTCCGGACAATTTTCCCCCGGAAAATTTCCCCCGGAACATTTCCCCCCGGTCATTTCCCCCCCGTATCGCTTGATTGACTTTGATAACAAGACTCAATTGGGAAATCAATTAGGAAATCAATTAGTTAGGGATGAAAAGCATAACAAGTCTTTTTGATGTTTGGTTGTTTAATAACAGCGCAGTTGAAGGATGGAATAAGACAAAGATCGGGAACAGGAGATTTCCCGGAAATTTCCCCCGGAATTTCCCCGACTTCCCCCCCGGAAAATTCCCCCCGGGACATTTCCCCCCGGTCATTTCCCCCCCGTATCGCTTGATTGACTTTGATAACAAGACTCAATTGGGAAATCAATTAGGAAATCAATTAGTTAGGGATCAAAAGCATAACAAGTCTTTTTGATGTTTGGTTGTTTAATAACAACGCAGTTGAAGGATGGAATAGAAAAATGCAAGCCGCCATGTCTTGCAACCATCCTAATATCTGGAGCTTCCTACGCGTCCTTAGGCGAGAACAGAGCCTGAACAACGTTCAGCTGAGCCAGCTCTTCGCAGGACACACTCCACAACAGCCAAGGAAGAAATACAAAGATTGTTCGATCAGAATCTCCAACATCGTTTCTGACTTCCAAAACCGTGACATCTTAGACTATTTGAAGGCAATTGCCCTTAACATCAGTCTGTAAACACAATGTCTGTTGGTTGTTTAATGTAGCTAGTTAACTTTCTATCTTTATAACTACATGATTTTTAATGTAGCGTAGCTTTCTTTATTTCTAACTAGACGATTAAACATTTGAACTGTTTTGAACTAATTTTTTTGTACATACATACATACATACATACATACATACAAACATACATACATAGCGATACGGGGGGAAATGACCGGGGGGATATGTCCCGGGGGGGAATTTTCCTGGGGAAATGTCGGGAAATTGGGGGGAAATTTCCGGGGGGAAATCTCCTAGACTCATATACATCGTATTAGCACATATAGGAACGTACTCCCGGTTGTTGCCCTCTGTTCTGATTAATAAATATTATTTGTGTGATATTGATGATATATATATAGGCCTATGTGTGAATTCTTCTTGTGTGATGGTTGTCATGTTTTGTAGTTTGCTGATGCTCTGATTCGCCTTGGATACACCAAAGTCTGTGTTCTTCATAAGGGAATTGACGTCCTACGCAGTGCAAGCGTCCTTTCCATTCCACCGGTCGACCTTTGACCTCGTGCATGCAGCCAGAACATGATGCTAACCAATGGACATAATTATGGACTCATTGGACGCTAGCCATTGTGCTCTTGCACTGGGAGTTGCGTATATCAGCCGATTACAACGATAGGATAGGAACTGATTCCCTAGGACAATCTCAGGTTCTGAGTCGTTTGCTGATGAGCGCCAGAATAATATGAAACACAGCTGGTCATACCCCGGAGCATTAGAGTCATGAACTTAGCTAATTAATCAAACTTGCATTTAATGTTATCTTTTAATCAGATGCAGCAGCAGCAGATTTGTTTTAGGAGTCTTGAATAGTGAGTCGGTTGTGTGTAGAAAATGTCGGTTTATAACATGAGGGGTAGTCCATTAATTATGTCAAAAATTTTTAGGCAGTTCAGTTTTTGACCCTCCCCTTGTCAACAACTGTCAAACATTGAAGGACCCCTTAATAAAATTGTCAACAATCGCAGAACCCCCCTACAAAAAATAAACAATGGCTCAATATCGTATTTAAGTATTTATAAAGCGCCTCTCGTAGGGTGAACCGTTCAGAAGCGCTCCCAGTGTGCTAAGCCCTGCGAAAATAAACAGGTTTTGAGAAAAGCGAAGGAAGAAGAGAGACTGCCAGAGAGAATTTTAGAGCGAACAGAAGGAGAAAGAGTACATTCCAAAGAGAGGGACCAATTGAAGCAAAGGAACGAGCCTGAGCCATAGCAGTTCTACTACGGGGAACCAAGAGGTCAAGTCTATTGCAGGAACGAAGTGGACGGTGGGAAGCTGAATGAGGCCTTAGTATTACGCCAACCAGATATTGCGGGGCAAGACCCCTCTGAGCCTTGAAGATGAGAGTGAGGATTTTAAATTGTATGCGAGCAGGCAGAGGGAGCCAATGAAGTTCGTCAAACATAAAGGTATACAGATGATTATGAGAGTATCTGGGAAGGCGGGCTATCAGTAGGCCTAGAGCAGCTGCGTTGAGGACCGGCTGATTGGCTGAAGAGGAGAGAGACGAACCTTAGGAAGACCAACAAGAAGGGAATTGCAGTAGTCAATCCGAGAAAATATAAAATCATGAACTAAAAGTAGTGAAGACGGAGGAGGAGGCAGAACGACGAATAACCCCGAGTAGGGTTGCCACCCGTCCCGACTTTGTCGGGACAGTCCCGATTTCGGGGTAAATGTCCCGAGTCCCGACTTGACCTAGTCGGGACAGGCAAATGTCCCGACTTTCAGATGTTTGACCGAAAAACCTGGTGGGGACAGCGAAATGTCCCGACTTTTAGATTTTTGACCCCCAAAAAGGTTGTCTCGCATCCCAATTTCGAGGAATTCGTACAAATAAGGTCTTGTCTTCAGCAATCTGTACAAGTTCAACAGAAATTTCGTTTGAAAAAGCAAAAAAAAAAGGTCATCAGAAATTTCTTGGGAAGCGATCAAGGTTTTTTGGTGTCTATTAAGCGGTCATCTATGTTTTTCCCAAAATGTCCCGACTTCCTAGTTCCGAAAGGTGGCAACCCTAACCCCGAGACGCCTTCAGTGAAAATAGGAGGAGCAGTGTTACCACTCCTATGTTTTTCCTCCAAGATCTATGTTTTTTTGCCTCATCTATGTTTCTATGTTTTTTTTCCAAAAATCTATGTTTTTTTTCCATGGAAGTTTTTCTGTTTAAAAAAAGGTTCTTTTATCAGCAATTTCAATAAAAAAGCTATTTCTTTGAGCAATTCTTATTGGGACGTGACGATTTGTTGATTTGTTGGCATGCGATGACTTTTTTTTTGCCTGTCGACATTTTTTGTGGCAGATTCCCGCAAAATTGAGAACTGGCGGTTTTTTGACCGGTACGCTCAACAAAAGCTCTGATAATTCCTGAATTTCACCTAATTCTACACGCAATTCCTGAAAAACCGTGTCTATGTTTTTCTATGATTTTTTAGCGGGTGATCTATGTTTTTCCTAAAATGTTGAGTGGTAACACTAATAATAGGCCTATTAGCGTGCAATACATGTAGAATCACTGTTAGATTTTTTTACACTAAAAAATGCAATCTCGAATATCAAAATATATGAGTTTAATTTATTACCAGCTTTTAGTAGTATTAATCATTAAGCACTTTATACATTTTAGCATTAGGCCTACTTAATGTTTAAGCTACCATTTTGAAGGGTCTGCGTTGATTCAGTTACAGTTAGGCTACAGTTAATGGGCTAGGTAAGCTGTGTAAGCTTTTATTGCCCATGTCTTTGCATCCAACTGTCCAGTTTATGTTTGAATGTGGTCAAGCTTGTTGCAGTCACTACTTCCTGTGGTAGCTGGTTCCAACGATCCACAATTCTTTCGCTAAAAAAGAATTTTCTTACGTCCAAACGCACATGTTCACGATACAGTTTCATGTTATGTCTTCGCAAATTTACACTGGTTGCCTTTCTAAAGAAAGTCTTTTCGTCGATAGTTTCCAGAATCCAGACGATGGAGGATTTTGTAGGTTTCGATCAGATCCCCCTCATTCGTCTTCTTTCCAAGGAGAAAAGACCTATAGCATTTGAAGTCTTTCTTCATACGGCATTCATAAAAAATTATCTCATTAATATTCATTACAGATTATGGATATTTTCAGCCTGTAGTTATTGTTCCGATAAGTTGTTATCGGAGTCTTCTATCGCAAAAGCAACTGGTTCCAAAGTTCATGTAATTTAAGAATCATTTTTAAGAGTAGGCCTATGTCTATAGGCCTAGACAAACTAAAAAGAGGGTAATCCTCCAGTTAGGTGCTCAAATTATTTTGCATTGGTAGGCCTATCCATTGAAACTGCAGTTTAGCTTTTCATCAATCCGACTTCTGTTTAACAAGAATTGTTTTCATCAATCCCACTTCTATTTAGCAAGAATTCTTTTCATCAATCCCACTTCTATTTAAGCAAAAAATCATTCTGATCAATACAACTTCTAGTTTCATGAGAAACTATTTTACTCAATCCATTTACGCAATATTATCACAGTATAAATAATTAAAATTGTAATTATTTATACTGTGATATTATTCAATTAAGTAAAAAAATCATCAATCCAGCTTCCATGAAGGTACGTAGGCTAAAAGTTGGATTGATGAAAATATATTTTTAACGTAAAAGTTGGATTTATGAAACTAGTTTCTTGTTAAACTTAGCCTAAAGTTAGATTTATGTAAATAATACTTGCGTAAGCTAGCTATTTGGACGTTGGATTGATGTCGTCGACATTGGCATTAAAATGTCAAGTACTGTATATTAAACGTTACTATTCTTGCTCAGCGGTTTCCCTTGTAATTACCTTCTCCAATGCTGTTCGTGACCTGGTACGTAGTAATCTTACTCTCTCGTTTGCTTACCACATCTCTAACCTTTCTCGGTCTAGCTTCTATCATCTGAGACGTCTTCGAGCGATTAGGTGATCTGTTTCCTCCTCCATTTTTACTAGGCCTACTATGGTTATGCATTCGTTTGCACACGTATTGAATACTGCAATTCTGGTCTCCCGAAATGTCACTGTTGTCTCCAGTGCAATCAGTGCTTAATGCAGCTGCCCGCTTGATAGCCCGTCTTCTTCGCTTCTCACATTTCGACCTTCATGACGGAGCATCGATATCTACATTGGCTTCCTCTCATTGCCCGAATTAGGTTTAAAAATCCTCTTTCTTACATCCATGGTAGGGTGGTCATTATATAGTCATATGGTAAAAAATGAAGTTTAAGCTAGAATTCTGGACGCCCTCTCAATTTTTTACACCTGTCAATTGTAGCATTCGGACAACATTTCAACTTCCTACTCCAACTGGAAGACGGTGCTGACGGACCAGTGGCGTAGCAAGGTTTTGGGGCCCTTGTACAGAGCTTTGGTGGTGGGCCCCTTCCCCTTCAACTCCCTTCGATTAAAAAAAGCGCTGTGCAATAGCGTACGTTGTTGTATACAACAAATATGGTCAGATAATCAAATTGGACAAGTCACAAGTGTCAAGTCTACGGTGATCTAAGAGGAAGAATTCTAACAGTTAATACGTTCGTTTGAGCACTTTCTCTTGGGAAAAAATATCCACCACTTTTGAAATTTTTTACAAAACATTATTACGGGCATGGGTATAGGTAAACGCGACTATTTTCAGCTCGCAATTTACTTTAAACGCTGATCTACGGACATTTCCAATTTTGAATCGGACTACCGCTGCAAAATTACGGCGCCATTTCTGATTTCTCATAACGTCATACGGTCCCACGGGCATTTTCGCCGATCCCAGGTGAGTAGAGCAAAAAATTTCGGACTAGTCAGGATAATTTATCGTTTTTGCTTACTTAATAATATTATATGCATGGCATTTCAATACCAATGTCTAGGATAATTGTCATCAATCCAACTTCTACTTAGGCAAGAAATATTTTTCATCAATCCAGCTTCTATTTAAGCAAGAATTATTTCTTCTTTAATCCACTTTCTGTTTATGGAAGAATTATTTTCATCAATCCAACTTCTTCTGAAGCAAGAGTTATTGTCGCCAATCCAGCTTCTATTTAAAGTTATCCTATATAAAATAATTTAAAGCGTTAAAACGATAAATTATCCTGATTAGTCAGAAAATTGTTGCTCTACTCACCTAGGATCGGCGAAAATGCGTCCCACGGCAGCCTATAATACTGCATTCGCAAGGCATTTCGGGACTTCTCCGACAAGCCAAAGACGTCATCTAGCTACATTGGGAAGACATGCGTATGTTTAGTCTCATACGCCTCTATGCTATTATACAGCAAGTATGTATGAATGATGTAGTTTATGCACGCTTGAATGCATGCATGTATGTATGTATGTATGAATGTATGTATTAATGTAAGCATCAGTATGTATGCTTGTAGGCCTATGTATGACATGCACATGGTCACAAATTACTGTAACGTACCCCTCCCCGGCGTCAGGCCCTACCTTCGTCCTGTCAACCGGTTCGGGGATTCCGTGATGATGTTGAACAGCAGGAGAGGAAGTAGAGGAAAACGTCGTGGAGTGGTAGGCTGGACACTTCTCGCAAAAAGGTTCTTGTTCAACACCATACTTACTTACTTTTGTCCTCTTAAATAGTTCAACAGTCGACTTTGATAGTTCTACCGTCTTGTCTACCATTCCTAATCTAATTGAAGGTTGAAACATATTAATTACTACACAGTCTTGTAGATTTTCAGTTCTACTTTTATTATGTAACCATATTAAGCAAATAAGATACAAACTATGACAAATACGAAAACATATCTAAAACTAACTATAATCCTACACAGAAATGCAAACACATATAAATTTAGACAATACCAAAGGGTTTTACTTAACTTCCCCAATCGAAACTTCTGAGACAAGGCACTCGAGGTTCCAAAACGAATACCAACACCAGAACGCACTTCTCGGTAGAAGCATCGCTTCTTCTCAGCAACGACACTTCACTTCTTTCTTAACTTTCAACCGGATCAGAGGACGCGGATACCTTAAGACCGATCCATGCATCATGAAGACGGGAAACACATAACCGATACCCCTTCAACGTTTCCTTCGACCGTAAATCAGACGAAACTCTCGTCCAATATAAGTCCTTAAACACGTCCTATACCTGTCCTTCTACTTCTCAGGAACCTGGCATACCCGTCGACTACATGTCCGACGAGAGCCCAATACATGTCCTTCCACTTCTGACGAACCTGGCGTACCCGTCGACAACACGTCTGACGGGAGCCCAGACTGAGCAAAACTGGCCGCTTATATACCTTACTTTGGTGGGAAAGTTTCGCGGACACGTGAAAGTGCGGTCAATCCCCCTTGCTCAGGTCGGCTGCACCTCGATTCGCCTCATTGCCTTTCTACGTGAAAGCTCATCCTGTCGGCTCTTTAAAGTTAATTTCCGTCAACAGTCAACGGAAATGGGCCTATTGATCTGTCCTCTACAAAGCGGTCATCCCCGGAAACCGGCCAATACTATCTTCCCTTGAAGTGGCGAATCGACGCCGCTTATCTAATTACTCAAACATTGCCGCGTCAAAACCAATAAGATCAATACAATGACCGTCGATCAATCGTTCGGCCGTAAGGACCCCACAAGGCGTAGTCAGATAGGCTACAATAGCAATTAAATATTAACTTATTATATCTTGTAACCCGTTTTCAACGGTCGTTACACTGCCCCCCACTTTCTCTATTTTTAAAATACCCTCTGTTGGACGAGGAGATTTTTAAAAAGGTAAAACATGTCTATCCTTACTCCAAAATCAGGTAACGTTAAACAACATTTAAGAAAACACACAGCACAGAAAACGATTAAAAAGTACAGTGCTGAAAATACTCCATCGCACTGCAAAATCAACCAATTGGGTGCACATCTACATAGACCACCGTGACTATGGCTGCATATGGTCAGAGCATCAAGCTTTTCAAAAGCATACTTTGAGACCAGCACCAAATCGTAATCATGGTTCCTTCTAACGCACCCCTTTGGTTAATCGAACTCCCATGGTGACAATCAGAAACCCACTGTCAACAACAGTTGAACAACTACATAGCGATTTTCAAAAGCAACAGTCAATGCACCGTTAAACATCTATAGAGCATATTCCTGAATCTCTAATCAGAAAGTCTTCTCACAAAAGTTATTATCGCTTTGCATTCAAAATGGCAAAGCTTCATACAATGTTTTGCAATAAAAAAATCGTTATCACTGTCCATTCAAAATTAAATAGACTGATCTCACTGTTAATCTCAACAACCGTTAGCAATGTTCATTTAATACAGTAACTCTATTGCCAGAAGTATTCAAAAAGACTTATCAATATTTACATCGCTCTACCGACAGATTCATTTAGTTACAGTCATTCACGGTTACTTTCTTACGGCAAACAATGACTTAAGAGCTACAGAGAAAGATCTAAATCAACCATTATTTTATTTTACGAGACTAGGGACATCACCAATACATCAGGTCATGTAAAATACCACTAAGGCGTCTACCACAAAGACTATACTCGGCATCTAGTTGGGTATCAGGCCTACGTTTAAAGGCATACCAGACAACTCACCTAAGTCTCAAATTACGCCATATTCACAACCTGACTTCTAGTCCCGTTCTCGTCTACTTTTAAATACAGAGGCAGTCACTACTAGAAATTGGCACTGCTACTTCTATCAAGCAGAATTCCAAACCTAGTTTTACACAAAGTGCATCTGAACCTCTTACTCATATATCAGAGACCGAGCCCTAGGCTTAGGCCTCTAACCACAAAGTTAGCCTAAAGTGCGGTTCATGTAGACCCTTGCCTACTCTTATCAAAGTTTACCACAAGTTACCATGGCGAAACGCTAACCAATTACTCTGTCGTGCCTAATATTACATATCATCGTTATTAGAGGAACGCAAACCAATATGAATTACTTGGTCGGAGTTCACACTAAATCAATGCATTAATAATACCATCCTAGTAGGTCAATACTCAATAGAAACCAGCTAATTACTCAAATTAAGACAACTAGGCAAGCTCATCCTAATTATCAAACTTCAATATGCAACGCAAATCTTAGTCATCAGAATTTAGAGAGCAAATCTTATTAGCACTATTTAGCATGTAATGGCTTTAACATGCATGGGAAATAAATCTTATTCATCAAAATTCAACATAAAATTTCACTCTGATTATTTTATAATCTCCGCAATTAAGCGGTGTTCTAAATATGCTCAGCTCATAATGAAGACAAGCATTTAACCCCTCGTTATCAATTATTAACTACCTCATCAGAACTCCTGCGAATTTATGTACCGCTCAACCACACAAAATTATCAACTATTAACCTTACACTCTTAGCAGTTATAGTAACTGTCTCTATGCAAGGCTATTTTATGCATTATGTATTACAAAACCATAGAAGTTTGCCTCGTTAACTCTAGGGTTCCTAACGGCAACAACGTCTATGTTAAATCTATATATCCGTGATAAATGTTCAATCAAAATAGAATAGATTCATCATAATAGAACACAAATATCAAACTTCTCGTTTCAGGCAATTAAAAATTCCCCAACCATTACGCGGTCAAAACAGAAAATCTTCCCAGAGCAAATACAAGGGAATAATCTCTACAAGCTTGGTCACACTGACTAACCACATAGATTGCAACAGGAAAGCGACAGTCAAATCTATCACTTGCCAATGCAGAGTATTAATCTAATTTCACCTTAATCAATACGACAAAGCACCTATTATCACTACTAACACCATCAACATAAACACTTTAGACTCAGTTTCAATACTCAGCCTACACAGTTATAAAATGACAGTTCAATAAAAGCAAAGTACTAGACTTAGTAAGTATCATCACAATTCCACATAAAAGAAGAGATATTTTCTTCAGGCTAAAAAAAGTATCGCCATTACGCGACAGAAGTTTCTTTCTACAATACTATCTACAGTCCTCAAAAGAAAATACTAAGTATTCTACTCAGTTCGTTCATCAAAAACATACAAAACACGAAGATTACTTTTCCTCAAGCTTCAAAACCCATCGCAATTAAGCGACAGAATAAGGTTCATAACAGCTCAGACCTGAAGGATGGTGAGGTCATTCCTAAACAGTGTCGGCTAAAACCACCGTGCGGCCTTAACAAAATGTAGCACCGCAACCATATAGCCTCCAATACCCAAAAATCGATAGATGACGGCGTATACAAGTCACTCACCAGACAACGGAAAGCAGCTTCAAGGACGAATTACCTATCTACTTGCAAGGAACAATAATAATAATGTCAACTCTACAGTTAAACTCCACAATCAATGGTACACTTATCCCAATTAGAACATCGACAACTAACTAATTAAAGACAACTTCAAAACGACAATTATTATCCTTTCTCCACTTAATCACAACGCTATCTCTCACACCAGCGACAGTCTCGTCGTAATGGGGAGTAAATTATACCTGGAGGCATTCCTGTCACTTTCATTTTTCGGCCACAGCATATGCCTTTACACAAAACAACAGTACGTCACCATTGGTCACCATAACCAACTGCTCTGCACAATACCTAAATGGCCACAACAGTTTTAGACATTAAACCAACAGACCTAATCATCAAATTCTCAAAACGTCTAACACGTTCGCTTACACATCAACTATCATCAGGTCGTCCTCGGCTTCTGGTCGGTGTTTCAGGCTTACGTTTAAAAGCAAACTACACAACCGGCCTAGACCTATCAACTTACCAACTTACCGTAGGGCCTTCTAACCCACAGCACTAAAACAATGACCAAAATCTCGCGCATTTTCGCGTTATTTCCATACAGCTAAACAAAAAAAACAAACTCTCTGTTCTCTCACAGCAACACAACTTCTATGCACAAAGATTCTGGGGCATCTTCTCTTCATGTACACCATTCAGGCAGTGTAGGCTACTATATCTCACTCAAGGGCTGTAGCAACATACACAACTGAAAATCGTAAACGTTTTGGGCCACTAAATCTTTCTGCAGTTACCTCTCCCCGCAGACAGAATATCATCCTAATAGAACTTCAACATCACAAAACTGCAAAATGGAGGCTAATCAGACTTTTTCTGAAAGTCTGTATTTGTATTTGACTCTCGCTTGGCAAAAATCCAGATACTAATAAATCTAGACCCAAGCAACAGTCTTAGTCGGATTAAAAATTATCTCTTAATTAAAACATCTCGATCAAAAGACACAAGCACTATTAAAACGATTCAAATACAAGTGACCAAATAGCAACTTGATAACTTTCTTCAAAAGCTAGCTCTACAATAAACACCATAATTATGGTCTCTTAAACTCCATATTAGGCCTACATATTATGGTCTCTTAAACTCCATATTCCAATTAAACTACATTGACAAAAGTTCACGCTTTCCACAAGTGCCTTGAATAGTTTCAAACAGACTGGGTCTTCGGTCAAATCCAGAACTATCTGGTAGGCGTGTCTGATGGTTGGGACCATTCAACATCTCCATTCACATCAATCAACTCTCTAGAGTTCCGGGTTTTTCCCACGACAGACTTTCTATTTAATTACAAAACCATTCTTGGGTTGCAAGGGGGTCAATAACTGTATTTCATATAACACTGATTCAATATACCATTTTGACCATTCAACAGGAAATATAAGCCAACCAGATTCCAACACGCTTCTACTTCTTTCTGGTAGGACAACACAGATTAAAAAAAACCAAGAAAACAAAGCCCCACAATTATTATTTCCATGCAGGCATGCACTTCGTTACCTTAATCTTACATTTTTGTGAATGCCTTGCTTCACCTTACAATCTTTAGCTGTCTTGTCTTCTTTCTTCTCCTCTGGAAGGGTGGTTCTTGGCACGAAGAACTGAACATCTGGCGGAGGAAGTGGATTGGACGGGCGATTCTCATGAGACCAAGTTTCGGCAGATTCGGTAACCAACGACTTTCTATCTTGAGTTTCGTCATCCAGAGTCTCGGAGAGTTGGAGGAGGCAGGAACATGTGTCGTCACAGGCCTGTTGACTACATTCTGCAGGGATATCAAAGTATTCGAGCCACATCTAGTATGTGCGGTGACCAGTCGGATTTCTGCAGAACTTGGATGGGGAATGGCTGGAAGTTGGCGTGTGTGTTCCGAATCTGAGCGTAGCGGTAGTTCAATGGATTGATTAGATAGTGGACCCGATGATGAAGACGACGATGTGGCGGCGGCGGCAGCAGTGATGGTAATCGTTGTCGTTGAGAGAGGTGGATCTTGGGTGGTTACAGGCAGAAACTGACCTGGCTCAGCTACAGCAAACAGGGTCGATGTAGAGTTGATAGTGGTTGACACTGGTTGTGATGATGGCAATGGCAGGCAGAGGATGATTAAGTTCAGCGACGGCGAGGGAAGCTGGCGTTTGTTGTTGTAGGCTTGGTGGTGGTTGCAGTGGTGATGGGCGGAGTCTGAGTGGTTTCATTTTCAGAGGTGGCTGTAACTTGCGGACCAAAAGTACCATCACGGAAGAGGGTTGTGTTGATAATGACGTCAGAGGCGGAAGTTGTTTGACTTCAGTAATTAATCGTTCCTGGAAAGCGCGTAGAATTCATCCAGATCTCTTGGTTGGGATTTTATTTCACGACGGAAGTCGAATAGCTGACCCCCGACGCAGGTTGTTTCAGTTGTGCGAGCGACAGTGTTCGGCGGCCATCTTGGGTAGAACGGATAACAGGCTCTTGGATGATAGGTGGGTTCAAGACGACGAGACATGTAGGCGGAGTCTATCGGTTGGGATATTGAAACGCTGTCGGCTCCACAAGTAACTGGCTGAACGGCTGCTAGGCGTACTAGTGTTAATCCTGCAGGCGTTTCGGAAAAACCCAGGTACTTTTCATAACCTGGCTCCATTGGTTTCAGGCTGAACCTCAGCGCGATAGCGAGAGAAAGCAGAGGGAGGAGCTTGATAAGGGAAACCCAAATAATCATCGCAACTGCCCTCCCCAGGTCTCAGATTACAAACATTTGCTCTCAACCTCCCAACATCATCTCTTAACAAGTTAGATTTAAAATCAAAACGTGTTCGCATTTCTGTAGATTCAATTAACAAGTCTACATTTCTACGACTACGTTCTGACAGCTGATCATCTATTCTAAATGATACATGCACAGAATCACTTATATCTCGTTCTAATCTGTCTGGATTAAGAAGATTAAAATCAACATGCTCTCTTCTCTCTGTATCTGTCTCTCCGTAATGAACAGACAAACCACCTTCGCTTTCACTTTCACTTTCTCTTTCAAGCTCAGACGCATTTACAAATAAATCCTCCAACCTTCCTTCTTTCATCAAATCTAATCTTTCTTCCTCCTCTCCTGCATCCTTAATCAAATCTTGATCAAGACCCTGTCGACTGCGCCAATTGTAACGTACCCCTCCCCGGCGTCAGGCCCTACCTTCGTCCTGTCAACCGGTTCGGGGATTCCGTGATGATGTTGAACAGCAGGAGAGGAAGTAGAGGAAAACGTCGTGGAGTGGTAGGCTGGACACTTCTCGCAAAAAGGTTCTTGTTCAACACCATACTTACTTACTTTTGTCCTCTTAAATAGTTCAACAGTCGACTTTGATAGTTCTACCGTCTTGTCTACCATTCCTAATCTAATTGAAGGTTGAAACATATTAATTACTACACAGTCTTGTAGATTTTCAGTTCTACTTTTATTATGTAACCATATTAAGCAAATAAGATACAAACTATGACAAATACGAAAACATATCTAAAACTAACTATAATCCTACACAGAAATGCAAACACATATAAATTTAGACAATACCAAAGGGTTTTACTTAACTTCCCCAATCGAAACTTCTGAGACAAGGCACTCGAGGTTCCAAAACGAATACCAACACCAGAACGCACTTCTCGGTAGAAGCATCGCTTCTTCTCAGCAACGACACTTCACTTCTTTCTTAACTTTCAACCGGATCAGAGGACGCGGATACCTTAAGACCGATCCATGCATCATGAAGACGGGAAACACATAACCGATACCCCTTCAACGTTTCCTTCGACCGTAAATCAGACGAAACTCTCGTCCAATATAAGTCCTTAAACACGTCCTATACCTGTCCTTCTACTTCTCAGGAACCTGGCATACCCGTCGACTACATGTCCGACGAGAGCCCAATACATGTCCTTCCACTTCTGACGAACCTGGCGTATACCCGTCGACAACACGTCTGACGGGAGCCCAGACTGAGCAAAACTGGCCGCTTATATACCTTACTTTGGCGGGAAAGTTTCGCGGACACGTGAAAGTGCGGTCAATCCCCCTTGCTCAGGTCGGCTGCACCTCGATTCGCCTCATTGCCTTTCTACGTGAAAGCTCATCCTGTCGGCTCTTTAAAGTTAATTTCCGTCAACAGTCAACGGAAATGGGCCTATTGATCTGTCCTCTACAAAGCGGTCATCCCCGGAAACCGGCCAATACTATCTTCCCTTGAAGTGGCGAATCGACGCCGCTTATCTAATTACTCAAACATTGCCGCGTCAAAACCAATAAGATCAATACAATGACCGTCGATCAATCGTTCGGCCGTAAGGACCCCACAAGGCGTAGTCAGATAGGCTACAATAGCAATTAAATATTAACTTATTATATCTTGTAACCCGTTTTCAACGGTCGTTACAGTATGGCATTGTATGCATGCATGTAATATAGATATGTTTGAATGTACACGGTGATTCATTAAAAAACGTCCCCCTGTATATTTCACTGTAACTCCGTCAAATGTCATGCTATGTGAAAGAAATTTTAAAGGAAGACAGAGGAGTTATTTCTAAACATTAGGAAAGTTAAAGTTTATGTTCAAATTGACCCCCTTTGGAAGCTACGCATGCGCGAAGACGAGTACGCCACTGTTTGACTGATTCATCAATGACGCGCTGATCCATTTCGTCCCATGCCTCCACAATTCGACTTCGCAACTCACTGACATCACATATTCGAGATCTGTAGACATTCTCTTGCATGACACTCCATATCTTATAGTCCACTGGATTTAAATCAGGGCTGTTGGGTGGCCACAAAGTAGGAGGGATGAAATCAGGTGTTTCAGTCTCCAGTAACGCAACAGTGTCCCGTGCTCTGTGCGCAGGAGCGCTATCCTGCTGGAAGATGTAATACTCATCGGTAATGTCACGAATGTCTGGTAAAAGGCCCTGTTTTAGTAGAACATCTCTGTAATATTGTCCATTGACCGTAATGTTTATTCTTTCTTAGAAATGTTATAGCATGTTTATCTTCTTCGGTAAACACCATTTTGTCGAGATAGTCGTGACGTCATTAGTTTCGTCATTCGCGTTACGTCATTTTGGCTTTGAATGTGAAACAATTTATGTAGCACTTGGCTAGAGCATTAAGCGTCATTGTTCTGAAATTTCAATAAAATTGATGGTCATCTACATGAGTTATGCTAACTTATGTAGGGGGACGTTTTTTAATGAATCACCGTGTATATAGCCTATATGAATATATGAATAGCTGAAGAATGCTGATTAAATGCTATCAAAGATATGAATTCTGGAATTGTGTGCTGCATAAACAGTAGGTTAGGGGTGTCTAGAAAAATGACACATTGCAGAAAACACCCATAGGCCTACTCAAGTTTTTCCCGTTATTCTGTGGCGACCGCCGCCCCGCACGCTACCTCTCTCTGCTCACAGGACGGCGTCGGCTCCAGCCCACTATCCGAGTCACTGCCTTGTACGTCTACTTCAATGTAAATGGCTGTTCTCCATCTCTACTCAGGGTGACCGTTTCTGTCAGAGGAGGCTTAGGGTTTGCCGCTTCTCTAACAGAGGTAACACTGTATACTCCCGTTTCGGGTCTGACTCTGCTTCTTCCACGGTCTCCGCATGGGCAACGTCCTGAGGATGGCCGTCACTCAGAACAGGGTTCGTTCTTTTACTAGCACGAGTCTTTCTCTTTGTGTTTACCTTCTAAGCCACGGTCTTCCTCTTCCTCTCTACCTGATCTGAACTTCGACTTACCATTCTACATCTCGTGACTCTTAAATCATCGCCAATAATAAGGGACACCAAACGTTCTCTACGTTCCGGAGACCAGGAATACCTATGACAAGTCTTTACGTCATTTCGCCCTAGACAATACCCGTAACAACTCTCTACGTCCTGTCATCCTAGACAATACTGATGGCAAAGCTCTACGTCTTCTCGCCCTAGACCATACTGGGGACAAATCTCTACGTCAACTCGTCCTATTGTGAATATTTTCTAAAAATATTCCCTGAGTGTTGCCACCATCATCACTGCTGCCAAAACCGACGCCCAGTCGCAGCAAAACACAGCTGTAGGTACGAGGCCGCTGATTGGCTGGAGCGACCCGTCTGCAGGCTGCAACCGTCAGAGCGTCCTATAAAATAACTGTCAAACGACCGCAATTTGCGCAGTCCTGAGAAATCTTAAACGTGAAAGTCCTGTCGGATTAGCAGGTGATTTCAACGTCGAAAAGAAAAAGGATTCTGTTGCCCGTGGATATACCGATTAGCCACGTAAAAGTCGGCCATGTATTGTGAAACGAGCGAGTGAGAGCGTATCGTTTGATATCGTAATGCAACGAGTGTAAAGCGAGTGTAATTCTTCGACGTAGAACCGAGAACGGTGAAATTAGTGATTAACCTAGGTTCTGGCGTGGAAGACTGGGGATACATTGTGTCTGTGGAATATTCGACTAGTGTGTAACTCGTCGACTGTATATAGGCCTACAGTAAAGCGATAGCAAGCGACTGATGTGTCTGATCGTGAGGCATCGTAGGTAAAGAAAGGAAAGAATTGTACGTGGTGTAGTTTAGATTCGTGAATATCGAAGTCTGTTCGAATGGAGGATATAATTCAATTCCATGAAAGACGGATCTGAATTCTGTGCGAACAGGACGAAAGTTCGATAAAGAAAGTTCAAGACTGGGATAAGTTCTGTCTATTGTGAATCTGCCTCAGCTGAGTTCAGGTGACGCGTTACGACGGGAAACTTACAACGGATTTTCCCCCGATCACTTCTACCGCTGTGAGCCGAGCACTCTCGGCCAACGCCCAGACTGCGACCGCCTTCCGCTGCCTAACCCGCCCAAGTCTGAGGGGACCCATGAATGTTAAGTAGATCTGAATAATCAATTGGCTGAATATTTCTATAGGATAAACATAAAGGATAAACATAAACCTAATTAGTATTCAAAATCTAGAGACTGAATTCGTATAGCTGTAATCTGACTTAGTTTAAGATATCTAAGATCATCAGTATATTGTCAATGCTTTAATAATATAATCTAAAAATCATGTCTCGTCTGTCTCCGTCTATGGAGGGTTTATTTGAAGAAGGAGAAGAAGGAACTATGCAAAGTAAAGGTCAGGAAAGGTTGCCCAAGGACTCACCATTATCGGGGTTAGATTTGATTTTAAGTAGGATGGAGCAGAGTTTTGGAGAAGTGTCGACTCGACTTACAGATATGTCGAAAGGGCAAAATGACTTAAATAAAGGACAGAAAGATGTGACAGGCAGATTGAGAAAGATGTCGGATGGACAGTATGAGTTGAGTAGAGGTCAGAGAGATTTGACGATGAAACTACGTGATATGTTAACCGGACAACAGGACTTGACAGATGGATTAACCGACTTGACGAGACGAGTAAATGAACTGACAGAAAAGCAAGAGGACATGAGAAAAAGGCAGAATAAGGCTGAGGATATTATCGGTTCGGTGATTTACACCCAATCTGACAGTAACGATAGCGTTAACCGTCTCATTGAGGCTATACAGAGGAGGGAAGAAGTAGAAATAGGTGAGGGAGATAGAGACCGGAGTTCGAACCCATATCGATCGAAAGTATCGGTATCTGACCACCAATCAGGAGCAACCCCGTATGCATTTACCACTGACACCTCGGGGATAAATGATGGACAGGAAGATGGACAGGGATGGGAAGCCAGTGCAGCTCAGCCTGGGGTAAGGGTTAGCAAACGACTGCAAGGTAAGAGTCGTCCAGATTACCTTGCACTGCACAATGCAGGATTTCCTTTGCATGTACCCTCCTCTTTTGAAAGGGAATTGCCAGACCCTGGGTCATCTTCCACCCATCACGTGACCGGTCCAGATGGGGTTGCAGTAACTCGGGTAACTCAACAGAGCGGAGTAGCGCCCGACCTGGCTCGAGTGAACCAACTGCCCACTGAAGGTGAACAGCATTCCCTGGCGCATGGAAGCCAGAGCCCCTCACCGATGGCGGGCGCCAGAGGAGAAAGCCTGTCTACCTCTCAGTGGGAAAACACACTAAGTTTTGGGGTAAGCCGAGGTCGAGACCGACAAGGCGACCCATCCGGCACCCAAGCTTACACTATACATTTGTCCATGTCCTACCGTCATGTGTCTCTCGTTCCATGTTTGGCATGCGGACTCACACGTATATTGTCATGCACCACAATTGACGAAGTCAGTTTCCTTACCCGTCTCTGTGTTGGCAAAGAACGACCAACACAGCAAGAAATTCTGCTTCGTAAGATATAAGGTATCAACGGACTCTGAGAATGAAGGCCTAGACAGACCAACACAGTATAATTCTAGTTCAAAAGAAACATACACTGGCCTCCGTGTTGGCGAAGAACGACCAACACAGTGATAAATTCTGCCTCGAAAGAAACAAAAAACACTGGTAAGGTATCTACGGGCTCTGATAGTGAAAGTCCTCTCTATATAACCTTCGCTATCTACACACAGAACTTCGTTCCGACCTGCGCACGAGGAGGCCCAGCCTCGCACTTCAGTCAGTTCTCAGAGCTGTGTGTTGTGACAAGCAAATATTATGCATCTACGTGGGTACCCGACTACCCGAACGTACACGTATCAATCACTTTCTTGGTCTGCGTTAATCTTGATCTGGGTACCCGAGTACCCGGACTTCCACGTATCGGTAACTATCTTGGTCTGCGTTAATCTACCCACCTGGGGTGTTGTGCTCGTCACCAAGGGCGTTGACTCGCTGTGTCTCGCGAATATACCCTTCCCCGGCTTAAGTCTTACACAACCTTTCTTCCCGCTATCCGAATTGATCTGATCCGGGACCTGCCAACAGAGTGGGCCCTTACTCCGCCTCAGGTATCCCTTGAATCAGACTTTCCGAATCAGACAGCGAGCGTTACGGCTGTGCCCGGGAGCGCACGGACTCACAGGATTCGTTTCTGAATCCTCGGACTCGATTCCGTTGCCGGAATCAGAGGCAAGTGTCACTAACGTTACCCCTTTGTTTCTCACAGACCTGTGTATTTACTTCCCTGTTATGGATTTGTACTGTCTCACACACCTGAACGAACCACGGTCAGATCTGTTGGGTAGTTCCCGAACAGAGAGATATGCGGCTTGTCCCGCAAGTAGAGATAGAATCCGCGGGGAAATTGCCAGCCCCGCAAGTAAAGAATCCGCGGGGAAACCGCGAATACAGATATTGCGGTTAGTCCCGCAAGTAGAGATTTTCCGCGGGGAAACCGCGGGATTAAGTACAACCGACGTTAAGAACGCAAAGAAAGATACACGGGGAAACCGCGAATAGAGATATTTCGGTTAGTCCCGTAAGTAGAGATTTTCCGCGGGAAAACCGCGGGAGTAAGTACGAAAAGAAAGATATTCCACGGGGAAACCGCGGAAGTAACTATGAACGACGTTAGGTACGCAAAGAAAGATAATCCGCGGGGAAACCGCGAATTGAAATTTTTCGGTAAGTCCCGTAAGTAGAAAAGGTGCGGTAGACCCGCAAGTTGAAAGAATATGCGTGTAGATCCGCAATTGTTTTACGAACAGTATCAATGGGGTCACCATCTTCCCCGTACTTTGCCACACTGGTGTGCACCATTTATCAAACGGTAACTCCGGGGAGCTTTCCCCGTATTTATCTGTCACCAACGGGGTCACCCTCCCTGTATTTGATCGAACCGGACCAGCGGAGAATTTTCCCCGTATTTACGCACTTTTCGTTAACTGATTTCTCGGTCTCTCCCCGGACTCTCTGAACTTTGCCCGAAACTTTGATTTTTGACTCGCCGTTAACTGGTTTCTCGGTCTCTCCCCGCTCTTCTGTAATGATCTATGAAATCATTACTAAAGGCTATTTTTAGAATTACTTGTGTCTGCTCCCTGAGACCCCTAGCGGTAGGAAAGTGGCGAGCCGATGAAACGATGGTGTTTCGTGCTTGGCCTCGGCAGTTGCGCCGCTGATAGCATTATTATTGGAATTTTTCTTCAGCCACTGATCACGCGCTAGGCACGCTTGCTGCAGCCGCTGAACCCCTGACTCATCCCCTACGTCATCGATTTTCTGTCTTATTTCGTGTCCATATAAGGTTAGCATTTGGAGGCTGACTGCTGATTGGTAGAAGCGGTGTTTAAGAGCTCTTGCTGCCATCTAAATTTGTCACTCGTTGCCGAGACGTCCTGGAGGTTAGATCTTGTACCGATGGATTACCTAGGAGTCGAGCCGAGTCGTCCAAGAGATCAGTTCTTTTTGAGTCCCCGTAGAATAGATAAGGAATTGAGAAACACTTGCGTTAGTCTCTTCCTAAGAGCCAAATAGTCCGCTATAGAAGTTTAATGTAGAAACGAATACGGTTGGAATAATATTGTCGATTGTCTGAATTGCGAGGAAATGTGAACTCGTAACGTGAATTTATCGTATTCGCTGGATTACTCTCTGTCGTCGTCTCCGCTTATTCGCTGGATTATCTTCTGTCTTCGTAACCTATAATTGCCGTGGATTATTAATCATGTCCTTTGTTCCAAAGATGGGTAAATAATCATCTGTTTCTTTAATTTGATTGTAATTGCAAGTCACTGCCAGTAGAAACTGCGTAGGATAAAGTTAAATGTTTTACTTGAATTGTTGTACATGATTGAGACTGCTTGTTGCATAATCTTTAATTATAATTTCTTACTATGTCTCGTGAATCTGTACACTCGTTGGACGAAGGTGAGCAAGGTGATATCAGACCTCTTTCACCAGAGTTGCTTCGAGCCTCTATTCTTGAACGCATGTTGGAAAGTATGGAAAAGGTGTCGGCTGGACAAACTAATTTAGACAAACGACTAAATGACCGACTAACTGACGTCACTGATGGACAAAACAATTTAGAAAGACGATTAAATGACCGACTAACTGACGTCACTGATGGACAGTCTGACATAAGACAAAGACTAGGAGACCTGTTCGAAGGACAGTCTGAATTGTCTAGATCCCACTTTGAATTGTCTAGAATCCAATCTGAAATGTGTAAAGCTCAATCTGAATTGGCTGGAGACCAGAGAAGTCTGTTGGATAGAATAGAATTCCTAGAAGCAAATAGACAAGTAAGTAAGGAAGTGAGTACCACTACGAACCCTGACTTTCGGCACCTCAACCGGAAGTTGCCGAACTCCCTTCCGCCGCAGCCTTACCCTTGGAAACCTTCGTCAAGAAACCCATAATAACAGAATCGGATGGATTTGAACCCGAAACCCTAGGCACACACAGGAGCACTAGATTAAAGAATCGCCCACAGCCTGATTACCGTTTCCCTGTGAAACCTGGATTTAGAAAGGAAACTGGTGCCAGACCTAAAGACTACTCTACATTATCGAACATCAGCAGAACTCAAATCTCACTTCAAAACGTTACCTCTCCTTTACATAAACCGCCTGTAGTAGCGCACAGTCGAGGAGGAGATGGGGAACATCACACTTCGAACTTTACGCGAAACCGGACTTTGATTTTTCACTCGCCGTTAACTGATTTCTCGGTCTCTCCCCGTACTCCGAACTTACGTACCACCGGGGTCTCGATCGCCTTCCCCGTATTAAGTTACAGACCTGTCATTTCTCGGTATCTCCGCGTACTTTCCGAACGGTATCCGTGGGGAAACTTTTCCCGTAGTTATCCAGACCTGTGAGCCTTTATTTTCACGATCGGTCTTTCCCCGATCAGCCTGCACGATCAAAGCTCGGACCAGCTCGCGATCAACAACGAGATGGGCCCTACCCCGTCAGATCAGCGAAGCCGGCACTGACCAGACCGCGTGAGCGGCTGTCACCCGGGAGCGCACAGATTAGTCTTGTCTTATTTTGGACGCGGAGGCGCCAGAAACTATACCGAACCAACGACACTAAAGAACCGTGTCGCTATTAGCAGAGGGTACAAACCACCATTGATTCTGCACGTGTAGAGCAGTAGGACCACTACTCTACATTATAGGCAAAACACCGTGAGGCAGCCTATATTCATCTATCGACCATGTATGCTGTAGCTCTCATCGCTTATAAATGCGTCCCTACACAAGTTTTTAACTCAAGGTGTCTAAATAATAGATAAGGCTCCTAAGGATTAATTTAGGCGATGTCTATCTTTATTCATCAATTATAGGACGTGGGAAGAAGTAATTTAATTTAATTAATAAATTAAAACGTTAAAGTGGCAAAAATAAGCGACCGTATAATTTTAATCATTTTTATTCTAACTCGAATCGAGCGTATGTAACACGCCACCTAGCGACTCAGAGTCGCGACACCATATAGCAGAAAATCAATATTAATTAATGCATTCTTCATTAAGCCTTCACTCTGTCTTGTTGCCTGCCCGCCACAATTCTATTCGTATATTGTCTATTAATATTTTTTACAGAATTTTAAAATGTTATCCTGAGGTCGCTCAAAGCCCCTGAACATACCCTACTTAAATTCCCAGAACTGAACACGCCCATGTACGGATCTTGGAACTTCGGTCCATTGTCGATTTACTCTTTATCACAAAAATTTAACGATCTGAATGAACGTTACGTTGTTGTGTTTATCTCAATAAGAGCTACCGTCATCGAGGTAAAATACAGGGTCATTCAAGGTCATTTCATGGTGAAAATAAACGAAATCTAGCAAAAATCAAAGAAACTAATAATTTTTGAAATTATAAGCTTATTCTAGCTTATTCTAAAGTCTTATAATGAACTTTAATTATCCATTATCACAGATTCACTCATGTTAGCATTTCCGCGTTTTTGTCAGATTGTTATTCTCAATAAACAAATATAGTAGTAGATATCTTGAAGGGGGGCTATATCAAGTTTCATTGATTGATTGATTGATTGATTGATTGATTGATTGATTGATATAAATTGTATTGTATTGTATTGTGGCTAAACGCCGTGGCATGGCTATTTCTGCGGTCGCTGTGAGTCGCTTTATACAAGGCTGAATTCATTACACGAAACTGTGTCTCTAGGTATATTAATCGTTTGCTAGTGTAGGCTACCTGTTTTATGTGTTCCGCATTCTGATTAGTTTAAGCGTATATTATATAGGCGAACGATTAAATGCTATTGAAAATATTAGTTTAAGTTATACAGATCGAATTTGAAACGGAAGGAGATTAACTTATTTCTTTGGGATAGGAAGGGAAGTTTAGCCGATATTTGTCGGAATCAATTACGATCTTTGCGTACAATCATGGCCTACCTGAGTCAGAGATGCGCATTGTTCGGTCTCGGTCTTTTGATAATGGCTTTGGGTGAGTGACGGTCTGCATTTATATTAGATCTAATCTGCCTCTGATTGAAGTACTGACGTCTGGCACGTTAATCTCATGATAATGGTAATCCTTCAGTTTAGGTCCCCAAATTATTTTGCATTGGTATCCATTGAAACTGCAGTTTTTTCATCAATCCGACTTCTATTTAGCAGGAATTCTTATCATCAATCTCACTTCTATTTAAGCAGAGAATTATTGTGATCAGTCCAACTTCTAGTTTCACGATAATCTATTTTAGTCAATCCAGCTTCCATTTACGCAATTTTTCTCGTCAATCCAGCTTCTATTTCGGTAAACAATAATTATTTTCATCAATCCAGCTTCCATTTTAAATTGACAATATCAAATATGCCAATGCGAAATAATTTGGGGACCTAAACTGAATGTCAGACATCTAAACTGAAGGATTGCCTCTCATATTGTTGTCATTGTTAACGTAATCAAGATAAGCGTGTAGTTTAGCGTCGTTAATTACTTCCTGTTTTCCTATGGTGTAGTTTAGTGTATTTTAGCGGGGTCAACCCGAATCCCCGAAACCTTAATCCCCGAAAACGCTGAAAATAGACAAAAGCCCGATTTGCCGAAAACAGTTTTCTAGAAAGAGGCCGAGCTATTCAAAGTTAAATTGTAAACATGACATAGACCTAGCGTGGCCTTGATGTATGTCGATATACGGTAAACCCGTAGTTTAAGTTGCTAAATTATTTTATATCGTCAAATTAAAATGGAAGCTGGATTGATGAAAAAACTGGTTTCCCTAAATGAAGGTGGGATTGATGAAACCAATAATGTGTAGTTAAATAGAAATTGGATTGGTGGAAATAATTTTAACCGTAAATAGAAGCTGGATTGATGAAACTAAGTTTTTGATGTAATAGAAGCTGGATTGAAAAAATAATTGTTTCCGTAAGTAGAAGCTGGACCAATGGGAATAGTTCTTTGCCTAAATAAAAGTTCCATTGATGAAAAATATTTTTCCGTTAAATAGAATTTGGGTCATTTTTTTCATAAAATGGAAGCTGGATTGATTAAAAAAATTGCTTCGTGAAATGGAAGCGGGATTGATGATAGTTATAATGGACATAGGTAGACTGCTTACTTACCAACGTGAAGTACGGCATTGAAGATATTCAAATAATTTAGCAACCTAAACTATGGATAACCCGATATACTGCCTATTCAAATGTTTATTTGGGTAAAAGTGCATTTTAGTGTATTTATTATTTCAATGACTTTCTTGATAACTGTAATGAATCCAGCTTCTATTTAAGCAAGATTCTTTTCATCAATCCCACTTCTATTTAAGCTAAAGTTAGTTTAATCTATTCCACTTCTATTTAGTAAGAATTCTTTTCGTCAATGTAACTTGTATCGGACCAATGTGAAAACCCCATTCATTGGCGAGTCATTTACGACGCTACACTACACGTTTTTCATCAATCCAGCTACTATTTTAGCAAAGAACTATTTTCGTTAATCCAACTTCCATTTAGGCAAAGAATTATTTTTATCAATTTCCAGCTTCCTTTTACACACCCACATAAGAGAAATATTGCCGGATATTCTTTTTCACTGTTAGTTAAGGTTTTGGGTTTTTTTTAAAATATTTTCATCTATAGTGTTTTGAATCGAGTTAATCATTTACTGTGTAATATGTACTATACTATTTGCATTGCTGTACGAAACTTGATGTTGCACTGTTTATCAGGGATTTAGCTAATTTATATTTCTGAAATGTTGTTCTAGGTGTCCCTATTTGGCGGGATCTTGATCCCTTTTGGGACTCCTCTTGCGGCCAATCCTGATACTTTATGTTGAAATGTTATAATGTGTTTTCATTTGGCTTCAATAAAAGAGATTTGATTGATTGATTGATTGATTGATAAAATACGCTAAAATGCTCGGCCACCAGCATCATGAATTAAATACGCTAAAATACACTTATACCTTTATTTGTTATTTGTTAACTAGAATTTTTTAACCCGGCTTTGCCCGGGTTTTCTCCATGCATAATTTTTAAAGGCTGCAACTAAAGTCTACTTACTTACTTACTATATACGCTGAAGGCTTCAAATATTTGAAATGTCTACATATCTGAATGGCAACGATATTTAGAGGTGAAAATAAGCATTTCCGTAGGCTATATCGGAATTTAAAGTAAATAATAAGGGTATTTCCGTCAATTTTTTGGATTTTGGATGTAGCAAATGTGCAAAAATGAAATGTATTGAAGTGCATAAAACCAAATATTTTATTGATCTACGATGCATTTAGAATATAAATTTATGAGTTTCCCTGCACGCCACCTTGTGAAAACTTTTTTAGTGTGATTTATACAACATATATCAAAATTTTATCATTACTGTCACACCTGTTTCGGCAGCTGATATCCTATGGCTTTATAATCAGAAACTAAATATTACATCACACAATGGTTGAATTCTGACCATATGATATTTTTCGTACTGAGTAGTCTGTAAGTTTACAGTTAAATAACGTATTTAACCTATTTTAAGTCATAATATATGTGCATATTTAGCTATTTTAGCCGTCTATTATCTCCAGTGACGGTAGGTGAGACAAAATGGTTGTGTACTTTTGGATTCCAAATTGTTAACCTGTAACTTTACCATTATTGTAGCCACTAGTTTACTTAATTTTCATGTTTATTAGTTTACAATTTAGTTTTTAATGATTGTGACAGTAATGAGAATTATGTGACAGCAATGAGACTGTGTGACTGTAATGATAATAAATGTGACATAAATGAGACATGGTAGTGTGACATGAATGAGAAATAAGACTGAAACCCTCGACCATAAAGCAATATTAATGTCAAAATTATCAGCAATCACAAAATTATAGATGTTTTATCTATAATGTACTCTGAAACATAAGTTCTGGTCATCTGTAAAATAATAACACGAACTTTAGAAACAGATCAATACTGAATGTGACATGAATGAGAATTCATTGTGACTTGAATGAGAATGCAGTATGACATGAATGAGAAATAAGACTGAAACCATTGACAATAAAGCAATATTAGTGTCAAAATTATCAGCAATCACAAAACTATAGATGTTTTATCTATAACGTACTCTGAAACATCAGTTCAGGTCATGTATAAAATAAGACATTAAATTTAGAAACAGATTAATACTGAATGTGACATGAATGAGAATTCATTGTGACTTGAATGAGAATGCAGTGTGACATGAATGAGAAATAAGACTGAAACCATTGACAATAAAGCAATATTAGTGTCAAAATTATCAGCAATCACAAAATTATAGATGTTTTATCTATAATGTACTCTGAAACATCGGTTCTGGTTTGTAAAATAAGACATTAAATTTAGAAACAGAATAATACCGAATGTGACATGAATGAGAATTCATTGCGACATGAATGAGAAATAATAATACAAAAGTCAAGCATCAAGAACCATCTGATATGCCAGACAGGTGCATGCGAAGGTGATTAGTGGATCGTATCTCAAAAAGTACAGACTGGGATTCATGGCTAGCAGGTTTGTCAGTTGGTATCTGAGCAAAACGCATCAAACAGCACTTGATGCAGATTCATGGCTAGCAGGTTTGTCAGTTGGTATCTGAGCAAGACGCATCAAACAGCACTTGATGCAGATTTCTTCTTACACCTCACCGCTAGAGTCTTCCCAACTTCTGAAAGTGCTCTGCTATTACTAATAGCCCGAGTGCCGCATAATTTTGCAGAGGTTTTTTCTTTTCTTTTCTTTCAAATTTCTTGATGGCGATTTTACGTAGATGCTCTGTATAAACTGTCTCTCTGGCAGTTTTCAGTTTTTTCCCGAAGTACCTCCAGCCACTCCTTGCGTCCACAGTGATCGTCCGATTCTGTACCCGACATCTACAAATGTTTTATTATAAATGTGTTCAAATAACACTAACTACTTTCAACTAACTAACTACTATGACGCTGGATATTTTTTATCAATGGAACATTTATTTAGGAAAAGAACTATTCTCATGGGTCCAGCTTCTACTTATGGAAATAATTATTTTCTTCAATCCAGCTTCTATTGCATCAAAAACTTAGTTTCATCAATCCAGCTTCTATTTACGATAAAATTTATTTCCAAAATCCAACTTCTATTTAAATACATAAGTGGTTTCATCAATCCCACTTTCATTTAAGGAAACCATTTTTTTCATCAATCCAGCTTCAATTTTAGTATGACGATATAAAATAATTTACCAACCTAAACTACGGGTTTACCCTGACCCTAACACTAACCCAAAACCTAACCTCATAAAACTACCCAAAACTTACGCGATGAGGATCATGAGGTTATTATATTCGGCAATAAAACTAATAATTTTACTGCTTTTTATGCTGCATTCATGCACATCTATCATTACTGTCACATGTCTATCATTACAGTCACGAGCTTGAAATTTTAAATGTGACTGTAATGAGGCGTGACTGTAATGAGAGAACTGCACTAAACATTGATATGCACTAACTATTATGAGGGCTAACGAAGCACAAACAGTTTTTCTTACTTGGACCACACGCCTCATTCGAAAGTTACAGCGCAATATATCGTGTTAGTTCAACTTTAGAAGTAACAGATGAGGACAGTAATGAGACCTGAAAAGTCCGATTGGTAGTTTTTAAATCATATTCAGGAACATTTTCATGATTTCTTTCATTAAGTCACATGTTTAAGCAAATTATTGTTTCATTCTTTTTTATAGTTCTTACCGGAAGTCTTGCCAGTCGTTTCCGTTAGGGTGCGTCCAACAGTTGATCGGGATTCACACTCGGATTAAGGCGTGACCGTAATGAGGTGCAACCTGAGTAGAGGGACTAGATTGTTTGACGTGTTATGCTTAAAATAAGCCTCCGTATTAGACGATCCGTAAACAGATGAAAGAGGATACTCGTAGCTTTAATAAATTGCATCATTGGTATAGCTGCTCAAGAGATTACAATTTCTGTGCACATCCAAAATCGAAAAATACGGATCGGGACGCGGGACTGTAATGAGATTTGACGTGTTTGGAGCGTTAAATAAAATTAAAAATTAACAATCCAATCCATCAAAGATAGCAGATTTTGTTCTGCAGGTCACTACGAACATTTTGATACATTATGTGCCTCCGTACCTTTATAAATATTGTCTTAATTGCTCGAGGGACACGAAATCCAAAAAATTGACGGAAATACCCATATAGGCCTATTATTTGTTCCCCGGGCTAAATAATATAATAGAAGACGAATCTCGATCGTGTTCCATTACAGCGCTCGTCATTTTTCGGAACGGAGCCCGTGTTTTATTTCGATTGCGCCTAATTAATCCTCGCGTGACGTAAGACAACATTTCTCTTACGTCACGCCGCTCAAGCGAGGTTAAAATATATGGCCTCCGTTATTGGTATTAAGGTAGGCTCATAATTTTGAAGTTTAAAATGTCTATATGTCAGCGTTTAAATAAAATTGCGAGCTGAAAATAGTCGCGTTGAAACAGACGTAGCGTAATAACGTTTCGTGCGATTTTTCAAATCGCTAAAGCGTTCCGTTTCGGAGCCTTTAGAAACAGACAAGCAAACATAAGGAAGGACAACGTAAACAAACTAAGACTTATATTATAAGATTATGTTCATTCGGGTCGGACTAAGAAAATGAATTTCTGGGATCCGGCCGAAATTCGATTCGGGTTTCGGGGATTCGGCCCGCACCAATTTTAGCGTCGTAACAAATTTTAAGGCAGGTAAATTATTGCAGAAAACTGGAAGTTTGGATAAGCGATGAAAATATCAATCAATCAAAAGCTTTATTGCAGCCAATTGTAACAAACAGTCAAGCACAGTAATTACACGAAGTAGATATAATATTGGCTACAATGGAAGAAACACTGGTGATACCGGTCCTCACGTATGGAGCAGAGACTTGGTGCATGAAAAAGGAGGACGAGAGAAGACTCCTGGTGGCGGAGATGGGATGGCTACGAGGACTACTGAATAGATCACGAAGAGAAAAGATACGGAATGAGGTGACACGAGAAGAACTGGGACAGAAGGAAACGGTAGTGGAAAGAATAAAGAAACGAAGACTAACATGGTATGGACATGTGATCAGGAAGGAGAACGGAAGAATGCCGGCAGAGGCGCTGCACGGAGAGGTGGAGGAAACGAGGAGCAGAGGACGTCAGAAGAAGAGATGGATAGATAACGTACTGGAGGACATAGAAGACAGAGGATGGGACCTAAGAAGGGCAATAGAAATCGCAAGAGACCGACCGAAATGGAGAAGTTTTGTTAGAGCCTCATCGTCAGCGAATACTTGACGGAGGAGAAAGAAAGGAAAAAGACAATGGAAGACACAGAAGGGACCAGGATCCCGCTGAGTAGGGTCACCCAAGTAGCGATTATCACGTACTAAAGTAAGGACAGCCGATGAGAGCAAAATACCCATTGGAATAAATCGAGTAATAGTAGTCCTTAATTAATATGGTTATTCGCACAATAGATAACTAAACTTCATTTATCTAACTCAGTTCGATTGAATACTTAACTTAACCTTAACTACGTGCGGAATTTGCATAAATTAAGTAGAGTGCTATTAACAGTTGATGAGTAAGATGCCTAATCTGTTTCTAAATTTCTGACGATTATTGGAGAGACGGATTCCCAGTGGGATCGTATTCCATAATGAGGAGCCGGAAGATTTTATATTAAATCTACGGGTGTTGGTGCAAGCCTGAGCTGGGCGATACACGGTCGAATTTTAGTATAGTATGTATGTCGGACCTTTCGGAAAAGTAGCCCCTAAAGACTGGAGGAAATAAATCATGTTCAAAGCTGTAAATGAATTCACCAATTTGGAGGGCTCGTATCTGATCAATTCTGAATAGCTTGTACTCCAGTGAAATGAGCTAGTGTGTTTATCCCTAGGAATGCCCATACACGCACAAGTTGGATGAGCAACATTGAAAATATTTACGGTAGAAGTTGGATGTGCGATGAATTCAATCGATCAATCAATTCTTTTATTGAAGCCACTCTGTAGCGAAACAGAGGTAACATGATTATTTGCCATTGTTAGCATCACAACACAATATGAATATTTTCCATCACTAGCAACAATAGGGGATCCCGAAGGGACAATAGTCCCGCTAGATGGTAACCTAAGTAACTACTAATATTATCGTAGTACAAGAGAATAAACGGAAGGACTTGGAGTCAATATTCAGTTCGGTTGTTTCTATCCAGGAAAGCTATTGCAAAAAACATAAACCTTAACTACATTCAAACAAAATATAAAAAAAATTAACTAGAATCAAACCAATCCAAGCATTTAATTGTAATTGTAATCGAACATTTATATAGCGCCGCTCAAAAATCAGCAGCGCTCTCGGCCTGCATCAGGAAACAAGAAAGTCTTAAGACGTCTATGGAACTGGGAAGGAGAGAGGGCTAGTAACTCAAGGCGAAGAGACTGTGGAAGAGAGTTCCAAGCTGATGGGCCAACACGGGCAAAGCACCTAGAGTGGGCCGTAGCAGAGTGCATGTGAGGGACAACCATAAGGCACAGGTCGAAGATCGCAAAGAGGCCCTCGCAGGTAAGGAGGAGACAAAGGTGCACAAAGACCTCAGGTAGGATGGGGCCACCCCAGCAAGGCAGTTACGCATGAGGGAAAGGATTTTGAAGTTTACCCGCTGTTGGATAGGGAGCCAGTGAAGGGTATCCCGAATATAGCCTGAGATATGGGCAAACTTTGGAATGGCGCCTATAAGCCGAGCAGCTGCATTAAGAATAGACTGGAGTTTACGAGTATTAGAGGCGGAGAGTCCAATGTATGCAGCGTTCCCAAAGTCGACCCGAGTGCAGATCAAGGCGTGGATCAGAGTAGTAATGGCATGCAGTGAAAGAGAGCTGCGATTGGAACGTAGTTGGCGCAGATGTTAGAAGCAAGACCTGGAAACCGAGTTGACCTGGTCAGTAAAAGAAAGGGAAGGATCCAAGACAATTCCCAGGTTACGAACAGAAGAGAAGTGGATGTGGGGAAATCTGAGATGAAGGGAATCAGTATCAATCTTATTGACGTGAAAACGGCCACCAAGCCATATTAATTGTGTCTTGTCAGGATTCAGCCACAGGCGGTTAGAGGAGAGCCATGCGTCTATGGCAGAGGAAGCTTCTAACAAACGCTCTACCATTTGAACAGCAGAATATGCTGGGCCATGTAAAAGGGCCTGGGTATCGTCGGCAAATTGATGGGAAGAGACCCCAAACAGTTGGAAAATACCTCCAAGGTCTGAGGTATACAAAACAAATAGTAGAGGAGCAAGAACAGAGCCTTGAGGAAGACCATAGGGGACAGTGACCCAAGGAGTGCGGTTTGAACCAAAGACCACGGATATAGTCCTACCAGTAAGAAAAGATTGGAACCAAAGGAGAGCCATGTCCATGATGCCAAAAGAATTAGATAGCCGGCTAAGGAGGATGGAATGGTCTACTGTGTCGAATGCTGCACTGATGTCATACAGGGCGAGCAAAGTAACGTGACCTTGGTCAAGGGCTTGGAAGACATCAGTAATAAGCCTGAGCAGGAGAGTGTACAGTGTAACTTCAGATATCGGTTAAAATTACCCACTAGCCTACCAAGTGAACTTAAACATATATATAGCACACGTGAGTACAATTAAATACAAGGAAAGGCGAGAAAAAGCAAGAATAAAACAGACTGAAAGGAGATCACAAAATGGAAACAAAATAAAAAAAGACATGTAGTTCTTGTAGAAGACTAACAAATTAAAAAGTTAGACAAGCTATGATTCCAGTAGTATTTCACGCAATGACTTTTTGAATAAGTATAGGTTAGGCAGTTTGCGAATATTTAAAGATAGACTGTTTCATGCAGCTGGGCCAGTGCATTTAATCGAAAAGAGACGAGAATTAGTCTGTGCAAATCCTGTTGGATTATCTTATCTCTTGCTCTAGTATAGTGAGCATGTACATCAGACACACAAAGGAAATACTCATTTTAAAGCAAAAAATGTGGTCTTTAAGAATATGTTAAATACTCATATTCTAAAATATCGGACATGCGACTCATTTTGATCCCTTGGGTCACAAATGTTTGTCAACATAAACACCAAGAAATTTGGTAGACTTAACTTGAAGAATAGGTTTATTATCTATGGAAATATTGAAGTTTTGATAGGTATAGATTTTCTATGAGAGCGAAAGATAATAAAGTTAGTTTTGGATAGATTTAGTGACAATCTATTGGCTGTGAACCAGTCAGCGACAGCTGCAAGCTCGGAGTTCACTAGGTCCATTAAGTTATCAAGAGATTTATGTGAGTAAAATACATTAGTGTCATCCGCAAAGAGAATAAAGTGAAGCAAGGAAGACGAGTTGGGAAGATTGTTGATATAAAGTAGGAAAATTAAAGGACCAAGATTGGAGCCTTGAGGGACTCCCTAATGAACAAATCTGAGTTTGGAAAATAGTCCATTACATATTACTTGCTGCTGTCTCTGATCGAGGTAGCTATAGGCCCTCCAGAAATTCGCGATTCTGCGCCGCGCAATTTTCGCGCAAAAATCCAGCTCTTGCTTGCGCAACGGCGCAAAAATTAGCAATATACGCAGTTTTCACGCAAAATACCAGAACAGATCGCTGTTTTCTTCACTTGATTCGTAATTTGTGTTCGTAATTCGCGCAATTGGACTTTAAATTGCTAAAAATCCACTGTGATGCGTAGTAAATTCAACATAGCAACCACAGCGTCGTCTCTAAATATAGATATCGATGGTCGAGACTCGAGCGACAATTGAAAAAACCACGAAATGGGACTATAGTACTGAAGTTATAGAGGAATTAGTAATTAAAGAATATGTTTCTGTTTTTAATGTACAGACTCTTAGTCTCAAAAATTCTAAAACTTGACTGCGACAAAATTCGTTAGACAGTGTGTGCCAAAAACAGTGACGCAACCACCCTTCGCATAGTGCCAATGTGTCGGCTCGTTATCGAGCACATGAATTCATAGACGTTGCATACGAAGATGAAGGGCAACCATCCTGGTGACTGACCATACAAGAAACTCGTCAGTCAGTGTAAAATTCTGCAAGCATCAATAATTTTTAGGAAGCCAAACTATACACTAAATAACGAAAACACTGTTAAATACTTTGGCACACTGATTCATGCAAGAATATCGTACTTTACCACTTTTTACTTTGCGCAAAATGCGTGCAAAATTAGCGTTTTTGCCGCGCAAAATTAGCGTTTTTTCCGCGCAATTTTTTCAATTTCTTGGCGCAAATTTCTGTGGGGCCTACCGTATACCGTAGTTTTCAAGTTTTTTAGTAGTAGACATATAATAATTGAATATAATATAATATAATTATTACATATAATTGACCTTCCTGACAAGGACTCACGAAATTTTATATCTCGTATGTTATTCCTGAACTCTTACTAAGCTATTATTAATTCATACTATAATATCTAGATGTATTTTATTTTCTATGTACACCTACAGCGTTATGTCTGTTGTAAACACATTAAACGAATATATGATGAAGTATCAACAGTAGGGTGTCCCAGAAAAACTTTTTGTCGAAAATCTTGGGTCTCACCAGCCAAAAAGTTTCCTTTGTAGATGTCAATGTTTGTGGAAAATTTTCAATTTTTCCGATGCTATTTAGGGGTCCCCAAAGGTCCTAACTTTAGTCTTCATTTCTATCGTAAAATGCTCGCTATTTGCACGTATTTCAATCTAGACTATTGCAAGGCTGTTAGAGGTGTCCAGACAGATTATACATCGCAGAAACCAACCATTCTTTATTTTTTCCCCATTATTCTATTCATATATTGTCTAGAAATATTTTTTACAGAATTTTAATATGTTATCCTGAGGTCCCTCAAAGCCCGCAAACATACCCTACTTAAACTCCCAGAACTCAAGGCGCTCTTGGAATGTCGGTCCATTGTTCATTTACTCTTATTATTACAAAAAATTAAAGAAGAGTCCGATGTGGATGAACTCTTTATGGTTTGTTTGCCTCGACGAGGGCTACATTCAGGAAAAAATATGGGATTAAATACAGGGTCATTCAAGGTCATTTCAAGATCATAAAAATGAAATCTATCAAAAAACAAAGAAAAATGATCAGATCTCGGCCAATAATTGTTGAAATTGGTTAACTCTTTCTTGCGTTTCTCGTCATGATAAGGGCTACCTGTCAAAAGAAACAAGGACACCAGATGTAAGACGATCGAAAGTTATTTTAAAGACAAACAGTAGGGTGTCCCAGAAATATTTTTTGTCGAATATTTTTATGCAGTCCCTCTAAAAAGTTTCTTTATGATCCCATAATAACACCTGGAAAATTTTAGGAAATTTAAAAAATATTTAGGGGTCGCGCAAGACACTCACATTTTCCCCATGTTGGCATAATTTGCGCCGGACGTGTCCAATTTATTAATGCTTTTAGACACCGACCTTTCATCCATGATAACATGTTTAATACCATTGGAAAGCTCTTAAATAGTGGAATCTACAAGCATCTGACTTTATTGCTTACATAGGTATGGTTTTACGATCAAATAATGAAAAATTGTACAGAAACTCAAGATTTTTGGACTTTCTCAATATCAGTTATTGTCATTAATCGTTAGGGCGAATCATTATTACAAATCCTTGATAATGCAACAAGCCATGGTTTCAACTCCTCCATACCTTCATCTGCTTATTCTTGAGTACTGTTTATACCTTCAGCTGCATATTGTTCAGTTCTACATTTTGCAATAATCTATATATCTACAAGATTGTCACGATTGCACTTAGAAAGTCATGCCTGTGTTTTTCAACAACTTGCAAAAGAAACTGTTTCTGTTCTTCGTTCTTGTTGAATTTAAATTCTGTATAAGAGCAACTCCAAGTTCAGCATTGTCATTCACACAGGCCAAGTTATTAACAACCTGACGTGCGCTCTTAAACAATTGGCTTTTGGGTCACTCTTCACATGGAATAGCGAGTATACACGCCACGATGAGTTGGCGGTAGTTCGGAAGAAGCTTCGAGAAATATATAATTCCCTTATCGTACGGGGAAATGATTGAACCAAGTGCAATCCTAGATCATCTTTCATTGTCGACATAAGCTGTGCTTTCTCTTCAGAATAGCGATGGTGTGAGAACAGAGAGAGGGTTTCCAGCTCTGGACTTAGATACCACGAATGACACAGCATCGTCTTTATTGGTCTTCAGAGCAGCAGCATCGTAATATTGCAGCCTTTTTATTAGTTGGATGTCATTGATGGGTGAATCAGCAGTGACTCGACATGAAAACCACGATTGTATGTAGATGTTGAGTAAGTGCGGTTCCATCAGAACGCAACTAAATCTTCAGCGATTATGATTATTGCCTTCGCCATCTGACGCGCTCTATAGGGGCATCAGGCTTGCGAACCGCTGCCGAACTGCTCAATCCAAACATGGATGCCGCGAGTTGGAGAATTCTCTCTAATCATCTTGACTCGAGGATTGTCACGTTGTAGCTGTTCAGTATTGAACCCCTTCAGTTTGACAGACACAGACAGACATTAATGAGGCTTTGGTTGAAGGTGAGCCAGGTCGGACCATTTATCTTTAAATCGCTTGAAGAGAAGAATGCCTTCCCCGGTTGATGGACAAACTTTACCAAGGCACACTACGAATATATCAGACAACAGGACTTCAAACATGTGATGTTGACAAGCCATCTACAGCAGATTACGACAGGTTGCTGCCTCTAGAAGGGTGCAGGCTCCATTAACGCTGCCGGTATTTGAGGCTCTTGTGTCAAAACACATGCCGATAATAAATGTATCGCACTGCCACGACTTCAAAAGGTCTAGAACTGCTACTGCTGCTGCCTGTCTTGATATAGAAGCCAACTTTGGAACACCCAGAAGTTTAGTACTTCTATCAACTGGAGAAGAAATCAGTACTGACAATCTGTCCATTTTGTCCGTGTTTAGGCCTACTCCAGTTATGTAAGGGAGCAGCTTGCCCTCCGAGTGCACGACAGATTTAAAGGCTCGAAAGTCTTCCTTGATTTGCAAGCCAAGAAATTTGATTTCTTGTTGTAGTGTGTTTTATGCCTTCTTCATACTTGAAGCTTTATGCATATATAAAAAATTATATACAAGAAGGTTATGTCTGTAGATTTACTGTTTAAGAGCTTACTAGTGATACTAAACATGTTATTATGGGATCAAAATGTGGTCACCCAAATATTTAAAAGTCAATAACGCCACGCGTAATTTACGACAAACTGCACTAACTCTATGAGCCTTGCGCGACCCCTAAATATTTTCCAAATTTCATAAAACTTGGCAGGTGTTATTACGGGATCATAAAGAAACTTTTAGGAGGGACTGCATCAAAAGTTTCAACAATTTTATTTTTCCTATGTTATCGTGGGACACCCTAACAAACAGGTCAAGTTCAGAGAAAAATTTGACGAAATTGCCTTAACTCAGTAAACTGTTTCGTTTATTCAAAACTGGCTGTCATGGCAGGTTTACAGGAAAATGTGTCGTATTTACATAGCAGATGCATTCAGTTAACTATATTTATGAAGGAAAATTGACGAATAGTTTCATTTGCGGAGTAAACATTGCCTGTATACATTTAGAACATCATATTTAATATCGGTGGAAAAATTGAAGCGGGCAATATTTGTTGGTATGGATGCAACTGGATATGCAGTCATTTTCACAAGCTGTTTTGTAAGGCGCCCTTGTAACGTCATGGCTATGTTACGGCGCCATATAAGTTGTCGTAATTTTTATTATATTATTATTACTATTCGTCGTACATCTCTAAAATACACTGAATTTAGTGGGTTATGTGTAGGTGAAACTAGAAAAACGTTTCTTCGTTAAAGTGGGTGATTGTATTATAGCCAAAATGCTAGACAGGGCACAAATTACAATACATTTTTTTGGCACCTGTTTTTAATGAACAAAGCATTTTAGATCGTAAAATGATAAGATACACACATAAGGTGGAGAACTTGATTGTCTAGGTGCATGTAAAAAGGAAACCTGAATTCCACACAGGTTGCAATTTGTGTTCAATGTATCTGCAGAAGTTCATCTGGTGTCGTGCATTTTGGAATGAACTAATTTTTTATAATATTCTTATTGTACTTGTAATTAGTATCTTCTATTGCACGTATTTCTAATAAAGAAAGCATCAACCGACGGCACACCAAAACCAAGTCATAATCAGGTCAATATCCAGAAGATCAGTTCATAACTAGGCCTACCATAAGAATGATCTTATCGGTATATCAGAGATGTATACCACTTAGGGACCGTCCATAAATGACGTCACGCGATTTTGGCCTATTTTCACCTACTCCCTCCCCTTAGACACACTTCGTCACGAAAAATAACGCCCCCTAAAAAATGACGTCACAAAGCTGTGACCCCCAAAACCCTATATTTTCTTTTGATAATAAAATGTGTTTCAAATCACATTAAATTTTTTTATCATTGTAAAAAGTAGGCTATTTAATGTGGCACAGTGGCACTGCACTCTGATGTTGTATTAAAGTAGAAAGTCAGGTATTAAAACGGAGTTGTTGTAAAGCTGATTGATATTAGCATAAAATTACCTTGAATATTCATAGTCTAACCATTTACTATAGATGTTCAGAATATTTTGTAGAATTACCACAACAACATATTCAGTCCACAAAATGAAAAGCTCTGGTTAAATAATTAGAATTAAAATGTTTAATATAAACAATTTATCCAAATATTTTCAGAATTTATGCTTCTCCATTCTCCCATGGCAAAGCAAAATGCTCCTTCATGGAACAGAAGGGAGAGCATGAATATTTAAAAATCTGACGGTAACCAAATATTTAAATAATTAGAAAATTATTAATAATGGAGCCCATTAAAAAAATTAAAATAATCAAAAAATAATGCTTTAATACTCAAAATTAGTGCTATTATTGTTAAAATGAAATTGTTAAATTTAATTACATAGACCTAATGTGACGTGACATTTCTCAACCCCCATGTCACACATCGTCACTAATTTCCGACCCACCTCCCTCGTGACGTCATTTATGGACGGCCCCTTAATTAAGTTTTCAAACAATCAAATTTATTTGGCAGATGTATGTTCCTTTGTAAATGTTGTGTTCGGTACTTACTTACTTGAAGGACTTCCACTGTGGGAGGTTGCAGCACTCTATTCTGTCGGAGGTGGCCATGTTATTTTATGGTGATCACCTCCAAATGATGCAAAATTAGAGATCAGTAAATATGCTATAAAATTAATGGTTTATTCTTAAAAATCATCATTAAGGAGCATGTTATGGTGATGAAAGTAAGACCCTCTATCCTATTAAAAATCGGCTAAAGGTTCCTATCCAAAACAGCACCAATTCAACAGAATGATGGTTATCTACAAAGCTACTGGAAGTGTAACCCTTATTCTGTTGTTGAAGGTACTGGCATGATCCAAATTGAAACCAGATAAGTTTGAAGAAATCAAATCAATAATGAGTGATGTGATTCTTGCATTTAGGTTCATCTGGTGACCTAACGACCCCATATCCAGTCAACACAGCTGTTCTTATGGGGACAAGAGGAGTCGTATTATCCTGTGCATCCACGGATGGACCAGGTTTTCTGACATGGGGTTATTTACCAGTTGGAGGATCTACTGTTGTGAATATTGGAACTGGTACAATGGTCGTTCCTTCACAGACTCAGACGTATAAAGCGGAAGCATCGGGACCGCAGCAGAGCAACTTAACCATCCTCAATGCAACAATGTCAACTGCGGGAATGTATTACTGTATTCAAGGCACTTCTCAAGCATCAGCGCAGCTTATCATTATCAGTAAGTTATCAGTCTGGGCAACTGAAGCTAATATAAAGTACTTTAAGAGCAGGTTTGTCAAGATGAGTTTGCAAAAATGTTTTCTCATTGTTAAGACCAATTATTCAATTTCATCTGTAGAGTCATGATCTTTGCTGTTCAACTTCGTAGCTATAAGTTAGTTCTCACTGATCTCAGATCTTGTGTCTCACTTCCTTCTACTCAGTTCACAGCTCTTTATCTCATCAGAGGATTACACTATTATACACTTCTGTCAACTGCAATCTGATGTATTAAAAGGCAAAGTTACATCACAATATTTTGAGACAAAGCTACAAGTCACTTCTCCGTTGTTTTTCCACTGTAAACGGACATTATTAGATACTGCACAAAAACACTTACTAGCTGCCCTTTGTGGTCTTACATTCCACATAGTGTACAACAGTCCAATACATTTATCCAGTATAGATATGAACATTATCCATATCTGTAATTAGTCTTAGCTCCTTTATAATATCAATAAGTTATGCACTTTTGTCGTTGGCTGCGAAGGTCAATTTCTTTTAACACGAAAGAGATTGGAAGGCAAAGCAGATGGATCAGGGTAAGAAATCTTGAAGAGGTGAGACTTCAAATTGGAATGGACATTCTGAGGGTGATAGAGATCGATGATGGTCAGTGAGCTACGATATTGTGGAGAAAGTGAGCAGGATTGAGAATCAGTTTTCCTGTGTCTTCTGTTTCTAGCATGTACTATTGATATGCCATAAAAGTAGGCCTATTTCTTATACACAGGTATCATTGCCATAATAAATTGTATCAATTCACCATAATTTAGGATGTCCCAGAAAGATAGAGACTTTTCAAAAGTTTATATAGGCCTAATCTTGATGGCCAACCTCTAGAAAATTTCTATAGAGTATAGAACTAGTTATTATACTGTACGAAGTTACAGCTAATTAGATTAACATTTAGGCGTGGCTCAAGTGACTCTAAGTTAAGCAATGTATAGCTGCATCATACACATTAATTTACCATTAAGAAATTTTAGCCCAAAAGCAATCGAGAAGTGAAATTTGTGTCTATGACATGATTTTCCGGGGTGAAGTCAAATAGGCTATTTCTAACATTGTAGGACAATCGAATGACCTTCATTTTCAAGGTCATTTGACATCTATTGTCATAATATTTCGGTGAAGGCTAAAAGAAGATATCAGTCCAAGATAGGCCCACTGGGGTCAAGGAAATTGAAGAGAGTTATTAACAACCTGGTATGACCATCACATGACTTTGTAGTTCAAGGTCACTCGACCTGTTATGGTTAACCTTTGGCCTCACTGGAACTACAAGTTATAAATGTAAAACAATTCCTGACGTATATGATATTTTTCACAGAGTCTTGGATTCCAAAGAATTATACTCAACAGAGTTATAATGAACATCATATGCACAGTATATGACCGAAGCAGGACGTTTTGGCGCCGCCGTTTTGGCGCCGGACGTTTTGGCACTAATAAATGTAATAAATAATGTTAATTTTTTAATGCAAAGAATTATCAGTTGCATGGCCAATTTTTTTGTGGTGAGTTGGATTGACGAAAATAGAATTTGGTAAATTAATACCATCTTTTTATTGTTGTATTATTCTTTCGTAAGAAGGCAGTCTACCAATGTCCATGATTACTGTCATCAATCCAGCTTCCAGTGATGTAAGGAAGAAATTATTTTCATAAATCCAGCTCCCATTGAAACAATAATTTTCATCAATCCAGCTCCCATTGAAACAATTATTTTCATCAATCCAGCTCCCACTGAAACAATTATTTTCATCAATCCAGCTCCCTTGAAACAATTCTTTTCATCTATCCAGCTCCCATTGAAACAATTATTTTCATCAATCAAGCTCCCATTGAAACAATTCTTTTCATCAATCCAGCTTCCATTTGCGGAAACAATTCTATCATCAATCCATCTTTCATTGGCAAAAGAATATTTTCATCAATCCAGCCACCATTTACCAGAGAACTTTCTCATCAAATCCAACTTCGATTGCATGTTTCTGAGGTAGATATGGAGTAACACCTCATCTTGCGCGTTTCATTACCATAGGTTTAATGTCACTCGTAATCAAGCCATAGAGTCGATCCAGGTGGCGCCTAAACGGCCGGCGCCAAAACGGCGGCGCCAAAAAGTCACGTACCGGTGTATGACTGTAGCTCAGGGTCCATTGACCTGCAGTGTTTGACCTTTGGTTCTCATGAGCTACAAGTGCTAGAATGGTTTTCTTGATGTCTCTTAGTTGTTATGGTTTTAGGGGCCTCCAAATCAAAAACTGTACACACAATATTATACGATCATTCGCTTTCCTCATTCTGCAGCTCCTTTCCAACCTTTCCTCTCTTTGGACCACCGTGATCTCTTTGTCACGCGAACTAGGACCACTTCTGGCGCAAAACTAGATCATTTGTCACCATTGGGCCTGCCATGTGGAATTCTCTCCACTCCTCTTTACGCGTTTCCATTCTTTCTAAATCTGTTCCTACTTCTCTCTACTTCAAAACCTATTTCTTCTCTCGGGGTACTCGCACTGGAAGCACCACTGAATAGTCACTGCTGTTAGCGGCGCTATATAAGTTACTAATGACCTCACATTACATTTGAGGTTCAAGGTCACTTGACGACCCAGCGTGGTTGCCTTTGGCATCTCTGGAACTGCAAGCAATAGAATTGTGATTGTGGTTTTTATTTAGTGAAGGCATTAAAGCACTTTCCTAACCACGAGATTTGTCATTATACTTTGTGATTAACAGTAAAATAGTTACAGGAAACTGTCTACGACTTTCCAAGGTCATGTGAACTGTTGCAAACCAATCAACGTGTTACTTGATATTATAGATCATAGAATGTAATTACCGCAGAGTGGTAGGCATGTGTCTTCAGAATTTCTTGTAGCCAAAAATCTTACAGTTCTAGACACCAGGATCACCTTTCTAAGACTTGTGGGTGGCTATGGACATATAAAAGGTCACTGGGAACGTCGCGGTGAGTGAGGTCACGTGATCTGTGAAATATAATTATCAAATTCCTTGTAGTCGATAACCCTAGTCTGCAGACACCGAGATCTCCTTTCCAAGACTAATGGCTGTGAAGATAGGAGCGGTTACTTCAAAAGTCACAGTGAATATGTTATCATTGTTATGTCACATGTTCTGGAAGAAGAAACTGCCAGGGGGTTTCAAAAATATTTTATGCAAATCCTTCTTTCCCAAAACCATAACTTGACACATAAATGAACCTTTTGAGAACAACACGTTAAGAGGAACCATTGATCCAATGCATTGTCAACTCTGACGTCTAAGTTTGACGTCATGTCACATGGCGTCATGCAACAGTAACCTTATGAAACAAAACTATGTTGTGAGCAAACATTTTCAGGAAATCTCGCCAAAGGAATTTTGATTATCTCTTCTCGTTTGAAAGTTATGCATTGAAAACCGATATGTTGGTAAAATTTCAACACTGGCTATTGCATGGAGTATACGACTTTTGAAAAGGCTTTGAGCTACGTTTAAACGATTTTCAATTTTGCTGTAACTTTGCATTTTCTATCAGAATAGCCAAGAGAAACGTTTTAGAGGGTGGCCCTTGATATTTGAGAACTTCAGTTTTTTTCGGACACCCTACCGTAATTGAATCATTACTAATTCACCAATGCGCTGTAATGGCAAGGAAGGGAAACTCGTACAAAGGAATTACTCATCAGTTTTTTCTTAATAGATATACATATTTGTCAGACTCATATACCATAATTTTATATTTGTCCCACTTGTCTAGAATTCTTTCATAATTTTATGTTTCAATTGTATTATTTATTGCAAATCGTTCTTTCTGTAGATTCTGACCCAGTGTGTACTATGACTCCAAATGCTTCAACAGAACTCCTATACAGCCAAACAGTGCAGATGTCTTGCAGTGTCAGTTACACGGCTAATACTTCATACGTCGCTGTGGATATGATTTGGTCAAAGGGAAGCCCAGCCGCCATTGTCTCCAGCGCTCCTCCGAACACTACCACCTCTTCTTATCTGATCACAGCAATATCTAATATTACTCAAGTGCCTGGAAACTTTACACCTTTCCCCATTTTCAGTTGTAATACTTCATTCAAAGTTACTGGCAACCCACCAGGATCAGCAAATAATGCACCTGACTATTCTAAGTCAACTCCTTTATTCAGTTCACCGATCAACGTCAACTGTAAGTAACTGATTCTTTGTATAGTCTTTGATCACATGTTTCTAGTGCATGCTAAGTCTAAGGTTTGATTTGATGTCTAGTTAGAAATAGCATAAGTCCCAAATCAGGTGTTTGAAGGCAATACAGATTAAAGAGCTTTTCTGTGATAAAACATTTAAGTCATTTGCCTTATTTTGGATTAAAGACCATTAATTGCAAAGCTAGCTTACATATAAATATATCAACACATAGATATGTGCAAATGTGTGATGTAATGTGACGTAACAAAGAATTTATAAAGTGTCTTTCAAGCACCTCCGCAAAACACTGCTTGCATGGCTGTCTAGCTGATCTAAACAATAATGAAGCATTCAGAGCAATAACCAGGTATGTCGACATACCTCTTTCTTGCTAAAAAGTATGCGAGCATGCTTGAAATATAGTATTCTATATACGCTGCAAATTTGGTGCAGATCTGATTATTTTTGGATAGCCTTTTAAACTGTCATTCATGTAAGTCAGCATTTAAGGTATTTTGCAGCCGGTATCATGAAATAGAGTATCAGTCCTAAGACTATCTGGGCGATGAATGAATTTATCCCCGGATGGAATAAACCGGTTTAGAGTATCCTGGGATAAACCATTCTATCCCCATCGTCATACGCATCACGATAGCCCAGACGAAAATCCAGTCAAAATCACCAAAAACGAAGGAAATTGATTTCAGGTCGACTTACAAACTAAAGATACGCAATTTAAAAATGTTATGTGTACAATAAATCCAAACAGTACGACTGAATACACTCAGAAACAGCAACAAATGCAAACTAAACCGAATACTCCATTTCGCTAAGGGGGATACTCATGTATGGGGGATACTCTATTTTGTGACACCGGCAGTATTCTACCGTTACTCTATTGCAATATCCCAGTATGATAACAAGCATGGTCATTTTTGTCTTATAATCTTTGTATTGAAACCGGTGCAACAATCAGGTTATTTGTTAGGCAAGTTAACCCTATTGGAGCTGGGAAGTTTAAACCCAATGAGACACTTCGTGCGACAAATAATAAAGATATGTAAACACCTGCAGTCCTACACTCCAAAATTTGTGACCACATATGTACCCATTAAATCCTGACGAGCATTTATATTTAGCACCCTACCAGAATTTGTTCTTTAATGTGGCTACCAATAAAAGTGTTTATATTCATCCTATTAAACGAAGTTTTCAAAACTCTTTTACGGTATTGCAAAAATGAAATTGCCTTAGTTCATTTACAGTAATTACTTGAGAAATATTCATTTATTACATGGCTGGTGTGTGTTGATCTAATTATAAATAATAAAACCGTGGGTAGGCATCTGACCCCAAAGGCGTTTTAGACCACCCTACCCCTGCCTTTATGGACAGTAAATGAAAATAGTCATAATGAATGGTCATCAAACAGAATCTCACAGTTTTCCATATCTTGTAGAGGTTTGTCATTTTGGTTTTGTGTATCTATCTAGAATTATTCTAAATCTGAGTCTGCATTTTCAGTGTCTTCATGTCTTACTAAGATGTTTTGCATCTTTCTGATGAATTCAATCTGCAATTAAGTGTGACCTTAAACCTTAGTTCTGTCTGTTTAGACTGTGAGATAATTAATTTATATATTCGAATTAATATTATTATAGACTTAATTAGTTCAAGTAAAATAAATGACAGTTGCGATAACAAACGAATATCATTACAATCCTCATGTTTCGCTGTATGTGTAGAAAAACTAAGATATTAGGACTTACAAAATTATGTTACATGTATTTCATCTTATCCAGTAGTGTCAAGGCCTTATTAAGATTTATTTGGTTTCTAATCCTGTAGCTATTTCGGGGCTTCTGTGAGCTCTGTAGGGTTGAAGCGACACTGAAACTGTGACCTAATGATGTTGCACACTGAGATGAACCAACTGCTTGAGGATATGCAGATGAAATGATCAAAAGAGAAAATGTTTAAGAAAGAAGGATGATGAATTTATGGTTGCATCTATTTCTGCTGCATTTAGATTTGAATGCTTTGAAATTGATCAAGTTATGAATCTGTGCACTTCTGAGATAGATTGTCAAGGTGACTTGGCACATAAAAGTTTGAAAGTATTTGAACTATCTCTTTAGTAAGTAAGTAAGTAAGTAAGTAAGTAAGTATATCCTTTATTGAGAAGCACTAGCAAATGCACAGCACTGTACATGGCAAGATTAATACATTCAAACAAATAAAAAAAATTATATATGCAACCAATGAATTGAATGAGAAGCTTTATTGTACATCAGGGGAACATAGAGGAAGAAGAGCTAGGGCTAGTCATAGGGGAATGAAGGGTTTAAATAGCCAGATCTAGGGACCACATAGTTTATTTGTATAGCATCCGGGCAAGGAAGCATTTCTGAGACATTTCTCAAACATGGGAAGCTCACGGTTATGGGACCGTGGCCGCAGGGAGTAGCGCGATTGCTTGATCGGCGGTAACAATTTATGCAATACATGACAAGGATTGTGCAGAATACAGGCAGAGTCTAGTATCCGCATTGCTGCAGAGAGTCTCAAATGAGAGAGAAGATAAATGTAAGTACCCCTGGCGTACCAACCTTTGGATAATTCCCTCAAGGGCCTCCCGTTCCTGCACTCTCGCAAAGCGCCACCACACAGGCGAGCAATACAGCATCATACCTAACCGTAGTGGCACGAACTACCAGGGCCGTTTTAAGGTCATCGTAGGCCCTAGGCACTCTTGCATTCGTAGGCCCCAACTGCCCGTTCTTAAATTAAAAGCGAGTTAATGCGGGAAACAGTGATGGGTAACTAATTAATTAGAAATTAATTAATTAGCTAATTAATTAGATTGGTAGCTAAATTCTAATTCTAATTAATTAGTAACAAAAATGTTGCTAATTCCAATTAAATTACTAATTAAAAGTAGTCTAAATCTAATTAAAATTCCATAATTAGCTTCATAGTTACCTTGCCTACATATTTCTTTACTTACTTTTTGCTCGAGGCTTCCATGTGACTAATAAACATCAACCAATTTACTTTTTTTGCCCGTGGCGCATTGGAAAACATCTGGCACAGAGACCGAGAGGTACCGAGTTCGAGCCCCGTTGGGCGGATATGCTTTGTAGGCTGCTATTAGCGCCGTTGTATTGCAAGCTGTCTGTTCTGTTAGTAGTTAAGCTTTAAATTGCATAACATGTAAATGTACAGCGCAGTGCGTTTGTCAGGCGCTTATTAAAGAAAAGATATTATTATTATTATTATTATTTGAGTTTTTAGTTTTTTATGATATCTTTCAAGGAAGAATTGCCTTTTGTTATGAGATGTGTTTATGAAAAATTTCAGTAGAGCCTACATAAAAGAATCCAACAGTAAAGTAAAATTAATTGGAAAGTGGCTGTTTTAGCAATTAGGCCTACATTTTAAGCTTCTAGTAAGAAAATAATATGAGATTTCTCAGCGTTTTCCAGCTGCATCTGAAACATTATGTTGTAAGAATTTGCTTTTGCAAGATTTGTTACAAATGAGCAAAGAAACAGGCTCGAAGACAATACTTTAGAACTCATGATAATTCCAATGTGCAAGTCCGATCTCAAATAAATATAAATATGTTGCACAGTAATAAGAAGAAACTGGATAAAGATCATTGAAATTTGAGTTTCATCATAATCTGAAATATTTGCCTTGATTGAACGCTTAACTGGCAAAAGAAATTTTTTGAGTCGTTTGTATTCTGACGCCAGCAACTAATTCTAGTTAATTATAGTTCAGCGTTAATTCTAATTCTAATTAATTAGTTAACCCAAAAATGGTAATGCTAAAATATACTAATTATGAAATTCGAAGTAATGCTAATTATAATTAATTTGTTAAGAAATCTTAATTAACCATCACTGACGGGCAAATGACATTTGAAGACGTCATAAGTGATCTTGCTAATGCAAATTAAGAGCCGTAATTTAAAAGTTCACATAGTTTATATTATGCTGTTGCACAGGGTAACTTAACTTTTATTAATAAGCATAAAAGTTAACTTGTTTCAGTACAATTATAAAAATTATTAAAGTAGAATTTGAAATTTCTTTCATTTTCGTGTCAAATTCAACCATTAAAATTATTTTTTCAATATCTCATTTTCAGACTTTCGTGGGCCCCTAAAATGTTCGTGGGCCCTAGGCACAGTGCCTACTGTGCCTAGTGGATAAAACGGCCCTGCGAACTACATCAAATAAACTGTCCCCCGAGAGCCCATGCGACCTCAGGATCCGAAGTGCATAATTAATATAAAAAGACTGCCTTGCTTTTATGGTCAGACGTTTAATGTGACTGGAGAACCCAAATTTCGCTGTAAGCTCAACACCCAGAATATTTAGGGTTTGCACTCTTGCGATACCTTTTAGAGGAGGGGGGAACATACCGATGGTACCCCGGGGACGCGTGAAATTATCTCACAGGACTTGCTTGAGTTAAGCTTGAGGTTGCAACTCTGTGCCCATACACTAATATGCTCAAGCTCAATCTCAGTTGTAGTGATACTTGATGCAGGGACAGCGAGATAGCAATCATCTGCATATTTAAAAATGCGATTGCATTTATTAACTGGTTTTAAGTCAGAGATTGCAACTACTAAATCCATCGAACCCAAACCGGAACCTTGAATAATACTTGCATTAATTCGTGCAAGAGAAGATAGTACACAGTTAAACCTAGTGCAATGACTTCGATTATGAAGTAGATTCAAAATCCAATTAAAAATGTGATCAGGAATTGGGAGAGAAGCAAGTTGTTCGGCTAGATATGAATGTCTGACAGAGTCAAAGGCTTTGGAAAAATCCAATGAGACCAAACGTACATCGGGTTCATTGCATAAGGTTTCAAGGATGTGGTTAGATACAGCCATCAAAGCAGCAGCCGTTGAGCCCGTAGGCCTAAAGGCAATACTGATCATCAAATTTGTGATTAGTATCTGTGTTGGTGATTACCGGATACATATATACGAGTAACGATTTTTTCAAGAATTCTACAAAGGATGGAAGTAATGGAGATGGGGTATTATTGTTGACTGCATCATGTCTGCATGTGGAAGCATGTATAGGATTTCTATCTGTTGGTAGGCAGCTGCTTTAACTTTGTTTCATAGTTCACTGTTACGAATAAATTTATGTGAGTGCTTTGGAATATTATGTTGTAAATTTATGTATGGAGAGAAATTATTTGCAAAAAGTGTCTGCAATTTTGTTAAGATCTGAAGCCAGCTAACGCAAGCTCAATAACCGGAGCCAAAGACGGAGACCAAGTGTACCAGGGGACAACAGTTACATGCAAAGTGGAAGGCAACCCAACACCCACTTACAGTTGGTTGGATGTTGCATATGGAAATACAACAAACTCTTCAAGTATCCAGATATGGCACAGTGGAGAATTTAAGTGCACTGTGTGGAACAAAGCTGCCAGCACTTCGGCTTCAATAAACGTCACAACCTACAGTACGTATATAATAAACTTTTTCATATCTTAAGTAAATTGTACGTTTTGAGTCACATAGAGGGCAAACCCATGGCACAAAGGAATTCTTTCTTAACTCCCTGGTTAAGACGACGACTATACTATTGCTAGTAGCATGAACCATTTGCATCCAATCTGTGTCGCTTTTGTTATGATATTGGTATAAGTAAATATACCAGATTGAAATTGTTGTTTAAGTGTCTTCATCACCTGCTATCCTGAGGGCATGATGCTCTCAGAGGTCATCGGGGTCATGTATTTTATGTCGGAAAGATTTTCATTTGTTAGAGGCATCTAAGAGAGAGGAACCAGCAGACCTCTCATCTGCACTAAATGAGTAATGCCAGTTAGATTTTTTAGAACATAATATCATAATGAACTCTCTTGACCAAATGGCATACACTCCTTTCTTTCTTGGGCACATTCTTCTTTTCTGGCTCATGACTGGAGCATCAGTTATGGACAATTGTTACATGATGCGCTTTCAGTTCCTCAGACTGTCGTAGTTGGAACCGTGTACCACAAAACCCCGATTTATCCACATTCCATCATCATTTTAAAGTCACTGGCCAAGATGCATTACTTTACTCAAGCCATTCGTGACTCTGTCTTGACCACATCAAACATTCATCTGTACCTCCTTGTCAGATTTACTAAATGACCTATTGATAGTTCTCATAGTACCAATATGCATGTATATCCCACTATTTGTGAAGTGCCTTTAACAACGTCTTTAAGGTGCTGGGCCATGGTTGTCTGACAGACCTAAAATGATGCCTTACTTTAAACGTCACGTGTATGATCTCTGCGTGTTCAGTGGTGAATAATTGATGCATTATTATAGTGTTTAGAAATTTCCAGATTAGGTCGACGTCTTTATTCCAGAACATTTTTCTGCATATGCACAAATGGGAAAATATAAGAACTTTCAGGAGCTTTGATAATTACACAGCATGTGAAGAAACCCTTTCCCACCAGTAGCCAAAGGAACAGTTTGGTCCACTGGGCCTCGATGATCTATTAGTGTCCGTTGAATAGATGCAGAAGTAAAGTGAAATAGCAACACACCTTAAAACAGTTAGAATGTGTTCTGTTCAGCCATTTAGATTTCATACAGTTCTGTGTGTTATATTTTTGTTTCAATTCTCAGTCGATGTATGGAAAATGCTAACATATTATTTGTGCAGATGGTCTTGCTCTTGTTTAAGTTCTGATAGATTAATGCTAGAGATTTGGTTGATTATGATGTACTTATTTCTACCAATTATCTAGTACTATCTATACTTCATGACTTGTAACATATTTGTCTGATATACATGTACCTGTGGTCATCAGTTCTGACTGGCAGACCATCAGCCATTCTCTTGCTTTTATATTGCATATATATATATATATATATATATATATATCATCAGAACTGAGCTGTGAACATTCCACTTGTATAACTTCTCTTTCTGAGAGTTTTCTGTTCATACCTTCATGCATGATGAAATAGTTATGTTCTAAGTTTGTCAGTTTTAAAACAGTCCAAGCCAATCATAGGCAGAAGAAAGCTAACTGTCAAAGGTTGATCCATATCTTGATGATCCAATCATTCCAATGGAACAGAATGTGCATGACTTTTTTTATCATGTAATGTATTTTTTGTTTATTCAATAAAATTTGTTGTCAGAACGCAACAAGTGACAATAATTGTTCGAGATGTAGTGCTCAGTTATATATGAAACAGATTTTACCTAGTTATAACTCTCTCTCCCTAGCTTCTAGCTACAATAGATGGACTCGCTAGACTGGCGGCCATTAAGGTGCTCCTTCAATCTGCCATTGATAAAAATCATTGTTCTCTTGGTGAGTGGAAAACAATCAGGTTTCCACCTATAGACTGCCTTCAAGCAATGCAATGTGCGAGTCAATGATATTTTTAGACGGTAGACAGTAGCACATTAGATCTCAGGTTTAAATCATGGAATTTCGTGGCGATTTATTGAATTGTTGAACCAATCAGCTAATAAGGAAGAGTTGTCTAGAAATTGATGAATTACAAATTGGCTGTGTGACCTAGCACTTTGTTGCTTAACGAGTATAGTTAATGAGTGCAAGTAATGAAGGAACAACGTCTCCTATCTTTAAGGTTTAAGAGTACTTCAGAGTACTCTTCTTCCAAAGCCACAAGATGTTAAATTCTAAGAATTCCCAATCATGCATAGTAGTGGAGGAATGATTTAAAAAAGCAGATGTGGTCATTAGTCAGGCAAGTATAGACAGTACGAGTGCCAGTGCTATCCATACCAGGTCGTAGATTCCTTCACTCTGCCACGCAGGGCAGGTCGTCCCTATGGCTCCAACTTCCACGGTGCTCCACAAAAGCTTTGCTGTGGTTGGTCCTTCTTTCTGGAATAGGTTGCCTAGCAACCTCCATATTAATGAACTTCTTGGTCTGTCTTTGCCCCTCTTCCGCAAGCATTTGAAAACCATTCTTTTCGATTGTGGTTTCGTGTTATCAGGTCGGGAGCGCCTCCGAGGAGTTTCTCTTGAAGTGGTGCTATATAAATTTACGATTGCGATTATAGATTATAAGTACTCTTAAACCTTAAAGATAGGAGACGTTGTTCCTTCATTACTTGCACTCATTAACTATACTCGTTAAGCAACAAAGTGCTAGACACCACTTGATGTCCAGCATGATATATAGATGTTGCAGAGAACAGAAAAGAAACTTAGAAGCAAAGGTAGAATAAAAAGAAACTGACCAACTAGGAAATGAATCCAAAGAAAACTAAAGACTAAATCAACTGAATGAATTTGAAGAAATAAGAAGCAAAGACAGACGAAGTCTATGAGTAATAGATGACTTGACTGATTTGCTTTAGTCATTATAGTGAATTCATTGGTGACATCCGAGGATTTAGGTTGAGTTGTTGGACCTGACAAGAAATAGAAGTTAATGTGGATCATTTCTTTAAATTCATCACTGCTGGCTGAAACAGAGTTTTCACTCCTGGTGATGATGATGACGCCGAAGACGCCGATGATGACTTATCTGTGATTGACAGATATTCTTGAATAGTTTATGTGACTGGTTCTAGAAGCTTTATGAAATATAGATTAGATGATCTTCATATGTGTGTGTGAACTGTGATTAGCTAAGTGAAGCATGGCATCGTTTTGAAGCAGAGCATGGGTGAATGCTGCTTGGCTGCATTGCTGTCTATCGTTGCTATTGTTTTGTCTGTCTGTCTGTCTGTCTGTATATATAAGTGCATCTGCTTTCGTTTGCCACTCTCTGTGCATTTATTTCTTCCAGTTACGACTGCAGCTCCCACTACAACCACTCCCACCACCACAGTCACCTCACAGTCTACCAGTCCAAGTGGATCAGGTACAGGAGGTCAGAAGTGTAGACGTAGATGTTGCATGAAAACTGGGATGAGGACCTTGTTTCTCCACTTAGTTGTGATTTTGTTTCCCTCCTAACATCAACCACCGCTTCTATAGATCTGTTGTATGGCTGTGGTTCTGTCTTTTCCATTTCATGTTATTTCCATTTCATGTTACTCTGTCCTGTTGTCAGCTTTTGCTAAAGAGATGTTCCACTTGCATGTCGGTACTGAGTAGACCGTCTGTTGTGTGTGTGATTCAAAGGGGCAGAGCTGAAAGTGTGCCTTCCTTATTTCTATGTATACACGTGTAATGTGAGTATTTTATGTTAAACCTTTTTTCTTAATCGATTTACTTAGTCGAGTATTTCATTAAGCCTTTTGTGGGATCTGGATAAAGAGTGTTAACGTTTTTTCTAATCTGCTTCTAGTTGCATGTCTGTAGTTGCAAGGGAGAAATACATGATTGCATCTGGTGCTTCTATATCCTATACTAACAAAATCTGTTGATGATCACCACTTTGAATAGGTTGATGGATTTTAGTTTTTAGTTAAGCTCATATAATCTTATTCTGTACTCAACCCTTTGGAGATTGGAATTTTGATTCTGAAGTTAGTTGTTACCTGAAGATATCATATCATTTCCTCCGGCTCTGAAGTTCATTGATCTGGTTAGTTTTGATCTTAACAGTTGTTTCAAGAATAGAAACACCAAATGCACTTCAAATTTTAAAGTTAATCCATTGATGTAATGACTTGTTTAGCACATTTATTTTTTTTCTTTTCCTGGGGCTTTCATGCTGAGAGCACTTCTGAATATTTATTCTGCGGAGGTACTTTATAAATAATTAGATACGATACAATTACCATAATACATCAGTGTTCGTTTCAAGTGAAATCTAAGTCAAAGTCATAATCAATTACAGAAGACAGGTCATAATCGGATAATCCAGAAGTGAAGGTAAGGAGAGGAAGTCAGCTGACACAAATGAGTTTTAAGTTTAGTTCTTAAAGAAATTAGGGTTTCTATTATTCTATAAGAAAACCCAATTATATGAATTTCAGTTTTACTATATACAAATCTTTTGATAAAACTTGTTTTCATCTTTCTTTTCAACAACGTAACATCATTTCTGGATTGCTTTGGTATTAATTTCTTCTAACAGTAGATAATTTGGTTATAGCAGGAAGTTTAACTTTTATGTTTCAAATGGAAACTACGGCAGATTTTTACTGAGCTAATGTATAGATGCTGTTTGCTATGTAACGGAAAATCTAGTTTGTTCTGTACTTTATGATATGTTGGTTTAGTTATAATGTATGACACACAGTGTACAGTGTACACTCATTGCAGAGGATTTGTGTTACAGTGTCAAGGGACATGTTTGGTTTGGATTCTAACCCAGTACACACGCACACAAGTATCAAGAACAAGATCCCCATATGTGGCTGATAGTCTTATTTGCACTATTTATGTCACTTGAGAGTGCAGAGATGAATGCTCTCCAAGCATCAAGACAGAAATAGTGACAGTAATGGATTAGTGATTTTAATGTAGGTTATGTCAGGGAGAAAGTTGGTTTGGTAGCTTAATGCTACTGTTGTCTGATGCTCAACTGTGTCTGCATCTTGACAGACATGAACATCCATCTGAAAGTTGCACAACATTTCTAGGCAGTATAAAATATGATAAAAATTAAGATTCAAATTATCTCACTATCTATGACCGGCTCTTTCTTGTTTCTTCCTCCTCCTGCATATATCGTTGTATTGTATATAACAATAATAGTAATAATATTCTTTTTTGAAACAATCCAGTTGACAAACCGCAACCGGTTACAGTGTGCAGTTATGCAATTGAAACAATTCACAAGAACACAAATGACAGAAGACATAAATCTTAACTACTAACAGAACAGACAGCCTGCAATACACGGCGCTAATAGCAGCCTACAAAGATTGTCCGCCTACGGGACTCGATCTCGGTACCTCTCGCTCTCTATTCCAGTGTGTTTTCCAATGCGCTATCTCTCAAGAAATGTTTCTTTGTATGTTGATTAATCGACATGAGTGTCCCAGTTGGGAAGACCTGTAGAAGTTCTGAGATGAAACTGTTGTGTGATGTTGCACTTGGCGACTGTCGTATATTTCATAAATGTTTGTTTTTCTCTCAATTAGACTCAACAGCACGGACAGAGGCACTTGGTTCTGGTATGATGCTGAGTCAAATCGGAATGATTTCCATGTGACACTCGCCTATGATCAAACTAATGCTTGCTTGTTTGCTATTAACCAAACTCATCGGTGTTTCTATTTAGCCACAGCAGCAGTTGCCGTCATTTGTCTGCTCACTGGATAGACTTTGCTCAGTTGCTCAATTTGCTCAAACCCTCTGCTAGTATGGTAGAACTTTGTTAAAGTGACATAACACTGACCCTTTAGGGTGTCCAGAAAAACGATACATCGCTGTTGTCCATTCAGTGCTTTTGTTACATGCATCTGCAATGCATGGTTGATTCACTTGTTCCGTTGACATGGTAGGGGCAGAGCTTATCACTAATCTTCAAAATGATTAACCTCAATGTCATCTAAGCACTTAGCACATGGAGCCAGGTCGAAACAATAATCCATCTGGCTTTCATCTAGTACACTCTGCTTTTATTCAGGTTTCATGCATAGATATGAAGTCCTCTGTTTTCTTTTACTGTCTGTCTCTGTTTGTCTTGCTTGCTCTTATTCTCTTCCTCTTGCTCAGTAGACATGCTTGTTATGAGAAAGATTTCCAGGTGCAGCTGACACCACAAATCCTATCTGGTGTCATCCATACAGTCTGGGACCTCATGTGTAGATCCCTGCATGTAATTCCTGATGGAACACCGAGTCCTTATTGTGTTCAGATTCATAAGTCATTGGAAAATGTTCTGGAATGTTTAGCTGTTGATCTCTGTCTGTTTCAACTTGCTTTAGTGCTTCATGTAATTTTAACTGGATAGTCGCCTATAAGATTAACCTGGTCACATTCTTATTCATGAATATATTGTAAATGTAAATCTCCAAAACTTCTCAGCACCACACAAAAATCTATACCCGGGAAACCAGTTTTATTAAGTGGTGCTATATCAGATCAACTCTGTTGATAGACACTCTTTGCTTGATAATACCTCATGCACCAGTTTAGCTGCAGATGAAGCAACATAGATGGCTCCCTGATTCAATTGATTCTCTGTGGAAACCCAACCAATATTTCTTTCTTACAAGACCTTAGATATTCTTGTTTTATCCTTGTTAGGGGTCATTGCATAATTACGTAACGCTCCAGGGTGGGTGGGTGGGGTCCTTGAAAACCTTACGAAACGTTAGGTGGGTGGGTGGGTGGTTGGGTGGGTGGAGCTGAACGTTACGTAACGCTTTTATCAATAGTTTAGTTATAAATGAATTTTAAACTAACATCAAATGACACGAGGGGATCGAAGTTCAAACTTCGTGCCATTGATTTAAACTTAATTAAAACATGCAATAGTATAAATCAAGCATTTATTCAGCATTATTTTAAATTAAAAGTTGAAATTTAATCTGTTTTTATTGGTAAAAATTTAAAGAAAATTTAAATTTTGTAGACAACCATCGACATGTTCAAGAAAAGTAAAGTTAATCATATGCCAGATCTTTACCTAGACCTAACAATAATTACGTAACGCTGAGGGGGTGGGTGGGTGGGTCTAGGGTCTAGGGAAACGTTACGAAGCGTTACAGGGTGGGTGGGTGGGTCAAAAACGGTCATTTTCGGCGTTACGTAATTATGCAATGACCCCTTATTATAAATATGACCTCAGTCAATCAGAGCTTGCAATTATCAGGAACCATGCTCTAGAAATGTATTTCAAAGGCATGTCTTTAACCACTGCTTCAATCACTATTTATTTCTCTAACATTTGCTTCTGGCTGTTAGCAGTTGTTAGCATCATAGAGCTTCATTAACTGATATTTCTAATTAAGCTGAGTTAATGACCACTGGTTGATCAGGCTTTGCCTGTTTGGAGCCTGGATGTGAAGAGGAGGGTAATTGTCGGTTAAAGTCAATGGATAAAGGGGAATTGGAGAATGAGAAATTGGTCACGAGATGATGAACAGCGTAGCACAACATTTATTTCTTTATAAAATTTAAATTTCTATTGTTCAAACATATCTCTTTATTTAGCCTATTTGTTTAATTTACTTTTATTGATGAAACCAAATTGAGTGACAGATTCACAATCATTAAAAAAAAACATTTCATTTACTATCATTTAAGACTTAGAAAATTAGAAAGCAGTTGGAACCAATGATAAATTTGATTTCAATTTTCCTTAGTGTTTGAGATGAGAATTATTTCAATAGTTAAAGTGGAAGAAATTGAAATCTTACAAGAATACTTTTATCGGTAGATCCATCTCAGATTGGTTTAATAACTCTACTTCACATAGAGTTATTAAATACTGTTACATGTATGTCTGTATAATATATTAATAATGAGAGCATATTTGTAAGTTATACACTCACATGTAACAGTGGAATCCTTGATTCAGTAACATTGATTCTCAGGTTTTGTTGTATTTTCTTCTTCTCTGTTTCTGATGACAGTTGATGACCGAGAAATTCATTTCTAAGGTTAATCTGAGTTTTCTGGTGATTCTACGACGTTTCGTTGACATTGTCAATTTGTGTTGAAACCTTGTAATAGGATTTGCAGTGTAGCACAGAATTGATTCAACATTTCAACATTTCCATTTCAACATCCAGTTATTGTTATTGTGTTTCATTATTGTGTTCTGGGTTCTCTTCCCAACAGTTTACTTATGATGCTTATGAATCTCTGTATAAAGTGCAGTCTTCATTGTATTTTGTGTTTTGAATGGTCAAAGTACTATTCTGAGGTTTATTGTTGTGTTTAAATGATTTACATATATTTTTGTTTCAATGTATTTGTGCATTGATGGATATCTCAGTAATTAATTTAAAGTGAGACATCAGAGTTTATTTGACACTGTCGTGGATTTATTTCGTTTTTTCAGATGCTTTTTCTTATGATGCAGAGTAAAGGAAGATTGTAGATTGTCGTGCTATGTAAACTCATTTTAAAATTGATTACAGTGTGTGTGTGTGTGTGTGTGTGTGTGTGTGTGTGTGTGTGTGTGTGTGTGTGTGTGGGTGTGGGTGTGTGTGGGTGTGTGGGTGTGTGTGTTTGGTATGATTTGGATAATAGTTAAAATTGTGCTTTGTGTTCATCTGAAGTTCTCTTTAACACATGATCAAAAATCAATTTCAAAACTGGCTGAACAGGACACATTTACGTAGATTATAGTTTCCCCTTTCAATTATTAAAATCCTGTAATTAAACTTGGCCGAAATGTTTTAAAGTTGGATAGAAGGACATCAGTTATCCAGGAAACTGTGTCTAGAAGGAAATTGAATGTTTTAAAATTCATTACATTGTATACATTTCTTCCATTGTCCTTTTGCTTTGTCTGAGGAAAATGACAATGGAAGCACTGCAATTGAAGTGATTGGGAGTGGCATGTTTTGCTCTGTTGTCTTAGCAATTCAACCACTCACTGGCCATTCTTCAGGCTGTTTTTATTCCACTGTGAGGCTGACATGTCTTCTAACTAATATTCCTCCAGCTGCTGCTGCTGCGGCTGATGATGATGATGACAACGATGATTAGCAAGAACTTCCAATTGATTCTTAGTTTGCAATAATCTTCCTTTGCTCTAGCATTATCAGATGCTTAAATGTGATTTAATGCAGTTTGCTTTGAACACAGTTTTATATTTATGCTTGATTTTGAATTTTGGTGTTTAAATAGTCATCCTATTATCAGCATGTTCTCTATGAACCAAAGTCAACACAGTACAGAAAACCACTTCAGTTTACATTCGCCCACCTATGGGCACAGAAAACCTGATTACTCAATGACAAATCTTGGCCAAAATTCTCATTAAAATCCGGTGGAGATTTTCAAATTCAGAAATGCATACAGTGATTTCACTTCTAACATTAATTCTGTCATCAAACTCAATGTTTATTCAATTGTTGCTGGACAATTCTTTTGGAACAATCACAGACCAGTTTTCTGCTAAATTCTTTAATTGTTTATCTTAAAATTATTTTCTCAACTTCCAGAAAACATTATGGAAATTGTTCGAATTGATCTCCGTCCTGATGGTTACCATGTTCATTGGAGCCCATAGCTGGCCATTAGTTTCCATCAGTGGCACAGAGCGGGCCAACAGTTGGGGCCCAGTGAGTGTGGAGATGAGATTATGTAGAGCCCTACAAATGAATGAGAACATGTTGGTAGTAATGTGGTGATGAGATTTCTTCTCCCTACAGGACAATTGAGTTCATAAGTTCTGTAACTTTCAGGTGGACTATCAGAAACAAACAAAATAATAGTAGGAGTTGTTGTTGGTGTCGGAGGTGCATTGCTAATCGTAGCAATCACGATTCTCATTTGCTGTTGTCTCAAGAAGAACAAAGCAGGTAAGACAGAGATTTCATTATAGCATAGTCTGATTAAACTCAATGCTACAAACCCCTTTGAAGTTTTGAAAAGTTGCAGATATTGTATCACCAAAAAAACTTCCTTTTATGAAATGTTGTTATAATTTGTGTTTCCATCGACACAGTTTCTCTTCTGTGACCCAAAAGAGAGTGCAGTGTGTGTTATCTTTGTTGAAATGTAAACATCTGTGAATAAGCTGTGACTGTTGTTAGTTCTCTTGTGCACACCAGACCATCCTTACAACACGTTTCAGTAGGACTTCATTCTGATGAAATGTTTTAGGAACACTGATCTTAAATTTCGTTGAGCTTTGGAAATGATCTGATTCAACTCAATGTTGTTAGAATTTGGTCCTTGATAGATGATATGGCTGCCAAAAAACTGTTTTAAGGAAGTTCTGGTGTATTTTGTTGTTTTCTCTTATATGGTCACATTTATTGTATAGATTGAAATATCTTGACATTTACTTAAAGCATCTGCTAAGTGTTGTTTAACAACCTCCTGAAGCGGAGTTTTAAGTGTGCATGATCAGTTTGTATGTCATTATGCTGTTTGAATCATCGATGTTCTTATTGAGCAGAGGATCACCAAACATTGTGTCTTATAATCTGAGATGAGGACCACATCAGAATTAGTCAGTTGCTGCTGTTTGAACAGATGAGGAACTGGGTAGACTTTGTGCTAAGAGCAATGCACCTGAGAATGAGATGACGAATGCAATTATTGAGGTACTAATTCATGCTCAGAATTCGTTGTGCAAAGAGTTCTGCAGTGACGGAGGCAGTCTTACAGAACATTGAGTAAGACAGTGTGGCACATTCATTGGTGGTAACAACACTTGCCAACAGCATATATGTATACAGTTTGTGCTCTGGGTAATATTTTGATGAAAGTGACCAGCGAGCAATTTGTTTGTTGCAAGTTTTGTTAACTTATTTGCCTGTTATCAGAGCTTCCCATTTGAAAATAGAAGGTGGTTTGAAAATCGATTGCGCTGTATTGAGTAGGTGAGCGATGCACAGTTGACCTCGGGAGCTTTTGTATACAGCGTATTTTCATAAATCAGTGCCGTTACGAATGACGTCACGCAGTGTGAGGTGTCGACTATGTTGTTATGGTCAATCATATTCATAATCATACTCATAATCATAATCAATCACTCGTCACAAAATTGGAGTGATCACTCATCAGTCATTAGGTCGTCTGACACGGAACGCATTCACCGCTGCTGCAATTAAGCAAATTAAAGTAATGTAAATTAGGTAAATGAAATAATGGTCTGGCTCCAGGTTCGTCTTGGAGTCTAACTTCTAACTTTCGGCTAGGCGACCGATTAGCTCTCATGTCAACCTTTGTTTGGCGAGTGACCAAGGAGAGCGATCGATTGCTCGCCTCAAATGAGAAGCTCTGTCTGTAATTTTGTTACAGAGTCTTTGTATTTGAACTTTTCTGTTTATTGTCTGAATGTGATTATCTCGAATTGTATTTTTATTTCTTAAAAGAAGTTTACATCCAGATGAGACTCAATGCAGTCAGTAATAATCAAATTGTGACTGTTTTAGGTTTCTTATTTGTGTTCAGTATTTGATTTGGTTTGAGGAAAACTATTGTTTCTTGTGTGCACAGTAACTTCTCTGTTGGTTTTTCAGTGAGCATTGAGCAAGACAGTGAATAACTGTAAATGTGAACTGTTGCCATGTTTTTAATGGAACCCGATTTCTCTGTTTTGGTTGCAAATGAGAAAGAGAAAAGGGTAATCTTAAGCTGGTGGTTGTAAATTCCCCAGATGTGGATGGACCAGATGGCAGGAAGACATGGATATGTGAATAATGAGTCTTCCTTTGGTAGGATGGGAGAAATAACTGGAGCTGATCAGTTGGTTGATTTTCTTATAAGGTGGCATCAGAGTAAACTGAACTCTGGTGGCAAGGTGTGTCCTCACACAAGACCTTCAAGTCTGATGGAAGATTATTAATTTGCTGAAATTTAGACTTAAGTCAACTTAGGGATGTTAATCGATAATCGGAAATCCGATTATCGGTTTCGAGATAATCGGTTTTCATCATTGACAAAACGATAATCGAATTCGTATTTTGTTTATCATTTTCGTAGTGAAAATTACAATGCCAGAATTATCCGAAATCCGCAATTTATAACCTGCCGTTTATAACAGTTGCGTTTTGTATGATTTCCCACACAGATCATTAGTTGGCTAACGACTGTGACGACTTTGTTGTTATTAGCCGGAGAGGACTTAATTAATGACTGGCTGTACAGTGTCAGACTGCCTTCATCAGACAGTTCAAGGAGGTCTTAATATTGATCACACGAGGGAGGAGGGTTGTGCCCCAACAACCCTGAACCCGTCGGTAAGGATGTAAATTTGAGAGACACCGTCGGTCGATCTTTGATCTTGGGGTGGGGTATTGGACAGTTAAGTAGACCGTGCGAAATCCCATGAAGACTGTCCGGCGGCTGGCCAAATTATAAGGGCTACGATTCCACTGAAATAGTGGCTGACCCTCTCTGGGAGGGATGAATTCAAGTCTGAAGGGAGAGAGAGAGGGAGGGAGAGGGACAGAGAGCGTCTTGTGGAGATCTCTTGTAACACCATTCAGCATCAGATCTGCAGCCTACCAAAATAGACCGCAGGCGTTACCTCTGAACAATTTGCCGCAATTTCAAATACTTCGTACACAGTTAGTTTGAGCTGGAAGTCAGTTCAACATTAAATAACATTTAAATAATTCAAATTTAAGTTACAACTATGGCTGGTAGTATTAATAAATCTGAGGTTCAGGAGAACTTTGAAAAATATTGCGTTGCGTGTACGTACATTACGTAATACATAAAGTAACTTGCATTATATGATCATATATTAAATTTTCTATGAAGGTCAATAAAAACCGATAATCGGTTTAAAATCGGATTTTTAAAACCGATAATCGGTTGTATAAAAAAAACCGATATTAACAACCCTAATTCAACTGCAGAGGATTAAAAATTCTATAGACTATTATCTGACTGGTGTTTCAATGCATGGGCTTCAACTTAAGATTTCATCTTTCAAATGACTTACCTAAGTAAGTAAGTTAACACAACATTGCAAAGAGGGTTCTTTTTTAGATTACTGCTTCCATTTGTAAACTGTCATTGTCTTAGGACAATCAGTCATTTTCTAGCTTGGTTGCTATAAAATAGAATCTACAGAATTGCAAAGTGAAGCTAACTAAGTCAAGGCTTTTAATTAATTTGAACAGCTCATGATTTAAGTTTTAAATTAGGCCTATTAGAAATTCATAGACGTATCCATTTGTATATTTATTATCCAATAGAACCATCCAATTGACTCCGCCAATGGATCCATCCAATTGTGACTCAACCAAATTAACTTTACCGCTTTATCACCCTCCAACTCCATGCTTACCTGTATTCTTTGAAGTCAACCCTACCTATTTCAGGTAATCCTGGGAACAGCGGTCGTAAATTATGAAATGAAAGAAGTCTACAAAGTTATTTGATATTGTCACTTTAAAATGGAAGCTGGATTGATGAAAAGAACTGTTTCCATAAATGGAAGCTGGATTGATGAAAACTGTTTCCCTAAATGGAAGTGGGATTGATTAAAACATTCCTGTGTTGAAATAGAAGCTGGATTGATCGAAATAATTTTTCCCGTAAATAGAAGCTGGATACCAAGCTGGTTGCATGGATGAAACTAAGTTTCCATTCAATAGAAGCTGGATGAAAATAATGTTTTCAGTAATTAGAAGCTGGATTCCTGAGAATATATAGCACGTTTTAGCAAAACTACAAGAAAGCGGCCTCTGTTGATTTCTTTCATTTCATAATTTACGACCGCCGTTCCCAGGATTACCCTATTTCATTATGCAACTGCCTGATGTATCTCATCTTTGAAACCCTCTGCACCCTCCTGGAGACAAGGCTCTAGGCCTTGACTTCTTAAAATTAGGAAGTAATTATTCAGTTTATTCAGGACTACTTAAAATGCTGATTCCCTGCATCATGTGACTTGAGGCAGTGCTTGAGAAGTTGGCGAAAATCTTGAGGAAGCTGCTTTGATATTAGTATTCATTCATTCATTCATTTCAGAGATTTATATAACGCCCCTTCAAGATTATCTACTCAGAAGCGCTCCCGACTCAACCCCGGCTAAAGAGAACAGTCTTCAGGTTAGAGAAGAATGTGGCCGCAAGGGCTCTATGCATTAGACGTAGATGATGGGTTCTATGAGAGAGAGACAGAGAGAGAGAGAGAGATGTTGGCTGATTTCCATTGGTTTCTTTTACCTAATTTTATGTTGATTATATTTCTATGTAATGTCTTCAGCATGTTCTTGGTTATATCCACACTACTGTCCATTGTTTGGTTTGAATGGAAGGATGTTGCAATATGTACAATTGTACATTTCTTCTGGTGGTTGAGTTTTGGTGTAGCTGAGTATTGTAGCTTCAAGGTGCATATGGCATTTAGACAGTGAAGAGGCAGGATACTGGACCTATTGGTGATTCAGAGAGTGATACCCTTACATGGGGCATGGCTGCAGGAACAGAGCAATGATACTGCAATAAGCTCAAGTGCTGAAGTATTAGATGGTTGAATATGGGATTCACATGGGTTATGCAGACAACATTGCAATGCACAATCAAGAGAGTATAAGATACATTGGACAGTTGAAAATTTCATAGAGAGGAACAGAGCAGGAGTGAATGGGAGAAGAGCAGAACATGCAAAATCCTTAGAACTTCTGTTTTGTGAAAGTGTTGTATTCTATGCCAGTTTCACAGTTTTGCATGATGTGTGGTTGTGTATATAGTAGGGTTGTTAAAATCGGTTTTTTTGACAATCCGAATTTCGGTTTTAGAAATCCGATTTTAAACCGAATTTCGTTTTTATTGGCCTTCATAGAAAATTTAATATTATTATATAACGCAAGTTATTTTATATTCGTACGTTAATAAACACCTTCTTATCTGCATTGTAAAAACTAAAGAAATGCATGAATTAATTCTTTCCGGCATTTCTTGTACGAAAATGATTTTTTTTAAATTCGAGTTTCGTTTTGTCAACCGTAAAAACCGAATTTCGTTTTCAGAACCGAAATTCGGATTTCCGAATTTTGTTTAACATCCCTAGTATATAGTGGCCTACACCTGTTGTTATGTATATTTAGACATTTTATGTAGTCAGTTGCTTTGCAGTCTGTGATATTTCTGATGCATTTAAATCATTTTAGGTTTTCTGTGTACAGTATACTTATCTGATCAAAATAGATGAACCTGTTTGTTGGAATTGTATCAATGTTAGTGCAGTAGTATGCAAAGTCTTGAACCTAAGAATTTGGATTTGTGAATGGCTTTTGCTGACTTCTCAGAGGAAGACCAGTTTCCACAAATCTTTTATCCATCGTTTGCAAGCAGAGATGTCTGAAGACACAGAATATGCAGAGAAGATTTCAAGAAGATGTAGAGTCATCATTTCCTGAGAGAAGATATTGATGGCTAAAATGACAGAAAAGTATTCTACCAGCCAGAAGTGATTTCTGGAGAAATGTCGAAAGCAAAGCAATTCTCGATCTGTGAACTCTGAAAACAGATGAAGTGGATTTGGTCAAATGTTGAAGTCGTAGGACGTTTCTTGGAGTTTGATGAAAACTTTTCTTTAGTTTATATCAGTTGATCTTCATTTTTCTCTGCCTTTAATCCTTGACTTGACAGTTGCTGGTTGTGATCTGAATCACTCTAATCACCTTCTAATAATAATATGTGACCCACTCTGACAAAACGAGTCTCATCTCTTGCCATACCAGTTTCCAGAAACAGCTTACAGAACTTAAATATCAACATATTAATTCACTTGTAACATATTTTGATATACCATGGATTGTGTTAAAGGTAGAGTTCTCGCCATTTGAAATTTATTCAACGGATGCAATTACTGTCCTAGGCTCTGCTGACCAAGGGTTGTGAAAATAATTTCCAATATAATAGGCCACTTGGAAAAATCAAGCAACATAGCAAAATGGTTATTCAATTGGACTGCAGAGCTGTAATGTAGATCCACCAATGGGACGAGACTGTTAGGGTGCAACATGAATTATTCAATCTTCTCTCATTTTGATTATTAAATCAAATTTATGGCACATTACAAACTTACATAATTTTTATGAATTGGGTATTTGCCAGTCATTTTATCTGTTTGGCAAATCTATTACTAAGGTATTTGCCAAAATACCAAGTTTCTTAAAAGCCTAACTTTACGATCATGCTGTTCAATTGACAATATCTCCAAAACGACGTGAAAATGACGTATAAAAATGAGACATCGTTTTAAACAAAATTGAATGCACCCTTTCATAAAATTAAAACCTCTTTATGTTATGAAAAATCCAACTTAGAACTCATTTTGTCAGATTGGGTCAATCATAGATGAAGCTCATTGCTCCAAAAGACCTTTCTATGTGAACAATTAGACATTTGTAAGAGAGCTCCTCAGCTCCCTATTCTGCTCTAAAAGGATTTCCAATTTTATTACACAGCTGAAGTATTAGAAAAGCAAAAAGATGCCATTGTCTCAGTCTTAGGACTAAGACAATTGGAGTCTTAGGACTAAGGCATTTAAAGTCTTGGTTCTAAGACTTTTGGAGTCATAGGAGTTTTACACATGAAGTCTTAGGACTTTTACACTTACGGTCTTAGGACTCAGACTCTTGGAGCCTTAGGACTAAGACAGTCAGGTTCTTAAAATTAAGAGTCTTAGGACTAAATCTCTTAGAGTCTTGGACTAAGACACTGAGATTTTTGCAGCTTCTAGCATTTTTCAAATGTTCTTTGTACTAATTTTTCATATTTTTTCTTCAATTTAATTTGCACTAAGCATCAATTGCAAAGTAAATATGGAGTAGAAATAATCACAGATTTTTTCCTTCATTTATATGAAAATGATACCTTGAAGACTTGTGAACTGCTGTGATTTGTGGAAATCCTTTTACTGAGCGGAATCATTAGATACAAAGCGTTCGATGTAGGATCCATCATCTGTGTGATGAAGAAGTCTTTAAACCTGTATTATTGCATGCAATGTTTCTAAATTTCAGGTCTTTAAGTTAACTGCTCATCAGAGCTGAAGAAAGAAGAAAAGACTCTGTCGTCTGTCAGACTTCTTTCTCTTCAGTCGTCAAACAGCAAAGACTTGATTTGCATTTGGCTGCTGCTGCCATCTGCCACTTCGGATCTGCACTAACATAATATTCATCACTTTCAACGATCTGTAAATATGAAATCTCTGTTTCTTTTTTTATGTATATGCGGTTAATCTAGAAAATCTTATGAATGTCCTTTTACCGATTTATTTGCTATAGTAACGACATCTAATATATTAATTGACTAATTAACGGATTAATTGGTGTTGTGTGCGTAGTTGGGAAGCAGTGTTTTAGTTGTTGGGAGGAATTTGGAGGTTGAACCCCTCGTAGCTTTTCTATTAACCCCTCTGTTAACTCTAAGTGAAAAGATGTTTGGTGGTCAGGAAACTAAATGATCTCATCATGAGTCGTCAGTTGTTTGGTGTCCAACACATTAACAACATTGGACTTTTTTACTTGTGTTTGAATGTACTCTGGTGATCTTGTTGGCCTCCCATCCAACTCTTTTCAGACAACTAAAACACTGTTGGAAGTCTCTTCATAATTTCGTTGAAACAACTCAGGGAAAATTCTGTTTTGTTAGAGTCTGTTGATGGAAATTCTCAGCTGTTAATTGGCTGATGTGAGAGGAGGTCCTCTTGAAAGCATCCAATTGCCTTTGATGGATAGGGAACCTTTCAGATGTTTCCTTCTTTTTGGAAACTAATGCCAAATTATTAATTAGACACTCATCAATGACCGTTGATTAATTAAACCCTTCTGAGGTCAGTCAATGGTACGGGTGGCTATTAGTTTCTGGTTGTACAGTTTAATTCAAAGGGATTCTTGTATTAAGTTACGAGGTCACTGGCTGAAAGGAATGCAGCATGAATGCATCCATGGATGAATGGAAATTATGAAGAGGATTCTCAACTGACTCTGTGTAAGTCCTTTTGAATATTCATGTACTTCGCTCTGAATATTAATGAGTGTCATGTGGGATCAGGTGACGTTGGACTCTGCCTCAGGGCAGATAATCAGCGATTGTGAGAAGGCAGAACAAATTCTCAGTGAAATTCATTCATCCTGTCTGTCTGTCTGTCTGTCTGTCTGTCTGTCTGTCTGTCTGTCTGTCTGTCTGTCTGTCTGTCTCTGTCTGTCTGTCTGTCTGTCTGTCTGTCTGTCTGTCTGTCTGTCTGTCTGTCTGTCTGTCTGTCTGTCTGTCTGTCTGTCTGTCTGTCTGTGGGGTGTACTTGTTGCAAACAATTAACAGAGGCTACATGGTCTCTTATGCTCTAGGCTTGTACTTACTACAATGGCTGGCTGTTGTTAGTATCCGGTTAGTCCACCTGGGCTATAAGGCCTTGGTTGGCTGAACCGTTGATATGGTTGGCTGAGCATGGTTTCAAAGAGAAGAGAGAGAGGGGGTTCAGATGTTTCTCACAATCAGGAAGTATTCCCAATGAGACTACCATTGGTCCCTTTCTATTCGTGCATCTGCCTTCAATCTAGAAAAGACCGTCTTTCAGTTGTTTATGTTACTTTTGATGTAAATCGAAGATATTTCTCAGCTCAACACAAAAGTCACTTCTGCAAAACCAGCTCAATAACCATAAATTTTATTGAACCCAAGTATAAAACAATGAAAAGCATCTGATTGACTTTCATAGAAAAGTGACTTTGATGATTCATTCTTGCAACTATGATTTGATTTTAAAAATAACACAAAAGTTACAGTTAGGACCTGTAGATTGACAAAGCATTTCTTAATTAGGTGTTGCACTTTGAATAAGTGTATCACTTGATGAGGAGATTCTAAACCAGACGAACTCACACTCTCCGCTCTGTTTAGGTCATTGCTTCTCAAACGTTCTGATGCTGTGGATGGGTAATTGTTTTAGCAGCCTTACCATGGACCAGTGCGTTTCTACATCAGCTCATATATATAGGACCTGTTGTATTAAACTTTAGATTTCTTAATATTTTCACTACTAAACCCTAGTTATAGTTGCATGTTTAAAAAATGTTTATTATGAATTAAGTTAGCGTCAAAAGAGTTTTGTGTAGTGTATGCAATTTAATATTTTATCTGAGTACAATGAAAATTGAGAGTTCGGTTATCATTCCGTGGCCCAATAACCAATCACTCTAGGCCGACGGGTGCCCTTTCCAGGAACCACAGTTTGAGTAGCACTGGTCTAGCTAGGTTAGGTCAGATAATGAGGTCTCCTTCGGTGCTTTGTAGTTACATTCAAGAAATGGTGTGAATGTTCACGACCTGTAACGACTTAATGCTATGTGTAGAGACAGGTGCCTTTCGAAGTGAAGTCACGCTTCACTGAGCTCAGGGTGTTGCCATAAGTAGAGAGGAGGGTGTTGTCGTAAATAATGGTTAGTTTATGAGTGGAGGATATTTGAGAAATGAAATCATTTGGGATAAAGTGGTATTAAATGGAAATGGGAAGAAGATTACTACTTCGTTGAACTGAACTCCAGATCCGCTCTCATTATGAGAGTATCCAGTTGATCGGCTGGGTGAGTGAGTTGAACAGCTTCAGACGAAATAGGCAAAGAAATGGATTATGGAATATTTCAAGAACGGAAAATGCGATTCCAGTAGAAAAATCAGACTCTACTTGAGACACACACTTACACACACACACACACACATATATATACATATATATATATATATATATATATATATATATATACATATATACACATACTTAGAGAGGGATGTTGAGCTATTGTGAGTAGTATTGCATTATCTAAACATGAAATCCAAATCCTTCTTATTAATTTCCTTTCATTTTGAGCTTTCTTTTAATCATTAAATGGCATTGACATAATATTATATCTGGGACACATTCATGAGAGACTGAAATTGATGGCATTCTGAGTGGGTTGGATTTGAACCTCAGACAGTTAGTTTAACCAGTTAGGAACTTATGAAAGTAGGAAGAAAGTCATTGTAGAAGCTGCAGTGGGGAGGCGTTTGTGACTGTGCTGGGTGTAAGTGACTCTCAGCCTATAGATAGACCACAGGACTCTACAATACATAGATGTATGTATTCTAATAATCAGTAGACATCTTCACAGTGGCATAAATTCATGTTCTTGAGTAGCAGGATCATGACGTCATATCTCAGTCTCATCTTTTAATCTGATGATAAGTATTATTGTAAGATGACGATTTGTCTTCAGAGTCACTCAGACAACGGAACAAGAGTCCTCCATAAGATCAGAGTGGACAATGGACGTGTTTTTCACTATGAAGGGGTTGTTATTATTACCCTCCGGATGTCCTATGATAGGCTGATTACTCTGTTGAGTAGAGGGGAGGCGTTTGGGGTTGGAGGTTGTTTGGCTGGTTTGTGGGGCAGAGTCCAACAGTCCCCCCCCCCACCCAATTGGTGTTTGAACATGGTTACTCTTTGTTTTTTGTGTTTTTCTCTCATTGAGATGCATTGATGTGATTTCTTAAAAGGGTTTCTGTGTTGTCTTACTGGACGGAGGAGGTCCTGTGCTTTCAACAGACGACGTCTTTTGCCATAAATTTGGTTTTTGTCATTCACTTTGAATTTCTGTGGATTTTCAGATGATTTTTTGATGAATTTGGTCTAATGAAGGAGAAATGATTAATTATAAATTATCTCTCATTTATCTGTCTCTCTCTCTCTCTCTCTCTCTTTCTCTGTTAGTCCTTTGGTTTGTCTCTTCCTTTCTCTCTCTTCCTCGGCCTCCTCCTCCTCATCCTCCTCCTCCTCCTCCTCCTTGTATAATGTTGTTGTGTGGGATCATTCTTTAGCTCTGAATGTTATTTGGTGGAGTCACGATCTGCTAAAGACTCAGGCCAGACAATACACCTACTAACCACCCAACATACAGTCATACACCTACCCAGCGCCCACCCAGTATATTTTTATGCTTATGAAATTGCTGGGCTTTGTGTTTGTAACCACGGGTGGTGTGGTGTCTATAAGAACCACATAGTGTGCAGGAGGAGGAGGAGGAGGAGGAGGTGTTGGCTGTGCAGGTTGAGTGAATATCTGTCCTGTCTAGATGGCTTGCACCTGGATTGTTCATGTGTGCTATACGTAAAAATCAATAGAGAAGTATAGCAAATTACCTTTTGGCATTCACCAGTGGCTGTCTTGGGAGCATATATGCCCTGCTAGAGCCAAGAGTAGTGCGTAACAAGAGGCCTCTGGTGACTGTGGGATGCTTGACGGCCACCTGGCGAATGAAACATCCATCAAGACTGTTCAGAGTTTTGTGATTTTCTTAAAATGCAATTTGTGCAATGAGAGATGTATTTCTAATAAAGATGCGGAGCTCTCTCTCTCTCTCTCTCTCTCTCTCTCTCTCTCTCTCTCTCTCTCTCTCTCTCTCTCTCTCTCTCTCTCTCTCCTCTCTCTCTCTCTCTCTCTCTCTCTCTCTCTCTCTCTCTCTCTCTCTCTCTCTCTCTCTCTCTCTCTCTCTCTCTCTCTCTCTCTCTCTCTCTCTCTCTCTCTCTCTCTCTCTCTCTCTCTCTGTTCAATTTTGCTCTCTCTCTCTCTCTCTCTCTCTCTCTCTCTCTCTCTCTCTCTCTCTCTGTCTCTCTCTCTCTCTCTCTCTGTCTCTCTCTGTTCAATTTTGTGTTTAATTGTCATTGAAACGATTGATTGGATTGGAAAATGTTCTGTTTTAGTTGTGGTTTGCAATTTTGTTGATCCTCTGACAAATGAATTTCAGTGAATTCACAGCTTACTACCAGCTTCACACAGACAGACAGACAGACACATGCTGGGTAAACAGCCAGACAGACAGGCAGGCAGGCAGAGTCCTAGAGTGGCACTTGTTTTTCTATCTGTATTGTGTTTTTGCCATGCGTCTGTGTGGAAGGCATCTTTTTTGTTGTATTTCTGTCTGTCTGTCAAGTCTGTCTGTCAAGTAACTGAGTTAGCGAGTTAGTGATTCCAATGAATAACTCTTTGTCATGAGGATTTAGATGAGTTGGCTGTAATTGCAGAGTCAGAAGAGTGAGATGCAGACAAATGGACTTGGATTCTGATTGTCGTATTTAAGGATCTTCTTCATTCAATCAGGATTTCTCAATTCATTTCATTTCTGACTGTTGTCAGTCTCTTAGAATAGGTTCATTTGACCAGAGAATCTTTGGCAAAACATTATTGGTTTCAATATGTTTCTTGTGATGTTGCATCTGGTAGATCGTACATGTCAAATGGTAAATACCGAGATCCTCTCATTGTTGCTACTGTTTATATATTTAGTTGGTTTTACGGAGGTTTCATAAGCGATGAGTTTTTAAACGCAATATGGTCATCAGTTGAATCTCTGTTGAAACAGTTTTGTCATAGCATTTAGGCGACTACCTTAAAGTCTGTGATGTCTGTCCAATGTTTACAAGGTCTTCTCTGTGCATTGAATTTCATGGCTTTTCATTGGATCTGTTTTTGCAACGGTTTTTCCCCTTTTTTCTACGATACTTCGTTTTTGCCTATTAGACGTTTTAAGTACGTTTTTTATTCTGCAGTTACTACCGACGTCTTTGAGTGATTTCTCTTGTTTTAGATGTGATAATCAAGATGAGTTTTAACATTTACTGATATTTCGTTCTATTTTATGCGTTCCATTTCTAATCCTGTTGTTGATATGACATGATATGGATAGACTTATATATACGTATGTTACTTCATTATATTCAGAGACGGTTTTCTTACTTGGCTATTCTGTATGAAGTGATTTTGGTGATACAATCTTGCAACTGATTATCATTGAATTTTGTCTTTTCTGAACGTTTAATTTAGTAAGATGTTCTCTCACTTTTTGAATTTGTCTCATTGATTAGTAATTATTTACTAGTAACATTTATTTTATTATTAATTTAAATAGCTATTTTTATCTTTGATTAGGAAATAATGTGATGTGTTTAATTAAAGTTTTCAAACAAATGATATGATAGAAATAAAATTTCATAGGTGTCTGATGATATAATGTGAAGATTTTTTACTTCAGATTGATTGCAGTTGATCTGAAGTATTATCTGTGGATTGAGCTGAAGTTCCTATAATGGGTTTGACTAGGTGGCTGATTGAGGAGTGACCTTGCAGAGGGCGCTATAGAAGCTCTGTGTCTGTTGTGCATTCAGAAGGAAAGTGATTGATGTCCATTGAGAATTTAATTACTTAAAATAGGTCAAGGAATCTGCACTGAATTTAATTAAATTTAATAAAATGGTAGGAAATAAGTAGATGATTATTGTTTTGATTAATTTAATCAATTGTTAGGCATTGAAGCTATACAGACGGTGATCATTGTTGTGATTAATGAGAACCTAATCTAAGAATTAATTACTCATCGTATCTGATGAATTGTCTTTGTTCATGAGAGCAAATAAAGGGATATTTGTAAATGTGTGACTTTTGTGTTGAATGTTGTTTTACTGTTTTATCTTTGCTTCTGTAGACAAATACTCCGGTAGCAGCGAAGGGTAAGTCATCATCAGTCACCCTCCTCTTCATCCATGATCCATGGATCAATCCTATAGAGTTAGCCGTCTGTCTCTTTCTGTCTGTCTGTCTGTCTCTTTCTCGCTCGCTCTCTCTGGCTGTCTGTCTGTCTGTCTCTCTCTCTCTCTCTCTCTGGCTGTCTGTCTGTCTGTCTGTCTGTCTGTCTGTCTTTCTCGCTCGCTCTCTCTCTGTCTGGCTGTCTGTCTCTCTCTCTCTCTGTCTGTCTGTCTGTCTCTCTCTCTCTCTCTCTGGCTGTCTGTCTGTCTGTCTGTCTCTCTCTCTCTGGCTGTCTGTCTGTCTGTCTGTCTGTCTGTCTGTCTGTCTGTCTCTCTCTCTCTCTGGCTCTTCTCTGTCTGTCTGTCTGTCTCTCTCTCTGGCTGTCTCTGTCTGTCTGTCTGTCTGTGGCTGTCTGTCTGTCTGTCTGTCTGTCTGTCTGTCTGTCTGTCTGTCTGTCTGTCTGTCTGTCTGTCTGTCTCTGATCTCCAAGAAGTTGTTGAAGAGCAAACAGTTTGAATGTCATCTAATTGGACTGATGATGATTTGTCTGATCTAACGTTAAGATACTGTTCAAATATCTAATTGGACTGATGATGATTCGTCTGATCTAATGTTAAGTTACTGATCAAATATCAACACTGATGATATTGGATGATGATGATGAGTTTTCCTATTGAAAGTCTTCCATCCAAAGCCCCCACCTTGAGGTCAGAGTGAGTTTCATCTGAACCATCCGCCGTCGTCGTTCTCTTCTCTGCCTAGTTATAGTTATGACTTATCAGATTACGTCATCTCTTCAATAGGTGCAAAGTAAATCGTTTCCCTTGCAATGCTTGCATCTAGAAATTGAAACTCTGCTTCTTTGTGTTGCTTCCTCTCTTTCCATTGGCTGAAGTACTTGTCATGTGATTAAGAAAAACAAGAAGCAATCGGTTAAGTGTGCGTCGTAGTTTCATCGACATCATGTAAGTTGTCTGCCAGTTCCAGGGCCATTGAAGACCCCCACCACCCATATACATTATCCACGTATTCTTCCATCTGCACAGAATGGATACATGTGGTGGTTCTTTTTACAAGAAACCAGTGACCTAAGACAGACGGACGGAGAGAAAGAGTTTGGGACACAGACAGACGCAGACGCAGAGAGAGAGAGAGAAAGAGAGAGACGGAGAGGGTTACAAGCGTTTGTTGAGAGAGATTGGTCAGAAGGACGTTGACTGGTTTTTCTGGCGACAGAAGAAGCGAACATCAGATGACGATTGGAGATTATAGACAGATGACGGATATAAAGGATGCGAGCAGCATCATCAGCAGCCATAGCAACAGAGCTCTCTTCTATCCTCCTCCTTCTTCCTCTGCCTCTGCAACTGATGCTCTTCATTCTGCTTCGGATGGCGATCGAAATCACTTCACCTCACCAGATAACAACAACACAAGCAAAGTAAGTGACTCACTTGTTCCTCCTCCATTGCAGTTAGTAACTTCTATGCGCTGATTTTTACTGCACAAGGCTTCAACCGATGGCACACGAAGCCGTAATCAGGAGACATTTTGTTGTTCGTTTATATTCGATGCTTATAATAGAAGTGTGTTGTATTTCTTAACTGAAAGATGTGTTCTTTCTATATTCAACTTGATGAAGATTTTCATTTGCTCAGATGCATAGAATGCTGCAAGAGACAGTTTAACGTAAGTCTCCTTAGTGTAGGTTTTGGCTGAAGAAGAAGAAGAAGACTTGGCTCTACTCTCTACGTGACGTCTCTTTTATACTCCAGATGTCTGCATTTGATCTTTGATGAAGATTCTCAGTGAAAGTCTTTTTCTCATCTTAGGTACCGACTGCAACTGATGACGATCAACTGGTCTATGCAGATTTAGCACCAGACGCTCAGCCAAAGATTCAGCAGCTGAAGAATGCAGAGGATGCCTTGAAGGATGCGAAGGAGGAGGAGGAGGGTGTTAATTATGTCCAGATACAAAAGGCCTAAGAGGGATGATGAACGGATGGAATCACCTGCCTCTCCTCCATTCACAAATCAATTAAGACCGGCAATTAAACCAAATTCTGAGGATATAATTGATGTTCTCTTAATTGACTCTCATTAGCATGCGTAGTTTGGTGGATAAGATGGCAGCAGAAGCATCAAAGGACCGCAGAGATAGAGATAGAGAGAGACAGATAGAGATAGACAGAGACAGAGATAGAGAGAGAGCCACTTGTACAGTTCCACTATATTCCATTGGCATGTGTCTCGATTAAAATAGTTTTCTAAATCATTTGCTGGTAAGAGCTTTTGCCATTCGAAATTCTAATTGTGAGTTATTCTTTCGATGCATCGAATGTAAGGAAAGAACGTTAATGGATGATTTAATGAGAGCATATATCTGCTTCCTATTTCGATGTCTCTAATAGAGTTCAAATGCCATCTCAGTATTTGTCCAACTCTTCCCAAGAGATTCATGTATAATAGAGTTTAGATGAAATTCTCCATTTCATGTGTTCGACTGCATTTCCTTAGAAGCACAGATGATGTTAATTGCATTTCATTCTTCGACTAACAGTCAATTGATCAATAATTGTGATTTCAAATGACTTGCACTTCATTTCCTCCTTAATTCGATCCTTTGCACTTCGTCCGATATATTTCGCTCTCAGTTGTCTATGCTATACGTAGTCAGTTTACTGTTTAACTGCAATGAGAAACCGTTTGTTCAGCAATGGAGAATTCGTTGGTTTTTTTTATGGAAATTCTTGTTACAGTTGTTCTGTATTTGATCTGCATGTTGTTCATAAATTAACCATGATGATATATTGATAATTTACCAGATGAATTGTGTTAATGGTTCATGAATAAATCGTGTATGAATAAGTCTTGTATGATGACGTTTTAAATGTTTTTAGTTATGGAAAGTTTCATTTCCTAGATGCATGTGTTCAATTGTTGTGATGCTGAGATCTTTCTTCCCTTTTGGAAAGATTTCCCAAATTGTTTTCTTGTAATTGCAAACTGGTTCAGATGAAACCCACTCCTGTTTTCCCCATCCAAACGCAACTCGAAAAGAGAGGTCAGATGCATTGTCATTCCAGTAGTCTGTCTGGCTGGTTGGCTGTCTGGCTGTCTCTCTATCTGGCTGGTTGGCTGTCTGTCGAAGGTTTTACTTTTGTAGCACTGAGTCTTTGAATGCAGAAGTCAAGGCTTGTAAAGCTTCGAGTGTTTTTTCTGCTACATTTTACAAAATTCTATCAAATTCCTTCTGTTTCCATCAGTTTTTCATAATCTCTCTCCATGTCCTCTATCATTCCTCTTTACCAATGTCTCTATTTTCTCTAAACCTCCCTTTCCTGCATGCCTCCCACCCTCCTCCTTTATTCCTTCCTTCCTTCCTTCCTATCATCCGTTCACCCTTCCTTCCTTCCTTCCTTCCTTCCTTCCTTCCTTCCTTCCTTCCTTCCTTCCTTCCTTCCTTCCTCACAGTGGCATGTATCCCTGTTGTCATTGCATGTCATATTGTTTTGCTGTTGTGGTTTGTTCTGATGATGAATCAATGACTTCCTTCTCTGTCTAAACCTTCCTTCCATTCTGATAAAGCACCTCTCGGCCGTCCAGTCATCCTGATCGTAATGATCATCATCAGAAGCCCAAGGCTGGCAAGATGATCGGTGGATGGATTGACTGACTGAATGAATGGGTGTTTTTCTCTCCTCTCAAGGACCCTAAGTAAGCCTCCTCCCTACGAGGACAGCGGACATCGTGGACCTCAGCGATCGACCAATCCGGATCTCGTCCAGGGAGGATATCCAATGGATGAATACTCCTCAAAGGACTTGTCGTCGCCCTACAGCACCGCCAGCCACCACGATCGACCGGTCAGTCTTAGGTCTTCAGCTCTTCTGTTTAAGGCGAGCATAAGAAGACGTGCTGCAGAAACAGAGATAGACAGACAGACACAGAGACAGACAGATTCTGTGATCAAGAGAGGATGGATGACGATGTGTGCGATTTGTTGTTCGTCCATTATTTCTCTTTCTAACAGATTAAATCAACCGAGTGGATGGAAATGTTGCCATTCGGAAGTCTGAGAGAGAGAGAGAGAGAGAGAGAGAGAGTGTGAAGTGTGTGTGTGTGTGTGTGTGTGTGTGTGTGTGTGTGTGTGTGAGAGTGAGTGTGTGTGTGAGTGTGTGTGTGTGTGTGTGTGTGTGTGTGTGTGTGTGTGTGTGTGTGTGTGTGTGTGTGTGTGTGTGCAGTGTGTGTGTGTGTGTGTGTGTGTGTGTGTGTGTGTGTGTGTGTGTGTGTGAGAGTGTGTGTGTGTGTGTGTGTGTGTGTGTGTGTGTGTGAGGTGTGTGTGTGTGAGTGTGAGTGTGTGTGAGAGAGAGTGTGTGAGTGACTGATGCAGAGAAGTAGGAATGGAATGGTTTGATGGGATCATGGCAAGACAATTGGATTGTGAGGAAGACATCTTCCCCTGTGACAGGACGACCAGACTTCTAGTGGGACTGATCACCTTCTCTTCTGATGGGAGAAGTAAGGACCGAGAATGGTTGAGTGGAAGATGACGTAGAGTGGAGAAGGAGGAGGAGGAGATGTGGATGATGTTCTCTTGAAATGTTTGATGATTCTTTTCCAGTACATTGACGAAGATGGACTGAACTACGCACAGATCCAGTTGGACAACAATCCTCGCAGTCGACAACCACTCCAGGTGGCAGAAGGAACCAACTACTCAGATGTCAGACTCGCCTAAACAGACCAACCAACAGACAGACCAACCAACAGACAGACCGACCAACAGACAGACCAACCAACAGACAGACCAACAACACCGACCAACAGACAGACCAACCAACAGACAGACCGACCAACAGACAGAACCAACAGACTACTCAGACCAACAGACAGACCTAGACAGACAGACCGACCAACAGACATACCAACAGACAGACCAACCGACAGACAGACCGACCGATCGCAGTGGGATGACGGATCAGCAACCAGACATTCCCAAGGTTTTCTGCGTCTAACACTTCGGCCACACGTACACACGCACGTACATGTGTTGCCATGGGAACCAGTGACGATGTGCCTTCTCCCCGTCCAACTGCGT